>CM066040.1:89010122-89163930 GCA_033557465.1 Ichthyophis bannanicus
TGAAGGCAAAGGTTTCTTTGAAGAAGTGGAAACAAACGTATGCATGCATACAGACAGACAAGGCCTCCACTATAGGTGCTAACGCTTCGGTGAAACACACCTAAAAAGATACTGATAACAGATAGCACAGTTACTCACCTGTAACAGGTGATCGCCGGGAACAGCAGGAATTTAGTCTTTACATATGGGTGTCGTCAGTACCGACGGAGCCTGCGCAGGAACACTCCCGAGCGTCCAATAGGAAAGCTCTTGGGAGCATCCCACAGCGCCTGGGTGCTGCCTTCCCGCCTTTCCCAACTGTCCCTCTCCAGTTGAGTTTATTGCTGAGACAAAAGAGAGAGATATACAACTCCTAGCGGAGGTGGGCAGGTTGTGAAGACTAAATTCCTGCTGTTCCCGGAGATCACCTTTTACAGGTGAATAACTATGCTATCTCCAGGAACAAGCAGGAATGTAGTCTTCACATATGGGGACTCCCTAGCTGCAGATGCCAGGGAGATGGCCCCAGAAAGTTGTGTGCCCTTCTGAAAGGGCTCCACTTCCCCCGCCATGGATCTCTGGCATCCTACCAAGGATGGTGGGTAGGAGTTGATTAAGTCTGGAACAGGTATTGAAGAACAGCCTGACCAAACAAGGCATCCCAGTGGGAGTCCTTGTCTAAGCAGTAATGGGCTGTGAAGGTATGTACCGAAGCCTAAGTAGCTGTTCGACAGATGTCATTGATAGACACAGAGTGAAGATGAGCCATTGAGGCTGCCATGGCTCTCACATTGTGAGCTGTGATATGGCCTTCAAGAGGAAGGTTCTTACTCTCATAGGCAAAAGATATACACTGTGCAATCCAGTTGGACAGTGTCCTTTTGGAGACTGGAAGTCCAAAATGACTAGGATCAAAAGCAACAAAGAGCTGAGAGGATTTTCTATGTTGCTGTGTCCTTTGCAAGTAAAAGGCCAAAGCTCTTTTACAGTCCGAAGTATGAAGGTTCCTGTCTGCATTTGAGGCATGAGGCCTTGGAAAGAATACAGGAAGGTAAACCGCTTGGTTCAAATGAAAAAGTGAAACCACCTTTGGCATAAAGTGTGGATGAGTTCTAAGGACTACCTTATCATGATGGAACCTTGCATAAGGAGGATTAGCCACCAAAGCTTGCAATTCGCTGATGTGATTGCAATGAGAAAGATAACCTTCCAGGAAAGGAATTTCAAAGAGGTAGTGACTAATGGTTCAAAGGGCAGTTTCATGAGCTGCCCATGCACCAGATTCAAGTCCCATGCCACCAGTGGTGGCTTAAAGGGAGGCTTAGTTAAAAGAAGGCCTCTCATAAATCTCGCTATGAGAGGAACTAGGTTGTCCATTGAGAGGCTTGAAAGAAGCTGCAATAGCACTCAAATGGACTCTCACTGAATTGGTCTTAAGCCCTGCATTTGACAAATAAAGGAGTACTCCAGTAATGATTCCAGAGGTATCGCAAGAGGGTTAAGACCCTTCTGCGAGCACCATATGGTAAACCTTTTCCACTTAAATGCTTAAGAGTGTCTTGTGGAAGGTTTCCTGGGCAATGAAGGATATCCTTTACCTGCTGGGAAAGGTTAAGACCGTGACTTTCTAGGCTTTCAGCAACCAGGCCCTGAGGTGCAGAGACTGGTGATTGGGATGCCACAGTATCCCGTCCTCTTGAGAAAGAAGATCCGGAACAGATCCTAACTCCAGAGGCGGAGCTTGAGAGAGATGTAGGAGCAGAGGGTACCACGGTTGTTGTGGCCAACGTGGAGCTAGGAGGATCATATGACATCTATCTCTCTGAAGCTTGAACAGGGTTTTGGGAATTAAGGGAATGGGTGGAAAGGCATATAGGAAGTCCTGACCCCAATGAAGGAGGAAAGCATCCCTGGCCTGACAACTTCGAGCCAGAATTCTGGAACAGAACTGGGGAAATTTGGCATTCAGCGGACTTGCAAAGAGCTCTATGTCCGAGGTTCCCCAAATTTGAAATGGTGAGACCATTCGTGTGGAAGCAGAACTCTACTGAGTCTGTCTACCCAAGAGTTTTGAATGCCTGGAAGATAACACCGCAAGAAGATGAATCTGGTGCTCTCTGGCGAGGGCCCATAGTCGCAAAGCTTCGTTGCACAGCGACAGAGAGCCTCTTCCGCCCTGCTTGTTCACATAAAACATGGCTACCTGATTGTCCGTTTGAACTAGGCCTGTCTTGTAGCTGAGCTGGGTGTGAAATACTCGAAGAATAAGGAAGATTGCTCTGAGCTCCAGGAGGTTGATATGAAGATAGGCCTCCTGTGGAGTCCAGGTACCCTGGGTAGAGAGGCCATGCAGGTGGGCTCCCCAACCCAACTGTGAGGCATCTGTTGTTAGAGTGGCTTGGGGTGGGGGTTACTGAAAAGGAGACCCCACCAAAAGGTTTTTGGGTGACTGCCACCATTGGAGGGACAAAATAAGGTGATCTAAGTTTGCTATTTTGTCTGACGGGCAACCTGACTCTTGAGTCCACTGAATGGATAAAGTCTACTGGGCTGCCCTCATATGGAGGTGAGCATAAGGAACCACATGAACGGTGGATGCCATGTGGCCTAGTAACTAACATTTCCCGAGCAGTGAGGTGAGGTGAGGTTTTAACACTGCTTGGGAGGCTAACTGTACAATGCGAAGGCAGCAGGGCTGTGGAAGGAAGGCCCTTATCTGGCTAGTATCCAGAAGAGCTCCTATAAACTCTAGGGATTGAATGGGGGCAAGGTTGGACTTTGAGAAGTTTATGACAAGTCCCAGATACTGAAGGATGCGCATTGTGCGAGACAGAGCAACCCTGGCCTCTGGCTCTGAAGGGGCTCGAATGAGCCAGTCGTCTAAGTAGGGGAAGACAAATATTCCCAGGGTGCGGAGAAATGCTGCCACCACAGCCATGCATTTTGTGAACACCCTTGGTGCAGAGGCCAGGCCAAAAGGAAGAACCCTGATTTGGTAGTGCTTCCCTTGAACCAGGAATCAAAGGAACTTTCGGTGAGTTGGATGGATGAGAACATGTGTATGCATCCTTGAGATCTAGAGAACAAAGCCAATCCTGACTCTGAAGGTACGGCAGCAGAGTTCCTGGAGAAATCATTTTGAACTTCTCTCTGAACAGGAATTTGTTCAATTTTCTGAGGTCTAGAATGGGTCTGTCCTCTTGTTTTCTTTGGAATAAGGAAATAGGGGGAGTAAAACCCTGCACCCTGTTGGAGAATGGGCACCTCTTCTATTGCTCCTTGAGCGAGGAGCATAGTGACTTCTTGACCTAACCGGTCACTGAGAGAGGTCTGAGAATTGAACTGTCTTACCACTGCAGGAGGGGGCATGCTGAGGAAATGAAGCTTGTACGCCTCTCGTACAATAGACAGAGTCCAATTTTCTGTTGTTATCTGACACCCTCTAGGGGCAAAATGACATAACTTTCCTGGGATGGTGGAGGGTTCTGGGCCGTTCAGGGCCAGGAAGGCAAAGTTCTCTACATAGGAATCAAAGCCCCTGTGGAGGCTGAGCTGCTTTTGGCTTCCTTTGTTGCCTAGGTTGTTGCTGCTGTCCCTTTTGGGCAGACTGACCTGGACAATGTCCCTGCTGGGTATAGGAGGGATAAAACTTTTTCTTCTTGCTGAAGAATGGTTTCTTAGATGATCTTTTTCTCGCAGGATCAGCTATTGATTTGGACAATCTATCCAAAGTACTATTGTCAGCATCTATCTCATTAGCTTTTTCCTGCCAATTCTTGCCAGAGATTCTCTCCTGTGCAAGGTATATTCCCTAGTTTGTCCTGTACCCAGATTTCCAAGTCAGATGCCTGAAGCCAGGCATTTCTACGTGCACCTATGGCAATAGCAGAGGTTCTGCTTATGCATTCAAAGCAGTCAAAGGCTGCACGATTCACAAACTTGGAAACATCCTGAGCATGTTTAACAAGAGCAAGATAGTCTTGCCTTTTATCATCAGGAAGGAGAGGGCTCGTAACCTCTAAGTCTCTTGTGACTTCCTTAAGGAACATTCCCATATACAATATATAGGAACAGATCCTAGCAGAAAGCATGGAAGCCTGGAAGGATTGACATTCAAAAGGAGTCAAGAGTCCTACACTCACGTCCTGGAGGATTAGATGCACGCCTTTTTGCACTCTTTATCCGTCTCATGGCCAATTCCACCACCATGGAATGGTGTGGTAATTGAGTCTTCTGAAACCCAGGACAAGGAGGAACTCAATACATAGTGTCGAGTCTTTGAGAATGAGGAGATGTGGTCAGAGGTGTTTCCCACATCCTTAACATAAGATCATGCAAGATCTCATGAATAGGTAAGGTAGCTGCCTTCTTGGGAGCTTTAGGGTATTGTAGGATTTCTAATTCCTTTGCCCTAGGCTCTTTTTCAGGAGCCACTGTGATGGAAAGACCTCGGGCCACCTCTCGGATAAAATCCTAAAAGGACATATCCTCTGGTGGAGACATCCTACGCTGAGAAGAGGAATCCTCAGGAAGAAATACTCTGGTATCGTCGGAGCTTTCAGAGTCTTCAGACTCATCCGAGGATTCAAAGTATCTCCGATCCGGGTGATTGTGCAAGGCATGGTACTGGTCGAAGTCAGCATCAGAGTGGTCCGGTACCGACTTTTTGATGCCAGATAGAGACGCATGACTCGGTCACGGTAGAACACCTGCTGATGTCGATGCAGTCGGTGCCAGTTGAAATGTCTGAAGCGGTTTCAGGGGCATCGAGGCCGTGAGAAGAGCCGCCAGACTGCGTTCAATAGCCAAGAATCTCTGGTCTATCGACGCTGCCAATGCTTGGGTATCAGTGCTGGATAAAGCGGCTGGAACTCCAGAGTATGGCACCAGTAGTTCTGCCGTGGTTGAAGCCTCGAGAAGATCCTGAAGCCCCGTTAGTGCTTTGGAAGCCGAAGCCTCCCGCCGGGGCAATTATGCCAGTGAAAGTCCCTCAAGGGCAACGCCAGAGCCATCTCGATGTTTAGAAGGAGATCTACCCTTTGAGGACCGGCTAGATTTATGTTTAGTTACCCGAGATCCATGGGAGGAAGATGAAGCCCTGGAAGACTTCGATGCCACGGAGGCTGCATCGGAGGGAAAAAGGGTGCTAAGCTTAGCAGCTTGGTTTTGCCTGCCCCTTTTCAACATCATCCCACAGGCAACACACTCTGAAATAGAGTGGTCAGGACCTAAACATTTGAGGCACCACTCATGGGTGTCGGTGACGGAGATGGTACTGCCACACTTAGAACACTTTTTAAAACCTGAAGCAGGTTTTTCCGTTTTGAGGGAAAAAATTGGGCCTAATGCCCAAAATGGCGCATGGCACCCGAGAAGAAAAGTACTGGAGAGAGACTCCAGAAACAAAGTGGGGTTTGTTTGTTTTTTTGGGAAAAAAGAAAAGAACCACCGGTGGTACTGGTATAGCGTCAAGGGAAGGCAGATGCGACCACAAAAAAAAAGAAGTATAAGGGAATTTTCTGCGGTGACAGGATGTGCAACCTGTTGGCTCCATGGAAAATGAAGAACTGGAGAGGGACAGTTGGGAAAGGCAGCACGCAGGCGGTGTGTGATGCTCCCAAAAGCTTTCCTATTGGACGCTGGGGCGTGTTCCAGCGCAGCCTCCAACGATACCCATATGTGAAGACTACATTCCTGCTTGTTCCTGGAGATACAGCTACTACCGTCTATTTTAATGAACAGCATCATTCTTTAACCCCTTGCACTAAAAGCTGAATTTTCAGTGTAAAAGTTGTTATATTTCATAATGTTGGCTGTGTCAACCTCACAAGCCAAATAAAGAAAATATATATAAACATGAGCCCAGGGAAGAGAGAGAATACTAGTATACACACAAATCTTTATAAAAAGTTAGACTTGTTTTGAAGCCACTTATATTTTCTCTCAAATTAAAGCAGCAATTGTTCCCTGTACAATTATAAATCAAGCAATTTCAGTGTAGGAGAAACACAGAATATGATATGGAGGGCTCCACAAATCTGTCCAGTTTACATGCATGTGTATGTCACACACCCCACTTTTCCTCAGCACAGTATTCCTTGTCAAAGTTTTCTTTAACAAAAAAAATCCTTTTTCAACACACCATAAATTTACAATAGCTAACAAAGCCAGGAGATGCCATGTCATATTTTATTCTGTTAATGACAGCATGTGTCCTATTTTTGGACCTTTTACCTTCTTCGATTGCTTTTGGATTTAGCTGTTTTTTATTCATTTTTTTCCTAATAAAATGCTAGCATACAATTTGTAACAGTTTCTTATCCTAAACACCACACACTGCTAGCCAAGCGCAGTGCTATGGTGATCCTTAACAGAGTCCTGTGTACTAGCCACCATCAATTATCAAGTGCAAGGACATTTTAAGAAAAGAAGCTATGAACACAAGTCAAGGCATGCATTAGAACAACTGAATAAATAAATAAGAGTGAATATGTAAAACTATATCATGATGAAACAACAATGAAAAACAAAAGGCAGGAGTAACTGAAGTCAGAAAAACAGTAATGTAATGTAGACATGAATCCTGTCGATATGGCTACTTCATTACACCCACATCAAAAGTTTGTAAAATAGTTTTCAATACTGAAAATTATGTATGTTATCAACTTATGGTGACTCTGCTTAGCTGTCCTAAACTGGGTTCAGTCAGGTGGCTACTTGTTGATAGAGTGACATCCATCGCATTGCCAGTCGTCTTCTTTTACATTGACCTTCAACCTTACCAAGGATGATGCCTTCCACTAAAGCACAGTTACTTACCTGTAACAGGTGATCTCTGGGAACAGCAGGAATAAGTCTTCACATATGGGTATCGTCGGTACCGACGGAGCCTGCACGGGAACGCTCCCCAGCGTCCAAAAGGAAAGCTTTTGGGAGCATCCCACAGCACCTGCGCTGCCTTCCCGCCCTTTCCAACTGCCTCTCTCCAGTTCGAGTTTTAAGCTGAGAGAGAGAGAGAGAGAGAGGAAAGGAAAGATAGAGAGATACAACTCCTAGGGGAGGTGGGTGGGTGGTGAAGACTTATTCCTGCTGTTCCCAGAGATCACCTGTTACAGGTAAGTAACTGTGCTATCTCCAGGAACAAGCAGGAATGAGTCTTCACATATGAGGACTCCCCAGCTAGAGATGCCAGGGAGATCCCCAAGGTTGTGAGTCCCTGAGAAGGGCTCTACCTCCCTCCATGGATCTCGGGCATCCAACCAGGGATGGGGGGTAGGAGTTGTCTAAGTATGGAACAGGTGTTTGAAAACAGCCTGACCAAACAAGGCATCCCGGCAGGAGTCCTTGTCCAAGCAATAATGGGCTGTAAATGTATGAACAGAGGCCCAGGTGGCCGCTCGACAGATTTGGTCGATGGACACAGAGTTTAGATGAGCCATAGAGGCTGCCATGGCTCTCACATTGTGAGCTGTGACATGGCCCTCTAGAGAAAGGTTCTTACTCTGGTAGGCGAAAGAAATACACTGAGCAATCCAATTGGACAGAGTTCTCTTAGAGACTGGAAGTCCTAAATGAGAGGGATCAAAAGCAACAAAGAGTTGAGAAGACTGCCTATGTTGCTGTGTCCTTTGTAAGTAAAAAGCAAGTGCTCTCTTACAATCCAGGGTATGGAGATTCCTCTCAGCACTTGATGCATGAGGTCCTGGAAAAAAGATAGGTAAATACACTTCTTGATTCAGATGAAAAGGTGAAACCACTTTAGGCATAAAGTGTGGATTGGTCCTGAGGACTACCTTGTCATGATGGAACCTTGTGTAAGGAGGATTAGCCACCAAGGCTTGCAGCTCACTGATGCGGCAAGCTGAAGTGACTGCAATGAGAAAAATAACCTTCCAGGAAAGAAATTTCAAGGAGGTAGTGGCTAAGGGTTCAAAGGGTGGCTTCGTAAACTGGCCAAGAACTAGATTCAAGTCCCATGCCACTGGAGGTGGTCTAATGGGAGGTTTAGTCAAAAGAAGGCCTCTCATGAACCTTGCTATAAGAGGATGAGAGGAAATTGGTTGTCCATTGAGGGGCTTAAGGGATGCTGCAATAGCACTCAAATGGACTCTTACTGAATTCGTTTTAAGGCCTGCATGGGATAAATGCAGCAAATACTCCAGTAAAGAATGCAGAGGTATTG
Source organism: Ichthyophis bannanicus (assembly GCA_033557465.1). Taxonomy (NCBI): domain Eukaryota; kingdom Metazoa; phylum Chordata; class Amphibia; order Gymnophiona; family Ichthyophiidae; genus Ichthyophis; species Ichthyophis bannanicus. Next base: position 89,018,284 of record CM066040.1, read on the forward strand.
CCAGAGGGTTAAGACCCTTCTCTGCACACCAAATGGTAAACCTTTTCCATTTAAAAGCATAGGAACATCTGGTGGAAGGCTTTCTGGAAGCATGAAGGATATCCTTCACTTGCTGAGAAAGATGCAAATCCTGAAGGTCTAGGCCTTCAGCAACCAGGCCCTGAGATGAAGAGACTGGGGATTTGGGTGCCACAACGTTCCCTGCTCCTGGAACAGGAGGTCTGGAGCAGATCCCAAGTCCAGCGAGGGAGCTTGAGAGAGAAGCAGAAGTAGAGGGTACCACACTTGGCGTGGCCAACATGGTGCTTTGAGGATCATAGACCCCCTGTCTCTCTGAAGCTTGAACAGTGTCTTGGGAATTAGGGGAATGGGTGGGAAGGCATAGAGGAAGTCGTGCCACCAATGAAGGAGGAAAGGCATCCCTGGCCTGAACTCCCTGACATGGAATCCTGGAACAGAACCGGGGAAGTTTGGCATTCCATGGACTTGCAAACAGGTCTATGCCTGGGGTTCCCCAAATTTGAAAGATCCTGGCTATCTGGTCCCCATGGAGGGACCATTCGTGTGGAAGCAGAACTCGACTGAGTCTGTCTGCCCAAGAGTTTTGAACTCCTGTGAGATACACCGCCATGAGATGAATTTGATGCTCTCACAATCTCAGAGCTTCGTTGCAAAGCGACAGAGAGCCAGTCCCCCCCTGCTTCTTCACGTAGAACATGGCTACTTGGTTGTCCGTGTGGATGAGGACTGTCTTGTAGCTGAGCAGGGTGTGGAAGACAGAGCTAGAAAAATTGCTCTGAGCTCTAAGAGGTTGATATGCAGAGATGTCTCCTGTGGAGACCAGATGCCTTGGGTGGAGAGATCTTGTAGATGAGCCCCCCAGCCCTTTGGGGAGGCATCTGTTGTAAGGGTTGCTTGGGGTAACACCTGTTGAAAGGGGGACCCCAGCAACAGATTTTGGGTGGACTTCCACCACTGGAGAGAGCAAAAAAGGCGACTGGAGGTTGCTATTTTGTCTGAGAGGCACCCTGATGCCTGGGTCCATTGGGTGGACAAAGTCCATTGAGCTGCCCTCATGTGAAGACGAGCATAAGGGACCACATGCACGGTTGATGCCATGTGGCCTAACAGTTGTAACATCTCTCGAGCAGTTAAATGGGACTTTAACTGTATCTGGGAGGCTAACTGCACCAAGCGTAGGCAACGGGCCTGGGGAAGATAGGCCCTTGCAGTGGTGGTATCCAGTAAGGCCCCTATGAACTCTAGAGATTGAGTAGGGGTGAGATGGGATTTTGGTATGTTTATTACAAGTCCCAGATACTGAAGAATATGCCTTGTGCAGGCCAGGGAAGCCTGGGCCTCTGACTGGGATGGAGCTCTGATGAGCCAGTCGTCCAGATATGGGAATACAAATATTCCTAGAGTGCGTAGAAATTCAGCTACTACTACCATGCATTTTGTAAACACCCTTGGAACAGAGGCCAGACCGAAGGGAAGCACTCTGTATTGATAGTGCTTTCCCTGGAAAAGGAACCGAAGGAACCTTCTGTGTGCTGGATGGATGAGAACATGGGTGTACGCATCCTTGAGATCTAGAGAACAAAGCCAGTCCTGACTCTGGAGGTATGGAAGGAGAGTACTGAGAGAAGTCATCTTGAATTTCTCCTTGCATTGAAACTTTTTCAATTCTCTGAGATCTAATATGGGTCTGTAGCCCCCTGTTTTCTTTGGGATGAGAAAGTAGGGGGAGTAGAACCCTGAACCCTGTTGAAGGAGGGGTACTTCTTCTATTGCCCCTTGGGGAAGAAGAGTAGCAATCTCCTGACCCAGAAGGTCGAGAAGAGATGTTGGAGAATTGAACTGTCTCACCATGGTGTGAGGAGGAAGGTTTAAGAAATTAAGCTTGTACCCTTCCCTTATGATGGAGAGGGTCCATTGCTCTGTTGTGATTTGTTTCCATCTGGGAGCAAAGTGAGCTAACCTTCCTGGAATGGTGAGAGGCTCTGGATGTTCTAGAGCCAGAAAGGCTAAGTTCTCTAGGTGTAAGTCAAAGGCCCTGAGGAGGCTGAGGCTGTTGGGCCGTAGCAGTCCTAGCAGCCTTAGGCTTGGCCTGTTTCGATTGTTGCTGTCTCTTTGTAGCAAAACGACCTGCAGAAGATGACTGCTGACCATAAGCAGAATCATATTTCCCTTTTTTGGGAAAAAGACCCTTTTTGAACAACCTTTTCTTAAAAAGGAGCCAGAAGTAGACTTTGAAAGTCTATCTAAAGCAGAATTTTCAGCATCCATCTGGGTGGCCTTTGCTTGCCAATATTTGCCAAAAAGGTTTTCACCTGTACAAGGAAGGTTTCCTAGTCCATCTTGAACCCAAGGTTCCAAATCAGAGGCTTGTAACCAAGCAACTCTGCGTGCACCTATGGCAATAGCCGAGGCTCTGCTGGCACCTTCAAAAGAGTCAAAGGCTGCACGGTTGGAAAACTTAGAAATATCCTGGGCTGGGCATGTTTGAGCCAGGTGAGGAGCTCTTCCCTTTTATCTTCTGCAATAAAAGGAGACAAAGTTTGTAGATGATCTGTAACTTCTTTTAGAAACATCCCCATATAGAGACTATATGAGTTGATTCTGGCAACAAGCATACTGGCCTGGAAAATTCTCCTGCCAAAGGCATCTAAAGTTCTGCATTCTCTTCCTGGAGGAGCAGAAGAGTGCCTTTTTGTACTCTTTATCTTCTTCATAGCAGACTCCACCACAATGGAGTGGTGAGGAAGCTGAGTCTTATGGAAGCCAGGACAAGGAGGAACACGATACATGGTGTCCAAACTGCGAGAATGAGGGGAAGTGGTGAGAGGAGTCTCCCATATGCCCAACATGTGATCATAAAGAATCTCATGTATTGGTAAAGGGGCTGCCTCTTTAGGAGCCTTAGGATATTGTAAAATATCTAATTTTTTGGCTCTAGGCTCTGTCTCAGGGGCCACTGAGATGGAAAGGCCCCTGTCCACTTCCCTGATGAAGTCTTGGAAAGACAAATCCTCTGGAGGAGACATTCTCCTTTTTGAAGAAGAGGACTCCTGAGGATGGATCACCGATGCTTCGACAGAGACCTCTGATTCATCAGAGTCTTCAGAGGAATCGAAGTATCGCCTGTCTGGATGCTCCTGTAGAGCCCGATACGCGTACCGTGTGGTATCGACATCGGGAGTGATCGGTACCGATTCGGTACCGATGGGCATCACAGAACAGTGTACCGTTGCAGTCGACACCGAAGCGGATGTCGATGCAATCAGTACCGGTGCCGAAGTCGGTACCGACAACTGAGTTTGTTGCGGTACCGAAGGCGTCGCAGCTTGTATGAATGCCGTGATGGCACACTGCATGGTCAGGATATTCTGATCCATCGACGCCACCAATGTCTGGATGTCGGTACCGGTGGGAACCACCGGTACCCCAGAACATGGCAACAGGTGATCGGTCGAGGCCGAGCCATCGATGTCAACCTGTGACCCCATAGATAAAGCTTTGGAAGCCGGAGCCTCCCGCCGGGGTAATTTTGCCGGTGTGGATTCCTCGAGGGTAAGCCCGGAGGCATCTCGATACTTAGAGGGAGATTTACCCTTCGAGGACCGGCTGGACTTAAGTTTGGTTACCTGATATCCATGTGAGGAAGAAGCAGCCCTGGAAGACATCGATGCAACCGAAGCTGCATCAGAGGGAAACAGGGTACTGAGCTTGGCTGCTCGATGCTGTAGACCTCTTTTTGACGACATGGAACAGGACTCACAATCCGTGATGGAATGGTCAGGACCTAAACATTTTAGACACCATTCATGTGTGTCGGTGACAGAAATAGTGCCGCTGCACTTCGTGCACTTTTTAAACCCAGAGGCGGGCTTTTCCATGAGGAAAAAATTCTGTAGGCCTAAGGCCCAAGAAAGAAAAAAGCACTGAAGTGAGAACAGTAGGTTTTTTTTGTTTTGTTTTTTTTTTTAGAAAAAAGAAAGAAAAAAACGGTGGTACCGGTCCGGCGTCGAAAAGGCAGACACGCGACCAAAGAAATAAAAGAAAATAAAGAAATTCTTCAGCGGTGACAGGAACACGACCTGCTGGCTCCGTGGAAAAGAAGAACTGGAGAGAGGCAGTTGGGAAGGCAGCACGCAGGTGCTGTGGGATGCTCCCAAAAACTTTCCTTTTGGACGCTGGGGAGCGTTCCCGCGCAGGCTCCGTCGGTACCCATATGTGAAGACTCATTCCTGCTTGTTCCTGGAGATTGATTTTTCTCTGTGCTTGTGCTGTCAAAAAGCATGAATGGCAAAGTCTTGGCAGTTGAGTTTCTAAGGAAATTTTAGGTTTGATCTTCTCTAGTTCCAAGTTGATTTGCTCTTTAGATAGATAATTCTTCACCAGCACCATAATTCAAAAGCATTGATTTTCTTCCTTCTTCACTGTCCAACATTCACATCGATATAACATTATTGAAAATACCACAGCTTGGTCAAATTGCATTTTTGTGTGCAGAAATACTGCTCTGTATTTGAAAATCTGATCCCAGTCCTTCATAACCATTCTGCAAAGCACAGGGTGTCAGATTTCTTGAATGCTTGACATTTCATTACTAAGCCAAGCAGGTTAAAGTTGACTATTATTTCTGTTTCTTCTCCAGAGGATGAACTTGCTGATTTTGCCAGTTGGCTGGAAAACTGTACGACAGATATTTAATCTGTTTCTCAGCTCTTCACCTGGTGTAACATTGGCATTAAAAACTTGGCTACCCAAAGGGTCATACTTACTAAAGGTTAATGCACATTAGGACAGGAAATACCTCTGTTTAACCTCCCAGCGTGCCGATGAGCTGCAAGTTAACAGCCATGGGAGTGCAGAAAAATACCACTCTTTACTCCTGTGATTGTGCAGAGGTGAGCCGGGCCACTGGGCTTCTGGCCTCCCCAGCTCCCTCTGAAGCTAGTCAGGCAGACACAGGGTTCTTCTTATGTGGGGCAGGAAGGGGAGAGCTGTTGGCCCTGGAGGACGACTGGGTGCCAAAATTGGAAATGGGTTGAGCGCTGTGCCCTGGATGAAGGCTGGGAGCTAGGACCAGATATGGGAGGGAGGGGGATGGGAGAATGGACTGGAAGGAAGCAGATGCTGGAAGGGTCTGAAAACAGAAGTGAACTGATGCTGGGGGAGGACTAGAAGGGGCACAGATATTTTGTGTGGGAGGGAAGAAAAATCTATGATGGGCTGGGTACTGGGAGGGTAAGTGGTTATTGAGGAGTAAAATTTGAGTGGATGAAAAAAAGAAATGGAGGAAAGAGCAAACTGGGAATGATCAGTATGTTAGAGCAGATGTAGAGAGAATGGAAAAAAACTAGAAGAAAGAACAAATGGACAGCAGACAATGGAGAGTTAGCAGAAGACATGAAGAAAGCGACTGGGGCAATTGCAGCTGACAAATAAAATGTCCAAACAACAAAAGGTAGAAAAATATTATTTTGAGTTTATTAACTGGAATAAGTCAGGTTTGGGAAATGTGCATCACTAACATCTTTGTGTTTTGTTTAGTACAAGAGGAAATTAATTTTGATAGTTCTATTTCTCTAGTGGTGTTGTACATTCCAAGTTTGGCTATTGGGTCTCCCAGTTTCTTATCTTCATATTTCTAAATTGTGATCCGTTGTTTGTTACACATGCAAAACATAGCCCATCACCAGAGTTGAGTTATTCTGTTCATGCAGTTTCTATGTGTCAGTCCCACTTGTTCTCTTTCCCCAGTAGGAGATGTATTGGCTTAATATTTGCAGTGTTGCCTTTTGATAGGTAGGGTTTGATACAAATGATGTTCAGATGCTCATTAAGCAGCATCTTTACTAAAGGTTAGTGTGCACTAAGTGCAGGAACACCCATTTATTTCTATTGGCATTAATATTTTGTAAACATGCCCCTAAATCATTGCCAGGACAAAGAGCCTTGTGAAGAGCTCCTTTGAGAGCTACCTAAAATTTTTGGATGGGCAACATCTACATTTTTAAATAAAATAAAATTAAAATGTATGCAAACAAGATCCAGTGGATATGCAAATGAGGTCCCACAATGAGTCTCCACACATGGCCCCACATCACCCTTGGTTGCCCTGGTCAAAGTAACAATTATAGCAAAACCTAAAAATTAGGAACATTTTGGTACTAGACATACTTGTGAAGCAAAAAGCACTCTGAGGGCATGGGATAAGTGTAGCAGTATTAGGAATATTAGCTTTTGCTCAGATAATTGCTGTTTTTTTTTTAACAAAACATTATACATAAAAATCAGATACTTGATAAGGACAACTTCAAGGAAGCATACATAACTGGGGGGGGAAGCAATGTTTTCCTCCTTAGATGATGTTTTGACCATATTGGCAACTAAGGCCTGCTTTTCCTCTTGTTTTCAAAAAGGCTCCTTAGCATATAAAACTGTACTGTAGACACAAGCACCATTACTGCCAAGTTGACTAGAGACCAGAAATTCACTCTCTCATAGTTGATCTCCTGTATATTTCGGTCACGTGCTTCAAATGCTTTCAGGAGTGTCTGTATCTGGACACTTTTGCTTAGTCTGGCCTTAACACTGTTCACAGATTCCTGCAAGAGAAATAAAAAGTAAGTTATGGAAGGTTAAATTAGAATTACCTGCTAATTGTTGTTCCTTTAGGAACTCCAGTCCAGTCCCAGAATTTCTGGGATACAGGTTCCTCCTGCAGCTTGGAGACTGAACAATGACACTCTTCTGATGTCACCACTATAACCTCCTGAGGGACCAACCCCTGGCTTCAGTTTTCCTATTGACAAAGCAGACTCACCAGAGCAACAATTAAGCACTACTCATAGTTATCTTAGCTAATAAACTTTTAATTAAGATTTCTAATATGCTTTAAATAAATTGTTAAATATTATTTTTTTTAAAACCTCTTGCCCCCCATCTCTATATAAAGAAATATTACTTTACCAAGAATATAAAAAAAAAAAATCAAGAATGTTAAATGATATCTAATGTTTCACTGTAATTACCATATATACACGCTTCAGGCCAATCTCTAAATTCAAACGCATAGCAGGGAGGGATGTGGGACTGGACTGGAGTTCCTAAAGGAACAACAATTAGCAGGTAAGTCTAATTTAACCTTCCTTTACGTCACTCCAGTCCAGTCCTGGAATTTCTGGGATATAACAGAGCACTAACACTTAACGGACGGGTCCCGCTAGACCAGCCTGAAGCACTGCCGACCCAAAACAGATATCCGCCTGTGCCTGCAAATCCAGCTTATAAAGCTTTACAAAAGAATTAATTGACGACCAAGTAGCCGCCTTACAAATGCCTATAGGCGGCACCAAACTGTATTCAGCCCAGGACGCAGCCTACACTCTTGTTGAATGCGCTCTAAGCCCGTCTGGAACTGTTTTACCTTTTAATAAATATGACAAAGATATAGCCTCTTTGAGCCACCTAGACATAGAAGCCTTTGTAGTCGCCTGACCCTTCTTTGGGCCTGCAAAGAGAACAAACAACCTATCCGTCTTACGGAAATCCTTTGTTCTTTTCAAATATATTTTCAGTGCTCTACGAATATCTAAAAAATACAACGTATTAAGTTGATTGCCATTACTTTTCTTTTCAAATACTGGCAATGAGACCTCTTGATTCATATGAAAAGCTGATACCACTTTAGGTAAGAAAGAAGGCACTGGCCTTAAAACAACCTTCCCTTTAGAGAACACCAGAAAAGGCTTTCTACAAGATAATGCTTGTAATTCTGAAATCCTTCTAGCCGATGCAATAGCCACCAAAAACAATACCTTGAGCGAAAGATCTTTTAACGATGCTCGAGATAGTGGTTCAAAGGGTTCCCTTACCAAAGCCTCCAAAACCAATTGGAGACTCCAAGACGGAATCCGTGGTCTTAATAATGTAACCGCTCTCAAAAAGCGTTTTACATCTGGGTGAGTTCCAATCGATTCACCCTTTATCTTCCCTCTATAGCAAGACAAACCTGCCAGCTGAACCTTTAAAGACGATGGAGCTAATCCTTTCTCAAATCCTTCCTGCAAAAAAGAAAGAATTTGAGAAATAGAAGCTTTCAATGCTTCAACAGACTTGTCTTTACACCACGCTTCAAATATTCTCCATGTGCGAATATACACTAAAGAAGTAGATTTCCTTCTTGATTTTAACAAAGTAGAAATTACTGCTGAAGAGTAACCCCTGGCTCTTAATCTCGCCCTTTCAAGAGCCAAGCCGTAAGCGAGAATCGATCCACCTGAGCCATGTGTAAGGGTCCTTGACTCAATAGATCCTCCCTCAGCTGTAAACGCCAAGGACGGTCTACTAATAATCTCATGAGATCCGCATACCATGGCCGTCTTGGCCAATCTGGAGCTATTAATATCACTAGCCCTTTGTGACATTCCACTCGTTGAAGAACTCGACTTATCAACACCCATGGAGGAAAAACATAACAGCTGTCTTTCCGGCCAACTTTGAACTAGTGCATCCAGACCTTCTGACATCCTTTCTCGTCTTCGACTGAAAAATCAATCGACCTTTGCTGACTGGAATGTTGCCATGAGATCCATCACCGGACTTTCCCATTGCTCTATTATTAACGGAAACACCTGGGGGTGCAGACTCCACTCCCCTGGATCCACCTTCACTCGACTCAAAAAAAAAAAAAAAAAAAAAATCGGCTTGCATATTGGTTACTCCCGCAACATGGCTTGCAGACAAAGCATCCAAGTTTTTCTTGGCCCAGACAAACAAGTTTTCTGCCTCATCCTCCAGAGCCACACTGCTTGTGCCCCCTTAATGATTGATGTAAGCCACCGCAGTCGCGTTGTCTGACAGGACATGAACAGCCTTCCCCTGAATGCGACCCTGAAATGCTCGTAGTGCTAAAGTCACTGCTCTTAACTCTAATCTGTTTATTGACCACACCTTCTCTTGTCTGGTTCATTGACCCTGAACGAACTGGCTTTCACAATGTGCTCCCCAGCCCATTAGACTGGCATCTGTCGTAAGCTGAATCCAAACTGGAGACTCCAGGCGCATTCCCATTTGTAATACTTTCGGTCTTAACCACCAATGCAAAGCTTGACGCGTCTCTGGAAGACAGGGCAATCTCTCCGATAGCGGACTCTTTTGATGCGACCACCTCCTTAATAATGCTCTTTGTAACGGACGCATATGAGCTCTCGCCCACGGCACTAAGTCTAAGGTTGCTGCCATGGTCCCTAGTAACTGCAGATAATGCCATGCCGTGGGGTCTTTCCTTGTCAAAAAAAAACTTTCCCACTAGAAATCTTAGTGCTAATGCTTGAGAGTGAGGAAGGAAAACTCTTCCTGTCTTTGTATCAAATCGAGCGCCCAAATGTTCCAGATTCTGAGATGGTATCAACTTGCTTTTTCTCATATTGACCACCCAATCTAAACTCTGTAAAAATTCCACTACTCTGTTCGTCACTAACCTGCTTTCCTCTTCTGACTTTGCTCGAATCAACCAATCGTCCAAGTAAGGATGAACCAGAATTCTCTCTCTTCTCAATGCTGCTGCCACCACTATCATTACCTTGGTAAATGTTCTTGGAGCTGTTGCCAAACCGAACGGCAACGCCTGAAACTGGAAATGGCCCATTGGAACTGAAAATCTTAAAAAAAATACTTTTGATGTTCCTGACGAATGGGAATATGAAGATACGCCTCTGTTAAATCCAGAGACATAAGAAATTCCCCTTTTCTTACCGCCATTATCACAGATTTTAACGTTTCCATACGAAAATGAGCTACCCGAAGATAACGATTTACTCCGTGAAGATCCAAAACCGGTCGGAACGAGCCCTCCTTTTTTGGAACGACAAAATAAATTGAGTATTGACCGTAACCGCGTTGATCTAACGCCACCGGTACAATAGCTTCCAGTTCCAAAAGTTTTTGCAAGGTCTCGCATATTGCAGCCCGCTTGATGCATGCCTTGCAAGGAGATTGAACGAACAAATCGACCAGCGGGTGCTGAAATTCTAGAGCATATCCTTTTTGAATTATCTCCAACACCCACTGATCGGATGTGATTTGAACCCAGGTGGAATAAAAATCCCGGAGCCTGCTCCCTACGTGAATAAAATTCACCTGGGCATCCCTCATCTCATTGTGTCTCTCGGGTTTGCAGAGGAAGAAGAGGCTGCAAAACCTCTTCCTGCTCCACGAAATCCTCGAAACCCGTGACTCCTAAAATACTGACGTCCTCTTTGAAATTGACCAAAACGAACAGAATAGAAGCGATGAAAATCCCTATACTGACCTCTATACGCCTGAACAAAGCGTCCTAGCCTTTGCCTATCCTCAGGGAGCCTGCCCCCTTTACAATCTCCCAGATCCTTTACTAACTTATCCAAGTCCTCTCCAAAGAGAAGCATACCCCTAAAAGGAAGCTTGGAAAGTCTTGCTTTTGAAGAAGCATCTGCAGCCCAGGTACGCAACCACACATACCTTCTAGCTGCGACCACTGAGCCCATACCTTTTGATAACGCTCTAATAAGATCATAATGAATGTCAGCTAAATAAGCTGCTCCAGTCTCTAACTTAGATGCCTCCTCTGCAGAGCTCCCCTCCATGCTAGTATGTAATCCTTGTGACCAACGCAAACATGCTCTAGCTACCCATGCTCCACAAATGGATGCCTGAATGGACAACGCATTTATATCAAACACTTGTTTCAACAAAGTGTCTAATTTTCTATCATAACTATCCTTAAGAGCTGCACCGCTCTCTATTGGAATAGTAGTCCTTTTAGTAACAGCCGAAACTGCTGCATCTATCTTAGGTGGATTAATTCACGGTCCCTATCTTGTAAAGGATACAAACGAGCCATAATTCTGGAGCCTTTTAATCCGGCCTCAGGAACATTCCACTCTTGCTGAATCATTTCCTTTACCACTCTATGAACTGGAAAAGCTTTCTGCGTTTTCCTAAACGCCTGTAACAAAGGATCCTCTAATTCCAAGTTTTCCTCAGGCTCTGACACTGGCATATTCAATGTTTTAAGAGTTTCCATAATTAATGCAGGTAACTCCTCTCTACGAAAAACACGTACTATTCTAGACTGGTCCTCTTGTTCTACAAGTTCTCCCTCTTCTAACTCTTCCTCAACATCTGCATCTAAATCTAAATGCATTTCTTCAGATGATATTGAAAAATCCTTTGAATCCTTTCCTACCCTAGCTTTCTTACCAGGTAGCGGAGCTTCATCAATTTTCTTATTTATATTTTTATTGTTTTTCCAACAACCTTACAAGTAAAACACTTGCATTTGAAATGGGGGAAATTATAGTAAATACAAACAAATCCAGAAACAAATCACAAGGCAATAAAAAGAAAAAAAAAACCCCCACTAACAGCCCACAAGAAGGAGAGATCCAATAGGAAAAAAAAGAAAATTACACAATATGCAATGAGAAAAAAAACAAGCATACGAACAGCCCTAAATTAAATCACACATCTTCAAGAACCTTGTGACTCACCCCCTAAGGAGCCTCGAGTATTTAAAAAGGAAAGTAACTGAAAGGGATACAAAAAGATATAGGAATTTCCTTGCAGTTTTATCAAGCACTTACAAGGGTACTTAAGGAAGAAAAACCCTCCTAGCTGGGAAACCCGTGGCCGCAGGATTAGAAACTCACTCCTACGACGTCTGGTCTCCCTAGCCAGATCAGGAAATATGCGGACAAGACACCCCTTAAATAAAACATTCCTTTTTCTAAAGAATAGGCGCAATAACCAATCACGATCAGATACTAAAGCAAAAGTAACAATACAAGTTACAGGTTTTACTAACGCATTATCCGAAATCTCAAGCAATTCAGACACATTTAATTCATCAAATCCACCCAGCCTGGCGGCCCAGAAGAAGTCGAGACCTTACGGGCTGTAGAAAGATAGTAAACTTTAACTACAGGAGGACATGAATCTACTGGGACCCCCAAACATTCAACTAAATATGATTTAAACATTTCCTTTGGAGAAATATTTGGCAAAGAAGGAAAATTAATCAATCTAAGATTAGCCAGTTTAGAAAAGTTCTCAAATTGCTCCAGCTTCATCTTCATCTGATTAGAGTCCTTAACAAAGGACTCAGACAAAGTCTCCAGTTGAGTATTCTTAACAGAGATTTCTTCTACCGACACTTTTAACAAAGACAAATCCTGCTCCAAGTTTGAGACATTCGTTGAATTAGATACGACCTGTTCCTGGATATGATTAACCTGAGAGACAAACGCTTCCCCAAGTTGGTTAATGGCCATCCAAATAGATTCTAGGGTGAAATGGTCCGGCTGTGGCAAGGCAAAAGAGAAAACTGACCCTCGTTGTTGAGTGCTTGTCAAATTACCGCAAGGCTGTGGGGCTCCAGAGGGGAGAGCAGCGTCTCCGACCGACGCCTCAACCAGGTTCACCGACCCGTGCAGATTTCCATCTTCCTGCCCGGTCGAGGGGAATACCCCCATCGACACGCTGGTCGCAAGCGGCCTCAGAGGTCCTGCCGAAACCCCTACCTCGGGGGCATTCAGCGTCTCCACACTCTGCTGAGCAGCCATCGGACAGGGCTGCCTCGGGGCACGACGCGCTTCAGGGGGTGTGAGATCACAACTCGCAGGAGACACCGAGCTTCCCAGCCCCGAGCAGTCTCCAAGCGAAACACCACTCCCCGCAGCAGGCTGGGGCTCCCGGGAACGCACAACGAAGGAATCTAACGGACCAGCAACAGGAGTCGAGGTACGCGAGAGTGCCTGAGGCTGCACCTCTCGCTTCCCCTTTCTCTTCCGTCCCATCGGGAAAACGACGCAGGAGCCTAAACGGTGCTTGTCGCCATCTTGGATCTCCAGCTTCATCAATTTTCAAAGGATCAGCCGAACGTTCCCCCCCCCAAGATCAGATACAAGAGGCGGTTCAGATACTTTATGATCATCCTTAAAAGTTTTCTGAAGTAGCGAAACAAACTCCTTCGAAAATAATGCTGCTAAACCTGAAGAAAAGGTTGCAGGCGTTATAGGCACGTCCGGCCTGGAAGAAGGACCTGGAACAGGCTCAGGTAAGAGCTGCGGAGGAGAATCAACATCTCCTAATGGTGAGGAAAGCTGTTTAACCCCCTCCGCAGTGGCTTCTAAAACATTCTGAAGATATGCATTCTCCTGAACACAAGATTTGCAAACTCCTGAGTCTAAACATATGCCTCTCCTAGAACCACACACCAAACATTGTGGTTTAGAAGGCATTTTGTAGTAGAGTGCCACGGATATATATACTATTTCTTATTTACTCTTTTTTTTTTTTTTATTGAAAGGCTTCCAAAGAATACATAGAAACAAGAACCATAAACCAAATACATCATCAAAGAGAGTGCAACATCAAAAGCAGAGCTTTAGAACACAATGGTAGCCTACAATACGCCTTCATTTTTGTATTTTTAAGATAAGTACAAAACAACCACCCTCCCCCTTCCCCCGCCCATGCCCTCCCCACTGCTCCCCCATTCAACTTTAATGGCACATAGGTCAAAGCTCCGAAGGGAAAAAAAGGGCTACAGCCCCCCCAACCTCCCATTTCCCCCCCCCAAAAAACCTCCCTAAACCAAGCCCCCCCCCAATCCCCCCATCTATGGCTTGCTGGTCCTTAGACAAGGGAAGACAGAGAGCAAGAAGCACACACAAGGGGTAAGCTCCCTTTGAAGTTTGTGTTTTCCCCTTTGTTTGTCTATAGCAATCACGCGCCATAACGAGAAACAAAGGGTGCCCATATCAGTTCAAAGCGCGCCAAACGCATCCTGCTAACAGCTACCCCCCGCTCCATTGTATACATATCCCACATTCTTTCCAACCAAACCTGGAAGGAAGGGGGCAAATCACGTTTCCATGCTGCTGCAAGGGATAATCGGGCCGCATTCAGGCCGTGGCGGAGTAAAGCAAGCTGCGGAGCCCGTGCGCCCGGCACCGAGGCCCCAAAAAGAAAAATCCACGGGTCCCAAGGGATGCTCACTCCCAAAAGCAGCTGTAGCCGGAATTGTACACCCCTCCAAAAGGCGCGAATGCGGGGGCAAGCCCACCAAATATGCCCCAAGGTACCCCGCTGCCCAGTTACGCCAACAGAGGTCCGCAGCCCCTGGATAAATACGAGCGATCCGTGCCGGGGTCATATACCAACGGTACATTATTTTATAATTAGTTTCACGGGCATTAATCGCTACCGAACTCTTCCACAAGCGTGTTTCCACCCTCTCCCACTGTTGCTCAGCATAAGAAAGATTCAAATCAGAGTTCCAAAGCTCCCTGTGCCTTGTAGAGCGCGGTTGGCACCCCTGTAGATGTGCATATAGGGTCGCCACAAGTCCCTTAGTAGTAGTGCACCCCTCACAGTAACGTTCCAAATCCGTCAGGTCCCGAGCAACCTGGGGTCGAACAAGCCTAGATTGAACCCAGTGTGTCACTTGCGTATATTGATAGATATGCCCACCCGGAATGTCAAATTTATCTTGTAATGCACGGAAGGATTGTAACCGACCTTCATCAAAGAATTGCCCGACCCGGCTAAGGCCATGATGTCCCCACTGCCGAAAGACTGAGTCACTCAACCCCGGTGGGAAAGAAGCATTGTCTACTATAGGGGCCAAAGGGGACAAGTCTGTACCCCGGGACCAAAAATGTTGATCCCAGCAACGGAGGGTATGAAGAACATAGGGATTACTGATGCATTTACCGCACCGAAGTTTTGAACCAAGCCACAGCCAATCCCCCAACCCCGCTCCCCCTGCCAAACTCATTTCCATCTGTACCCATCGTTTGGTGCTATCGGCAATCATCCACTCCACCCCCGCCCGACATTGCGCCGCCACATAGTACCAATGCAAATTGGGCATGCCCATACCTCCAGAGCGCGTACGGGCATAGAGAACGTGCCGCGCCAACCGCGGACGACGATAGTGCCATATAAACTTCATAAGCAACCGCTGCCAAGTCGCCAAAGTGGCCCGCGCAATGGGAAGCGGTAGAACCTGAAAAAAATAGAGAAAGCGGGGAACGACCACCATCTTGACTACTGCTATACGCCCAAACCAGGAAAGGAGCAAGCCATTCCAGATATCTGTAATCCCTATGTTCCGAACCTGACGGAGCAGGGGCTCATAGTTAGCTTTAAAGAGGTCCGCCCGCTCCACGGTCAATTGCACCCCTAAATAGCGTAGGGTACCGGATACCCATCGAAGAGGATAGGCCGCTTGGAGTTCCGCACAAACCACCCCAGTATAATTAATTTTGAAACCGGATATCCAAGAAAAGTTTTCAAACAGCTGCATCGCGGCTGGAAGGGAAGCAGACGGGTCCACCAGGGACAATATAATATCATCCGCAAAGAGCGCAATCCGATATTCCGCGGGGCCAATGCGGACCCCCTGCAAGCCTGGATGTTCACGAAAGCTTTGTGCCAAGGGCTCCATCGCAAGGGCGAAGAGCAGAGGCGAAAGAGGGCAGCCCTGACGTGTGCCCCTCTCCAGGAAGAAGTTTCTCGAGTGTCCCCCATTAATCCGAACGCACGCTTGAGGATGTTGATAGAGACTACAAACCCAACGGATATAATTAGGGCCAAAGCCCATTGTTGCCAAAACACACCAAAGGTAGCCCCAATCGACCCGATCGAAAGCTTTTTCTGCGTCAATCCCCACTAGCAAAGCCGGTTGTGGCTCCCGTCGGGCCACATGAATAACCTGCAACATATGCCTTATGTTATCTGCGGCCTGGCGACCTGGCACGAACCCAACCTGATCAGGGTGAACCAAAACCGGAAGGACCCGGTTCAAGCGCGCAGCCAGAACAGAAGCAAATATTTTGACATCAACATTTAACAGGGAAATGGGGCGATACGACGCCGCGTCGTGCAGAGGTTTACCTGGCTTGGGTATCATCACTATTAACGCCTCGTGCTGGGACGAAGGGAGAGGAACCCCGCCCAAGACCTCATTAAACAATATGGTCAAGGTTGGCGCTAATTGTACACGAAACTTCTTATAATATTCCGCTGGGAAGCCATCATTACCCGGCGCACTGCCAGTTTTCAGCCGCCGAATTGCATTTTCCACTTCGTCCACCGTAAATTCAGAATCTAACTGAGCTCGGTCAGAGTCAGGAAGACGCGGCAGAGCAATCCTCTGTAAGTAGTCCTGCACACGATCCCGGTCAAAGGGTTCTGCCTTATAGAGCTGCTCCAAATAATCAGCAAAAATATCGCGTATCTCCCGAGAAATTACCCTTTTCCGTCCCCCGGAATCGCGCAGTTCGCGGACCACTCTCGTGGATTGCTGTTGCCGAAGACGCAAGGCCAAGAAGCGGCCAGTTTTATTCCCATGCTCATAAAACGTTTGCCGTAATTTCCGGCACTGATTATCTAATTCCCTCTGCAAACATGCATCCAAATTGGCTCGAACAGTCCGCCACTGACGCAAAACCTGCCGCGAGCCGGTTCGGGCATGCTCCAAACCTAAGCGAGTAGACTCTTTTCACCAACTGATCGTGGTCGTGCGTCCACATTTTCCACGTGCGAGATGACCACGGGCCGTAGCCTTAAAAGCATCCCAAACCGTGGGGAGACGTCCCCAGAGTCATTAAGTTCAAAGAATTCAGTGATGAAGCGGGCATGTTCCTGCACTGCACCCTGCCGCCGTAAGAACCTCGCATCTAAGCGCCAAAGGCGTTGGTGCTCGCTGTACAATCCTGCCGGGAGGGCAAGCCAGCACAGGGCATGATCTGACCAAGTCAGCGCTCCATGTCCAGCCTCCACTCTCCCATCCATCAGGCGCTGATCCAGTAGAAAATAATCAATGCGAGTGTGAACCTGATGATGAACTGGAGAGTAGTAGGTATAACCCCGCTCTCCCTCATGGGTGTCCCTCCAAACATCCCGCAAACCTAAATCTAACATAAGGCGTTGAAGGGCTCTAGCCGGCCCCCCCACTCCCCCCCAGTGTGACCTGTGGAATCCAGATGGGGCACCAAATGTGTGTTACAATCCCCACCAAGAACAATGGGACCCCTTGCGAAGTCCGCCAATAAGGCTTTCAACCGCATAACAAATGACCCCTGGCCTTCATTGGGCACGTAGATATTAGCTAAAGTTAGCAAGTGCCCTTCTAAGCGAACATTCAGAAAGAGCCACCTCCCCAGGATATCTCTTTTTACCTCCTCTACCTGCAAGGACAGGCTCTGATGAAATAGGAAGGCCACCCCCCGCTTCTTCCGGCCCTGCGCGTCTGAGGCCACCCACACCTCAGTGTACGGGGACCGCTTTAACCAGCCCTGCTTACAATTCTGAAGATGGGTCTCCTGTAGATAAACAATGTCCCCCTGCAAAACGCGCAACTCTGAAAACAGCAGCGACCGCTTCCTTGGGGAGTTGAGACCCTTAACATTCAAAGAAATAAATCGCACCATTAATATTCACAGTCTAAACCCTCTTACCCTCCAGTTACCCGAAGGGTCCCAGTGACAGCATCCCCCCAGCAAACCCAAAAGGTTTATTATCCAAGCCCACCTATTCCATACGCCAAAAACAAGTGCCATAGTCCCCCCCCCATACCCAAACACACCCTCCAATTCCAAGTTAAAACACCCTCCCTCAAAACCAAACCCCCCCCCTTCCCCTCAATACCACCTGCCTGTCAACATTAATACAGGACACAGTAAATTGACCTCAAACCCTGTTCCCCCCAAGTCCCCATAAAGCAATATTACAAACAGAACAGATAGTAGCATTTCCCCATTACTCCCCCACCCACCCAGAGTCATCAATACCATCCTGCCCCCTTATCAAAACAGTACCATCATCAAAACATTTGCAAGTCACCCGCCACCCCCTATGTATATTAGAGTGGAGGCCCGGGTTGACCCAGGCCAATGGCCAATAACTCAATAGAAAATATTACAAAGAACAGCAAAGCATCAAAAACCGTTCATTCAACCCCACATCTTGAGGCCGGGAGACCCACTAAATGAGGCTCCCTTAAAGGTAATAGAAGCTCTCCTACTCCAAGAGAGATCAAGCGGGCTTGCCCACCCGAGTCCACCTGGAGTGCTGGGGCTTAGGGGGCGACGGGTGAGGCTGAGCATTATCATCAACTAGTCCCACCTGACGAAGAGCTCGCCAAGCTTCAGTATGGTCTTTTGCTGAAATCTTTTTATTTCCCAAAAGAAAGTTCATCCTAAATGGAAAAGACCAAGAGTAACGAATCCCCTTGCTGTTCAGGACCGTCGTAATTGGTTTCATCTCCCTCCGGCGTGCCAAGGTAAACGTCGAGAGGTCTTGATAGATTGACACTGCTGCATCCTGGAAGCGGACCGTTTTTTTCTCCCGGCCTCGCCGTATGAGAAGCTCAGCATCAGAATATCGCAAAAATCTCGCAACAACATCACGAGGTTGGTTATTGGGAGGTTTTCCCAAGGCACGGTGGACTCGTTCAATTTCCATCCCAGGCACATGAGCAGCCAGGTCCTTCGCCGGGAGCAGTTCCACTATCAACAGTTTAAGCACGGTCGGTAAATCCTCTCCGCCCCCCACCGCTTCTGGAATTCCTCGAAAACGCACATTATTGCGGCGGGAGCAGTTTTCAATGTCATCAATTTTGTAAGTCAACTCCATCGCTTGCGCATGTTGTCGATCAAGCGCACATTGTAAATCCACCATCATGGTCAGCCACTTTGGCCTCCACGTCCTCTACTAGGGCTCCCAGTTCTTTAACATCGGTCCTTAATGCTGTGACATCGTTCATCAGCTCTTCACGTAGAGAGCGGAACTCGCTGGCTAATTCCGCAAAGCCTCTGCGGAGTTCTTTTTTGAGTTGAGCAGAGGAGAGCTGTTTGTGGGGATCTAGTTCATCTTCACTTACAGTCTCATCATCAGTGCCTGATGGAGGAGATTGTTCAAGTGGACTGCTTGGGGCCCCAGACTTAATCTGCAGTCGCTGGGAGGAACGCGTCCCCTCTCGAGCTTCAGGGTTTTTAGCTTTAGCAGCCATAGAAAGGAGAAATACCAAGCAAGTCAGATAGCGGTATATACCAGGCAACTCTCAGGCAAACAGCAAGGGGAGCCCCACAATCCCACAAGGCAACCAATGCCACACAGTGTTAGGAGAAAGATATAGTCAATGTCAGCAAGGGCAGAGGCACTGGGGAGACAACGATGCACGAAGCTTCGCAAGCCCACAAGACAACTACTGTCACACAGTGAGAGGAGAAAGATACAGTCAATGTCCACAAGGACAGAGGCACTGGAGAGACAACGATGTGAGGAGGGGAAAGCTGCTTTGGCCCTCCAGAAGAGGCGGGCTGCCAGATACTGTGTTCAGATTGCTCTGCAGAGCTATGTGGAAATATGATGCAGTGCCGATAACTGCAAGGTGTTGCACACAGAGGAAAGATCCAAAATCAGAAAAAGCGCAGAAGCATTCCAACAGGGCACAGAGGAGCCACGCTGAAAAGTATGGGCCTCGGCGGGGCGCTAGGCTGCTAATACATTGCCACTGTCGTTGGCGCCGTTGATAATCCAGAGGGTATGAGAAGAAAAGGGTAGCATTCGTATTTACCCCCCTCAGGGGGACTTGCGCTGACAAAGCCGCAGCGAGGGCAGGAGGATGCAATAGGCACTAGCGGTTGCCGCGTGGGATCGAGGCCTTCCCCCCAGCCCAGCAGAAAAGGCTTCAAGTCCGCGTTCATGCGACCCAACCTCGAGGATGTTGCTCCACCCGGCGGTAGGCTGCCGCACGTGCTCCGACCCGGCGCAGGGGTCCGATAGTACAGCCCAGGGGGAGTCCGCTCAGATGCCGTCCAATCTGCCAAGAATCGCGAGGGTCAGTAGTGAGATTGTCCAGGCCCAAGGCAAGCGTCGATGAGAGGCACACAGCAGGCCGCACTCCAGAGACCGACTCCACAGCGTCCCAGCCGTCAGAAATCTTACCGGGCGATTTGTCAGGTTTTCAAGGGACACCACTTGCCAATGCCGACCCAGGGCAGGTGAGTTCGGGGAAAATTGCTTCAATTAGCGCATGTTAGCTGAGGTTTTGGGGTACTTGGGACGGAGCTCAGTTAAATTGCAGCCATCACGCAGCGGGCTCATGAGCGCCCCACTCTTTTCTTTTCTTTTTTAAAGACAAAAACAAATAAAATACTAACAGATGCTTACAAATAGGCTTAGCAACACCTTATAATAAGAAAACTTAATAAAAACGCCTAAGAATTACTCTAAATCATCCTTTTTACTGTGCCTTTGCTGCTAAACATGCCTCATGCACGTGCCTCAATGACGCGGCCTTCAAAGAATCTAAACCGCCACTCTTAACTGCGCAGCAATCAAATCATAGTTGCAGTGTTTTCAAAGAAAAAATGCCTAAATTGCTTTTTCCCACCCCCCGGGCCTCCGATCATAAGTTTCTATGCAGATCGGATAAACCCGGAAGTGCCTTTAATCAAATTAACCAGAATAAAAACGGTGGCTTAATTTGTTCTCCGAAGAGACAGGAACTTTCTTTAAAGGCAAGACTTTACGTTTTCGACTAAAGAAAACAGGTAAAAGACGCCTTACTTTTTTCCAGTGCTCCTCTCCTAACCAAAGTAGGATCGGGAGACTTAATGCAGCCTCAAATACCGCGGTTTCTAAAGTGGTAGAGTAAACTCCTCCAGAGAGAGAGAGAGAGAGAGAGAGAGAGAGAGAGAGAGAGGGCATGAGCTAGCTCTTAAAGCTACAGCACCATTTTAATTGCATTCTTAGTATCTCTTCTCTTTTTTTAAACAAAATAAAAGATTAATTAAGAAGAAATAAAACACTTAATTGTCCCTCTATAGAGCTCAGCTCTAGGCTCTACAACCTCCAGCTGCTTGGAGACTGAACAAACTGAAGCCAGGGGGGCGGTCCCTCAGGAGGTTATAGTGGTGACAGCAGAAGAGTGTCATTGTTCAGTCTCCAAGCTGCAGGAGGAACCTGTATCCCAGAAATT
Source organism: Ichthyophis bannanicus (assembly GCA_033557465.1). Lineage (NCBI taxonomy): Eukaryota > Metazoa > Chordata > Amphibia > Gymnophiona > Ichthyophiidae > Ichthyophis > Ichthyophis bannanicus. The sequence continues at coordinate 89,039,330 of CM066040.1, forward strand.
CTGGGACTGGACTGGAGTGACGTAAAGGAATATAGAATATTTTGAATAAGCCTACTCCTATAAAGTTTTCTATAAATACATAACTGATTTGAAAATGTTGAGAATGGGAACAGGCAGTCCATTTAAAAGAAAAAAAAATTCACTCCTCCTTAAGTGGAACACGCACGACAAAGCAAGGTGTACAAAGGGGTAAAATCGTATTTTATTGTGGAAAAGCCCAACATGTTTCAGCAAATACCTTCTTCAGGGTGTAATAGCCTCAAACAAAATACATAAAAAGAAAAGTATAATTTTCACAAAGTAATAAAATATAAAATCCAAAAAACAGTATATTAAAAATATATAAAGAGCATTACAAACCATTAGAACACAAAGTGAGCTAAAATAAATATGACATCTAAATTCCAGTGAAACAAAGATAAAAAGGATAGAATGTAGCTCAAAGGAACAGACAACCCAAATGGATACTATGCGTAGAGTTGAGGACCTATACATAAAGGAGCACTGCATGTATTTTAAATTTAACCACTTTGAAAAACTGGCACTAGAAAAATTGAAAACTACTGAAAAAGTCATAAAACCGGCTGACAAAGGTGGTGCACTAGTTATACAGAATAATTAGGATTATATAGATGAAGTCTATCATCAGATCAATGAAAAATCTTTTTATCAAAAATTGTATGAGGATCCTATAACAATACTTAAAAGCAAGGTTGACACCCTTTCATATATTGGGATAGAAGCTGGATATTTAACAAAAACCAAAACATGAATTCATGACAGTCAATCAGTGACACCCACAATATATGTGCTTCCCAAAATACACAAATCATTACAAAATCATCAGGGAGGGCTCATTATCTCTGCTATTGGTGCGCTCTTTGAACCAATATCTAAATTTCTAGATGTATTTCTAAGGCCCTTTGTAGTCTAGGCATCCTCCTTTTTAAGGGATTTGTCTCACATGATCCAGCTAGTAAATGACTTCTTATGACCATCTTATACTGTCACCCTTGATATTAGTGCATTGTACACTATTCCACAAGCTGCTGCCCTAGAAATTTTAGAAGACGTGCTTATAGAGAGGGCTCTCATCACCCAATAGAAGACAGGATAGTTTGTTCATTGACTTTTTCCAAATTGTCTAGGGACATCATTAGGATTCTCAGAGAACAGTGGCATCTCCTGTCCACTGTGCCCTCACTCCAGACATGTCAGCTCAAAAGAGAAACTGGAATATAGCTAACGTTCTTGTACTATCCACTCTCTCCAAACCCAGGATTGTTTCAAAAGTGAGAAGACATTTTTGGTGTGGACGGTATGTGAAAATTCATTGGTGACTAAAAAATGTTTCATCCATCCACTTCCTAACAAAATTTCTTTTTAGATGGGTTTTCGAATTGTGAGTCTCAACAGGTTATTTCTGTAATTTTGTGCCCTTGCAACCTGCTGTATGTGGGAAAAACAAGACGCTGCTTCAAGACGCACATAATAGAGCATAAAAGCTGCCTTAGAAGAAAAATACCTGACAAACCATTGGTTTCCCACTGGGATGATCAACACCATAGTCTATCCAACTTGAAATTTCTAGTACTTAAAAGTAATGCATTACCATTGGAAGGTACTACTTTTAAGTACTAGAAATTTCAAGTTGGATAGATTTTTTTTTTTATAATAAAAAATGACAATATTAAAACCTAGGTGTCCAATTGGGGCATTTCTGTATCTAAAATGCTATGTAAAAAAGTAAGTTAGACAGGGCCGGATTTAGCTAGAGTGAAGCCCTACGCCAAGAAAAATTGTGGGCCCCCCCCCATGTCCCCGTGCAGTCCTGGGCCCCCCCGTGCCCCCGTGCAGTCCTGGGCCCGCCCCCGTGCAGTCCTAGGCCCCCCCCGTGCCCCCCTGGCCCGCCCCGTGCAGTCCTGGCCCGCCCCGTGCAGTCCTGGGCCCCCCCATGCAGTCCTGGGCCCCCGGACAGCATCGCGGCTGTCTGAGGGGCTTCAGAGGGAGCCGGGGAAGCCCGCGCGAGGCCCCGGCTCCCTCTGTACAGCCGCCAGCGTGAAGAGCCTTTTCCTTCACGCTGGCGGCTGTTTCTGTGAAGCCGGGAATGCTGGGAAAGGTTAAAGGGCAACCTTTAACCTTTCCCAGCATTCGCGGCTTCACAGAAACAGCCGCCAGCGGGAAGGAAAAGGCTCTTCACGCTGGCGGCTGTACAGAGGGAGCCGGGGCCTCGCGCGGGCTTCCCCGGCTCCCTCTGAAGCCCTCCGGTGGGCCCAGGGGCGGCCCAAGGGGGTGCGGGGCCATGTGCGGAGACTCGGTGCGGGGCCTCATTTGCATAAGGTGTCTCATTTGCATAAATATTTGCGTAATGTTACCATACACCAGAGCTACTCAATTCCAGTCCTGGTGGTCCACAATCCTGCAGGTTTTCGGGATATCCCTAATAAATATGCATGAGATATATATGCATTGGAGGTATCCTGCCAACCTGACTGGTTTGTGGCCCTCCAGGGCTGGATTTGGAGACCCCTGCTTTACATCTCTGTCATTTAAGATTGTGAGTGAACAAGGTACAGATATCCTAGACATCAAAAGGGTAGATAGAATGTGTCACATTCCTCCTCGATTCTCACCACCACCAAAATGTTGTCTAATAGATAATATTTTGGTGGTGGTGAGAAGCAAGGAGGAATGTGACAAATGCTATCTAACTTTTTTGATGCCTTGGACATCTGCACCTTGCCCACTCACAATCGTTAATGACAGAGATGTAAGGCAGAGGTCTCCAAATCCAGCCCTGGAGGGCCACAAACCAGTCAGGTTGGCAGGATCTCTCCAATGCATATATATCTCATGCATATTTATTAGGGATATCCTGAAAACCTGCAGGATTGTGGACCACCAGGACTGGAATTGAGTAGCTCTGCCATACACTAACTTTTAGTAAACATGCCTCTTAATGAGTATATGGATAAAGAAAGACTAAAAGGTTTCTACATTACTATAATCCAGTACCAACCGCCAGGCACATTAGGAACTACTACAAACACTGCCCATTTAGAACCCATAGCAAACCCGCCATATCCTAACAGCACTACCAGGACTCACAAAGCACCATACCCTAACTATCAAAAGGCAACACTGCAAATATTAAACCAATACATTTCAGAGAACAACAATACATGACCTACTGGGGAAAGAACAAGTGGCAATGTCAAATAGGAATTATATAAACAGAATACCTCAGCTCAGTTACACATGCACAACATAGACCATCACCAAACAAGGAATCACAATTTAGAAACAGGAAGACAATAATTAAACTGGGAACCCCAAAAGCCAAACTTGGAATATACAACAACACTGTAGAAATAAAACTATAAATTAATTTCCTCTTGTACTAAACAAAGCGCAAAAATTAATGATGCACATTTCCCAGAGCTGACATATTCCAGTTAATAAATTCAAAATAAAGAGATATTTTTCTACCTTTTGTGCATTTTTTTTCAGTTGCAATTGTTCCAGCCACTTTCTTCTGGTTTCTTCGTGTCTTCTGCTAACTCTCCATCTGCTGTCCATTTGTCCTTTCTTCTGTCTTCTTGTTTTTTTTTTTCCATTCTCTCTCTACATCTGCTTTAACATACTAATCTTTCTCCTTTTGCTCTTTCCTCATTCCTATTTCATCTACTCAAAATTTACCCCTCCATCCTCAATCCCCACTTACTCTCCCAATACCCGGCCAATTGTAGATTTTCTATCCCTCCCACACAAAATATTTTTCCCCTCTCCATTTTACTCTCCCAGCCCCATCCCATTCTAATCCTCCCCCAACACCAGCTCCCTTCTAGTTCCAGCCTCACCCAGCATCCATTCCCTTCTAGTCCCTGCATCAGCCCATTTCCAGTCCTAGCCCCCCATTAGCCCATTTCCAGTCCTAGCCCCCCCATCAACCCAATACCAGTCCTAGCCCCCCCATCAACCCACTTCCAGTCCTAACCCCCCATCACCCCATTTTCAGTCCTAACCCCCCATCACCCCATTTTCAGTTTAAGCCCCCCCTATAACCCATTACCAGTCCTAACACCCCATCAGCCCACTTCCAGTCCTAACCCCCCATCAGCCCACTTCCAGTCCTAACCCCCATCAACCCATTTCCAGTCAGCCCCCCATAGCCCATTGCCAGTCCTAACCCCCCCCATCAGCCCACAGTCCATTACCAGTCCTAACCCCATCAGCCCACCTGAAGTCCTAACCCCTACCCATCAGCCCATTTCCTGTCCTAGCCCCCCCCCATAGTCCATTATCAGTCCTAACCCCCCATAGCCCATCAGCCAACAGCCCATTACCAGTCTTAACCCCCCCATAGCCCATTGCCAGTCCTAACCCCCCCATCAGCCCACAGTCCATTACCAGTCCTAACCCCATCAGCCCTCCTAAAGTCCTAACCCCTTCCCATCAGCCCATTTCCTGTACTAACCCCCCCCCCAACAGCCCACAGCCCATTACCAGTCCTAACTCCATCAGCCCACTTCCAGTCCTAATCCCATCAGCCCATATAGACTTAGCTCCCCCATAGCCCCCCCCATAGCCCATCACCACTCCTAACCCCCCCATAGCCCATTACCAGTCCTAATCCCACCCAGCCCACAGCCATTACCACTCCTAATCCCCCCCAGCCCATCACCAGCCCTAACCACCCCAACAGCCCACAGCCATTTCCACTCCTAACCCCCCCCCAGCCCATCACCAGTCCTAACCCCCCCCAGCAGCCCACAGCCATTACCACTACTACCCCCCCCAGCCCATCACCACTCCTAACCCCCCAACAGCCCACAGCCATTACCACTCCTACCCCCCCCAGCCCATCACCAGTCCTAACCCCCCCAACAGCCCACAGCCATTACCACTCCTAACCCCCCAGCCCATCACCAGTCCTAAACCCCCAGCCCACCCCAGCACAGCGAATTTTTTTTTACAAAAAAAGCAGTCGCTGCCTCGGCCGGGGCCGGGGCCGCCGCGGCAGAATCGAGTGTGCCGCGGGGCCCCCCCTGCCCAGCAGAGCCTGCCCTCCCCGGTATCACCTCTCTCAGCTGCCTCCCTCCAGTCACACGCGCCGGCTTTCAGAGCGCGAGGGAAGAGTTTTTCCCTCGCTGCTCTGTTTAAGCCCGCGGGGGCTGATGGGACTTCCCATCAGCCCCCGCGGGCTTAACAGAGCAGCGAGGGAGAAACTCACCTCGCGCTCTGAAAGCCGGCGCGTGTGACTGGAGGGAGGCAGCTGAGAGAGGTGATACCGGGGAGGGCAGGCCAGGCTCTGCTGGTAAGGGGGGCCCCGCGGCACACTCGATTCTGCCGCGGCGGCCCCGGCAGAGGCAGCGACAGCTTTTTTTTTTTTTTTTTAATTTTAATGATGGATCAGAATGTTTTTTGCGCGGGGCCCCCTGAAACGCGGGGCCCTGTGCAAAAAACATTCCCGGTGGGCCCTTGCCAGCTGTGGGCCCTACGCCACGGCGTACGTGGCGTATAGGCAAATCCGGCCCTGAAGTTAGAGGCACCTATAAAATAACACAGCGGACAACACAAGAATAGGTTGCCATGGGTCCATATTTTAAAAAATTGTATAAAAATTAAAATAAAAATTGCAATAGAAGTAAAAACATCAAAATGATAAATTGTACTGTGGAAGAGACCACAAAGTAAAACCAACCGGGTACCTGTATTAAAAAAGTCTAATCTTAAAAGCTTTTAAAATAAGGTGTCCATATGGGAAACCCCACTAAAACAGATGTATAAAATCAAAAGAAAACAAATATGATAAAACCATCCATCAGAGTTACGATCAGGGATCATAAAGGGGAATTCAGATTACCTTTTATATGCGATTTTGCCTTCTGAATCATGTTTTTTCACTCTTGCTTTTATCATTCAGTTTTATATTTTTATTAATTTCTGGATATTATATTTATTACTTTTCATTCAACTAACCACTTACTTGCATTTTGTTCACACTATTTCTCATTCATACTCTTACTGCTAAACTTTTTAACATTGCCAATTAGATCATTCTTCACATGCAATTGCGTTTTCTGAAATATGGCTAACAATTTATTATGGATTACTTTTTATCCTTTAAATTATTTATTCATCTGCATTTTGTTCATATTGTGTGCTTCTCACCGATATTCTGGACTCTCATTACTAAACGCCAGCACACATTACACAGGTACACTACCAAAAAACTGCCTCCAGTTTTGCAACTGATTCCTATAGATTTTGGGGTGCTGAATCCAGGAAAAATAGCCAAAATGTTCCATCACGTCACGTTTTCTTGCAAAATTAGATATCTTACCCATATAAGGAATGTTCACATAATTTCTTTTTAGCCGACTGCAGTTTATTTTCTTGGCCCAAAATAGAGGTTGTAATGGTTAACTAACTAGAAACACTCCCTCATGATATTTTAGAGTGTTTTGTATTCATTTTATACATTAACAGGACAATTGGGAGGCGGGGGGCTAAATCCAGTACTCGCGCTGGCGCATGTTCTTTCCTGTTCGCCTCGCCTCGTTCGCTCGCTCAAACATGGTGGTTGCGACATGAACGTTCCTGTCAAATTTCAGTTTCTTGCAAGTTCATTATTACCTTTTGTTTGCTCAGTCGTAATCCAGCTTTATTCCGAAGTGGTTCACTACAGTTGTAGTTTGCAGTGCTGTGTATTTGTGATGGCTCACAGAACCAGAGGTTGCGTCAACTCTCCGGACAGTTTTTGTTTTATTTGTGGGGAATATACCGTGAAAAAGCGGCAGAGGAACATTTCTGCATTTATTAAAAAAGTATATTTCGCCTATTTCGGTTTGAAGTTAGGCGATCAAGAGAAACCGTGGGCTCCTCACAAAGTGTGCAAGACATGTGAGGAAGATCTATGCTTACGGATGAAAAGGTAAAAAACAAGCATTTCGTTTCGGAATACCTATGATGTGGCGTGAACAAAGAGACCACAGCAGTGACTGCTATTTTTGCTCTTGCCTTGTGAAGGGATACAACTTAAAAAATAAGAACGTAATAAGTTACCCCAACCTTCCCTCAGCAATTAGGCCTATGCCTCATAGCAACGAAGTACCTGTGCCTGAACCACCAAAATCTTTGGATCATATTTGTGTGGACGGTTCTGATCATGATGAGACTCATCAGATGGCTTTTCCCGATGAGTCCAGTACTTCCGAGTTTGAAACTGAACCAGATCCGAAACCTGAACTTTTCTCTCAAGCTGAATTGAATGATTTAGTCCGGGATTTAGGACTCCCAAAAGATGCTGCCCAACTGCTAGGTTCTCAGCTTAAACAGAAAAATCTATTGTCACCAGGAACAACTTTTTATTGGTACCGCAACTGCGAGACACAATTTTCGAAGTATTTCAGCAAAGAGGAAGATTTGGTATTTTGCAAAGATATATACGGAGTGATGGAAAAGTTTAAACTCAAGTATGATCCTGCTGAATGGCGGCTGTTCATTGATTCGTCAAAAGACAGCATAAAAGGTGTTCTTCTTCATAATGGCAACACATTCGCTTCAGTTCCTATTGCTCACTCTGTTATTCTCCAAGAAAAATACGAGAATTTGGCCCTGATTCTTCAGAAGATTCGTTATGATGAGCATAAGTGGATGATTTGTGGAGACTTTAAAATTCTATCCATGCTATTAGGGCAGCAATCTGGTTTCACCAAATATCCCTGCTTCCTTTGCTTGTGGGATAGCCGGGCCCGAGACCTACACTGGGGGAAAAAAGACTGGCCAATTCGGGAGTATTTGAGACCCGGTGAGAAAAATGTTCTTCATGAGAGCTTGGTACCTCGTGATAAAATTCTATTACCACCTCTCCACATTAAGTTGGGTCTCATTAAGCAATTCATCAAGTCCCTTCCAAAAGATGGTGAGTGCTTTCGATACCTTTGCTCAAAGTTCCCCTGACTTTCTGAAGCAAAGCTAAAGGAAGGAGTGTTTGTTGGCCCTGATATAAGGAAACTCATTTCAGATGGAGCATTCTCTGAAACGATGTCTGAGAAGGAAAAAGAAGCCTGGGATTCCTTCAAGGATGTTGTTCTCAAATTCTTGGGGAACAGGCGGGATGAGAACTATAAGGATATTGTTGCCAGGATGCTCAATGCCTTCAAAGAACAAGGCTGTAACATGAGCCTGAAAGTCCATTTCTTGCACTCCCATGTGAACTACTTTCCCGAAAACTTGGGGGCGTACAGTGAAGAACAAGGTGAAAGGTTTCACCAGGACATCAAGGACGCAGAGAGAAGGTACCAAGGAAGATGGAACACCACTATGATGGCTGATTTCTGCTGGTTGCTGCTGCGGGAAACCCCAGATGAAAAATACGCCAAGCAGCGCACCAAGAGAAGCATTCGGGGGAAGAAGAAACGGGCCCACCAGGAGATTGATTGACCCAAGAATGACTTTAAAATCTAAACTGTGTTGACAAATATCGTGTTTTTACTAAACTTTGAAATAAAAATTTGCTAGTTATTACCACAGTGTCAGATCTCATTTATTAGAATTTTATTTTCACACCATCGGGTGTTTGTCTTCATGTATTGCAATGGTGCGGTTTGCGTTTTCTATTCTTACATACATACCTGTACAACATTTTTTGCACATTTCTTTGCTTTGCTTTGTGTCTAACCTCGCTCTTATATGCTCAATGTTTGTGCACATGTATGTGGCTGTTTTAAGTGCAGACAATTTTGCTACCATCACAGTGTGTTTTGTTGACATTACTCTATTCTTATGTGCTGCCTTGTTACAATTTTCTTTATTCTTATTTGAATAACTACTAAACAATTAGTATAAAGAATTCATCCAAGAAACTTTTATCTCGATCGCACTCAATCTGAAACATTCACCTCAAACTGCTAACCCAATGTAGCAAAAAATCTGTACGTGATGGAGCAAATTGGTTACCAGATTTGGATTCAGCGCACCAAAAAACGTAAAAATCAATCGAAACATTAGAGGCAGTTTAAAAACAATTTTTTTTTAGTGTACCTGTGTTATCTATGAACGCAGGGCTTCTTACACTTTGATTTGTCTCTTCCTCCTCTCTTCTACTACACTTGACAGTATCTCAATCATGACTTCTTATGATTTAAATAAAGATTTCAGTATGGCCCAAATATAAGGTTTGAAAGACTGGTAAGGGGGGGACTGTTGCTTCTGGAGGGAGATCTGCAACTGTGAGTATTTACTTCTGGTAATTTTCTAAAAGGAATTCTTTGTATTAAAGCTAATTAATCTGTGATCCACTATTTTTGTTAAATCAGTCAGGGCCTAGTAGCAGCAGTTTAAGTTTACATTTAAAACACAGAGGAGAACTCTTTGGTTACATTTCATACCCAGTAGAGAGCTTGTACTTTAAATTTAATAGTCACTCAGGGCCTAGTAACAGCAAAGTACTTTTAGTTTAAATTTAAAACACAGAAGAGAGCTTTCTGGTTACATTTGGAACCCAGCAGAGAGCTTGTAGTTTACATTTAATAGTCACTCAGGGCCTAGCATCAGCAAAGTTCTTTTAGCTTAAATTTACAACACAGAAAAGAGCTTTCTGGTTAAATTTAGAACCCAGCAGAGAGCTTGTACTTCAAATTTCATAAGAAGTTAGAGCCTAGCAGCAGCTAAGAGCTATAATTTAAATCAAATCAGAATATAGCTTACCTCAGCAGCACAAGACAGGGTACTGTGTAGCAGCCCTCTTTTAATAAGTGTTAATTCCCTCCCACCCCTGGGATAATCGTAGCTTTATAGGTACTTACACATCTTAAAAGACAGGAGGTGCTCTCAGGTGAAGCTCATTACCCAAATCAGTCATACACTAAGGACCTGAGATTAGTTAAGCTTCAGGTGAACAAGGTATATTACACGTATTAGGTTCAGTTTTATTAGTATAAATATCCATAGCAACCCTTAGTAAGTAAAGAACTTAGATCTAAACACAAACTTAAAACTAAGATGCAGACAGCAGTCCAGCAGCGGGATGGGGGCTTTCCAGTCTTTTGCATTGAGTGTCACATGTATGATTTTCTCCCAGTTGGTGAGAGGTCTTACGTGTGCACTAGGTGCAAGGAGCTCTTTGCTCTCAGGGAACGAGTCCGTTCTCTAGAGGCTAAAGTAGCAGACTTGCAAAGCATAAGACAGACAGAGAGGTACATAGACGAGACCTACAGGGATATAGTCCTGAAGTCCCACCTCCAGTCTGGCAGCATCCCTGTTGCCATGGAGGAGAGAGGTCATGTGACAGAGCATCACCCTGGTGTGGCAGGAAGTGATCCTGTAACTAGGACCTGTCCTCCAGGTGATGTAAAACCCTCTCGCACCGAGGAAGTTTCTCCAGGGCCATGTGCCCATAGGGAAGGGTTAGGACAGCCGTTATAGTTGGTGATTCGATCATTAGGCATGTAGATAGCTGGGTGGCTGGTGGACGTGAGGATCGCCTGGTAACATGCCTGCCTGGTGCGAAGGTAGCGGACCTCACGCGCCACCTAGATAAGGTCTTAGATAGTGCTGGGGAGGAGTCTGCTGTCTTGGTACATGTTGGTACCAATGACATAGGAAAATGTGGTAGGTTCTGGAGGCTAAATTTAGGCTTTTAGGTAGGAAGTTGAAATCCAGAACTTCCAGGGTAGCATTCTCCGAAATGCTTCCTGTTCCACGCGCAGGACCCAAAAGGCAGACAGAGCTCCGGAGTCTCAATGCGTGGATGAGACAATGGTGCAGAGATGAGGGGTTTGGATTTGTTAGGAACTGGGGAACATTCTGGGGAAAGGAGGGGCTCTTCCGAAGGGATGGGCTTCACCTTAACCGGGATGGAACCAGGCTGCTGGCATTAACCTTTAAAAAGGAGATAGAGCAGCTTTTAAACTAGGTATTAGGGGAAAGCCGACAGTCGCCCAAGAGCAGATGGTTCGGAAGAATGTATCTTTGAAGGATACTACCAAAAGCAGAGAGGTTCCACAAAAGAGTAAAGTAGCCCAAATGCCCTCAAGTATGGAGCAGACAGAGCTTAAAGATCCCAAATTACTCATGTCTAACAGACAAATTAATATGAATAAAATACATTCTCTAAAATGCTTGTATGCAAATGCTAGAAGTCTAAAAAATAAGATGGGAGAGTTAGAATATATAGCACTAAATGAAAGGTTAGATATGATTGGAATATCAGAGACATGGTGGAAGGACGACAACCAGTGGGACACTGTGATACCTGGGTACAAACTATATCGTAATGATAGAGCTGATCAAATTGGTGGAGGGGTTGCTCTCTATGTTAGAGAGGGCATTGAGTCAGAAAGGATTAAAGTTTTGCAGGAAACAAAATCTGCTGTAGAATCTATATGGATTGAAATTCCATGTAAAAGGGGGAAGGCAATGGCAGTGGGGGTGTACTATCGAGCGCCTGGCCAGAATGACCAAATGGATGATGAAATGCTCAAAGAAATCAAGGAAGCTAACAAAAGTTACAGCACAGTAATAATAATGGGTGATTTCAACTACCCCGGTATCGACTGGGTCAGTGTCACGTCAGGACATGCTAGGGAGATAAAGTTCCTAGATGAAATAAATGACTGCTTCTTGGAGCAGCTGGTTCATGAAACGACCAGAGGGGGAAGCCATATTAGACCTAATCCTTAGTGGAACACCAGATCTAGTGCAAGAGATAAGGTTGTTGGGGCCACTAGGCAATAGTGATCATAGCATGATCGCCTTTGATTTAATTAGTGGAGGAGGGATAGTAGGGAAATCCACAGTACTACCTTTTAACTTTCAAAAGGGAGACTATGATAAAATGAGGAAAACAGTCAAGAAAAAACTAAAAGGAGCAGTTGCAAAGGTTAAAGATGTACATCAGGCTTGGCTGTTGTTGAAAAATACTATCTTGGAAGCCCAAACCAGCTGTATTCCACGCTTTAAGAAAAGTGGAAAGAAGTCCAAAAAACTGCCAGCATGGTTTAAAGTTGAGGTCAGAGAGGCTGTTGTTGCCAAAAAAGCATCTTTCAGGAAATGGAAAAAAAGAGCCAAACGACGAAACCTGGAAACAGCACAAGCACTGGCAAGTCAAATGCAAGGCATTGATAAGGCAGGCAAAGGGAGAATTTGAGAAGAAGCTTGCTGCAGAAGCAAAAACGCGAAGTAAAGACCTTTTCAAATACATTCGTAGCAAAAAACCTGTAGAGAGTCAGTTGGTCCATTAGATGATAAAGGGGTTAAAGGAGCACTAAGAGGCGACAAGGCGATAGCAGAGAGACTGAACGAATTCTTTGCTTCAGTCTTTACTGAGGAAGATGTAGGGATGTTACCCATGACTGAAGTGGTATTTAAAGGTGCAGAAGAATTGAAGGAAATATCGATACATCGAGAAGATGTATTACAACTATTAGATAAGCTGAAGAGTAGCAAATCACCTGGGCCAGATGGTATACATCCAAGGGTATTGAAAGAACTGAAATATGAGATTGCAGACCTGCTATTAGTAATCTGTGAACTATCATTAAAATCATCTCTAATACCTGAAGATTGGAGGATCGCCAATGTAACACCAATTTTTAAAAAGGGTTCCAGGGGTGATCCGGGAAACTACAGACCGGTGAGCCTGACGTCAATACCGGGAAAAATGATAGAAACCATCATAAAGAATAAAATTACTCAGCATGTAGATAGTCATGAACTAATGAGACAGCCAACATGGCTTTAGACAAGGAAGATCTTGTCTTACTAATCTGTTATGTTTTTTTGAAGGAGTGAATAATCAGGTGGACAAAGGTGAGTCGGTTGATATTGTGTATCTGGACTTTCAGAAAGCCTTTGACAAGGTCCCTCATGAGAGACTTTTGGCAAAACTAAAGAGTCATGGGATAGGAGGCAGTGTACTATTGTGGATCAGGAACTGGTTAAAAGATAGAAAGCAGAGGGTAGGGCTAAATGGCCAATTTTCCCAATGGAGAAACGTGAATAGTGGTGTACCCCAGGGATCTGTGCTTGGTCCGCTGCTTTTTGACATATTCATAAATGACCTGGAAAGTGGAATAACGAGTGAGGTTATCAAATTTGCAGATGACACAAAACTATTTAAAGTTGTTAAAACCCAAGAGGATTGTGGAAAATTGCAAGAGGATCTTGATAAATTGGAAGACTGGGCATCAAAATGGCAGATGAAATTTAATGTGGACAAGTGCAAGGTTATGCACCTAGGGAAGAACAACCCAAACTATGGTTACACGATGCAAGGTTCCACATTAGGAACCACCACCCAGGAAAAAGATTTAGGCATCATTGTGGATACCATGTTAAAACCCTCGGCCCAGTGTGCAGCGGCGGCCAAGAGAGCAAATAGAATGCTAGGTATGATAAGGAAAGGAATGTAAAATAAAACAAAGGATATTATAATGCCTCTATATCGTTCCATGGTGAGACCGCACCTTGAATATTATGTGCAATTCTGGTTGCCGTATCTTAAAAAGGATATAGAGTTATTAGAAAAGGTTCAGAGAAGAGCCACCAAAATGGTAAAGGGGATGGAAGGATACTCCTATGAAGAAAGGCTAAAAAGGTTAGGGCTCTTTAACCTGGAAAAGAGACGGCTGAGGGGAGATATGATAGAAGTCTATAAATTAATGAGCGGAGTGGAACGGGTAAACGTAGATCGATTGTTTACCTTATCAGAATATAGAAAGACTAGGGGACATGCAATGAAGCTACAGGGTAAACTATTTAAGACTAATAAGAGAAAATATTTTTTCACTCAACGTGTAATCAAACTCTGGAATTTGTTACCGGAGGATGTAGTAAAGGCCGTTAGTGTAGCTGGGTTTAAAAAAGGTTTGGACAAGTTCCTGGAGGAAAGGTCCATAAGCCATTATTAAGAAGGGACCCATGATATCAATGCTTGAACCAATACAAGCATTGTGGAACCTGTGTCCCTTGGGGAAACTGCTAGGTACATATGACCTAGATTGGCCACTGTTGGAAACAGAATACTGGGCTTGATGGACCTTGGTCTGACCCAGTATGGCATATCTTATTTTCTTATGATTCACATTTTTATCTTGAATTCATTCTAAGGCCATTTTCTCATGTGATACCAGCTATATATTGCATACATAACATGCCATCTCCAACCGCCAATACACACAGGACTCTCCGTATTCTTTTCAGTGGCGGTGTCTGATTTATGACATGGGCACCATAATTCATTTCCAGTTTGTAGAGTGCGTTCTGGTTGCTATATACAACAGGATACACTATGCCTGTCCCTTAAGGTTGCAGTATCTATAATATTTAGTAAAGACTTAATTTACAGTTACCTCCTCTCCAACTCATATGAATTTGTCATAAAAGATGTTTCCTGGGAAATAGTTTGATCCCATAGAAATTAAATATGGGGACACACTTTATAGGTTTAGAAGCTCATTATAGTTTTCACTCAAGCTGTGATGTTATATACAGTAGGACCAAGGAAGCATTTGATCGCATCAGTGTCTGCAAAAGGTTACTTAGTATTTATGTTTCAATCTTTACTTTTACTTCATTTATCCCTCCAGCACCCCTTTTGAGTAGTTTATTAAATCTGTTGCTCACTAGACATTCAAAGCAAGTCACCTTTATTTGTGCTGCGAAGCTATGCCATGCCTTTTAACCTCTGTGGCGTGAAAGCTGTGCAATTTAAATGGCCATCATTTCTCCCCTAGGCTCTTTTGCTCCAATGCTAAAATATTAGGTCCTGTACATTGAGGCAAGTCCTATGAAAACTTTTTAGCAAGTTCCCCTTTCTTACAGTGTTTTTGGTCCTGTTTAATATACAGTTAGGCAGAGTGTATAATGACAAAGCTTTAACAGTATATTGTTCTTAGATGTGTAAGGTGATGGTACATGTTTGTATCGTAAGATCTTCAATAGTGTTTACTGCACTGAATCGTTCACTGCGATTAGGAAAACGAGAGAGTTCCCCCAAGTGCTTCACTGCCACTTTCAGGGTTTTGTCCTCCTCATCCCTATATTTTTCATTCCCCTTAAGGATAGAGATACATATTACCTTTAGGAAAGACTTTTCATCTTCAAATGTTCTTTGATATACGAGTTAGTTTCACTTTACATTGGATACTCGCAATATCCATTTGGGTCGTCTATTTCTTTGAGCTACATTCTATCCTTTTTATCTTTGTTTCACTGGAGTGTAGATGTTATATTTTATTTTAACTGCCTTTGTGTTTTAATGGCTCAGTGCTTTTATGTATTTTTAACTTACTGTTTTGGATTTTGTATTTATTGTTTTTATTACTTTATAATTATAATTTTGTTTTTATGTATTTTGCTAGAGGCCGTTATGCCCTGAAGGCTTTTGCCAAAATGCGATGGGGCTTTTCCACAATAAAATACAAATTTTACCCCTACTGCCTTTGAACACCTCACTTTGTTGTGCTTGTGATACGTCTGCGAGTGTAAATGCTTTTATTTGGACTTCCTTCTTAAATGGTTCAGTAGGAAATTCATCACTCAGACTTACCAGAATGTCTTCCAGCTTTATATCCAACATATCTGTGCCTATAAGGTACTTTCTCCAGTCTTCTTCTTCCTGACCTTCCTCCGCCATATGATCTAGGATCAGCTCAAAGAAAATCACCTTCTCAGAAATGGTGCTGAACGTGTTGTCAAAGCAGAACATATAATCCCCCTCTTCTGTATCCACCCTGGATAGAAGAAAATCCCATGAACTGTTTCATCCAGTAGCGGTTGTACAAGAGGAAGCCCTATAACGATTTATAGTATACTTTCACATTAAAGGATGAGACCTGCTACTACCAGCACCATCATGAAAATTAGTTGTTCATGCAGCTTTGCTGATGTTCTGAACCAAAAGAAAGGGCAATTGTCTGAAAATGAGTATTATCACTCTAAATAGTTGGTCTTGTTACAGGGGGTTACGTTTATCATATAATTGTGCCTCTCCCTCTAGTCATCTCTAAGACTATAAACTTTTCTAAGGTTGAAACTTTTCACGCTTATATAAACTATTTCTTTAAACTGTTGAGTTTGTGTTGTTGAATTAAAATGAACTTGGGGTCTCAGACTTCCATTGGCACTATGTTTTAGACGAATGTCTTCATATAGTGTGCCGATCTTGCATCAATGACCACAAGATCGGCACACTATATGAAGACATTCATCTAAAACGTAGTGCCAATGAAGTCTGATACCCCAAGTTCATATTAATTCAACACCACAGAAACTCAACAGTTTAAAGAAATAGTTTATATAAGTGTGAAAAGTTTCAACCTTAGAAAAGTTTATAGTCTTAGAGATGACTAGAGGGAGAGGCACAATTATATGAAAATGAGTATTGGCAGAGCAATTTTAGCTGTTAAAGAATGGAATTTAAATTTTGAAGAAAGCACTGCTATGATCACAAAGGTTAGCAGGCTGTTAACCTTTAGTAAATATACCCCTAAGAGTAACACTTAATAATGAAATTAACATGCGTTACGTGCCACTGCACCCATAGAAATTAAAAGGACTGTAGATATTTAAACGCACATTAATTTTATTAGCGCATGTTAAAACCTTTAGTAAACATGCCCCTTAGTTAATAGCTGCTGACAAGCCAGTTGTGTTTCATTTTCTAGCTATAAATAAAGTTGTATGATTATAAAGTATTTGCACTTGACTACAATTACTATTGAGGAAGTTCTGGCATAAGCATAAATATGGTTTTTTTTAACCTACAAATTAAAGCACTTCATAAATGCTGGAGTATATTTTCCCATACACACCGTCTGCATTCTTTCAAGAAATAAATGCAGAAGAGACAAAAAGATTTTCCCAACACACTGCAACTCTGTTCCGTTAGTAACATATGCAATTAATGTTGTTAGCTATAGAAAAAAAAACTGGCAAATCACGATACTTGATTACAATATATTCAAAGCAAAGCCATAAGCATTTTATTGGGCATCTTTAATATAAATCATTTCATGTTAACTAACTTCTGGTACAGGAAAAATATAGATGCTGTCTGCAAAGCGTTATATATAAAAATTTAGATTGCATGAATTAGTTTAAAGAGATGTGGTTTTGCAAGGGAATGAAAACTAAGTATGCACCAAGCGCACATTTTCCCTCCTTGAATAATGTGCAACAGGCTTCAGCATTATTAAGGATTGTTTAAGTTGGTGGAGGATAAGTGAAGTGAAATGTAGGTACTGCAGTGTCTGCTGCAGATTTTCAAGACGTGCTTAAAATAGTAATTACACTTACCTGGTAATTGTAGTTCCTTGAGAGACGACAGCTTAGTCCTCAACGTATGGGTTGTGCACCTCCTCCTGCAGCATGAAGACTGGACCAATCAAATTTCAGCACCACTGGAAACAGCATACCAGGCATCTCTTGAACTCCAGTGAACTACTGTCAAAGCAAACTCAAAGAAATAGCTAACCTTTAAGAAGATTTTTTTTTTTATGTTATTTTCTTTATTTAAAAAAAAAAAATGTAGGTTTTTGGTTTTTTGTTTTTTTACTGTAGCCAATGGCACAAAACCAAACGGAAACAGAATGTCCCGCGCCTGCCTCAGCATAAGCAGATAGCGAGAGGAAGAGGAAAACATTGGATATAAAAGAAGAAACAAAGATACACACTCACCTGGGAATACGGACTTCTGAACCCAAAGCGTGCTGAACTAAAACAGTATAGGGAGGGAAGGAGGACTAAGCTGTCGTCTCTCAAGGAACTACAATTACCAGGTAAGTGTAATTACTATTTCCTTATCGTTCCTCCAGCTTAGTCCTCAACGTATGGGATGTAACAAAGCAGCCTAACGGGCGGGATTCTTCCAGCCGGCACGCAGAACCGCGGAACCAAAACTGGCATCGCCCGCCGCCAAGACGTCAAGTCTATAGTGCTTACTGAAAGTGTGCAGAGAAGACCACGTTGCCGCCTTACAGATCTCCACCGGTGAGACCAAGCTAAACTCCGCCCAAGACGCAGCCTGCGCCCTGGTAGAATGAGCTCGCAATCCAACAGGCGGCACCCGACCGTGCAACAGATAAGCTGAGCCAATCGCCTCCTTAATCCACCGAGCAATGGAGGCTTTCGCCGCCGCCTCACCTTTCCGAGGACCTCCAAACAGTACAAACAAACGATCAGACAAACAAACAAACCTTCAAATAGCGACGTAAAACCCTCTTGAGGTCCAAACGACTAAGACCGCGATCGGAAGCCTGTTCCTCTGACGCCGGAAACACCGGGAGCGACACCACCTGATTCAAGTGAAAAGGGGAAGACACCTTAGGCAAAAAGGAAGGCACTGGCCGCAGAACCACTTTCTGAGCCGAGAAAGAAAGGAAAGGCTCCCTGCAAGAAAGAGCCTGGAGCTCGGAAATGCGCCGTGCCAAACAAATCGCCACTAAAAACACCGTCTTAAGGGTCAAATCCTTTACCGAACTCCGAGAGAGAGGCTCAAAGGGAGCCGCACTGAGGGTCCACAAGACCAAGTTGAGATCCCACGAAGGTACAGAAATCCTGCGGGCCGGGCGTAGTCTAGAAACTGCCCTCAAGAAGCGAACCACATCAGCATGGGCACCCAGCGATACGCCTTGAACCTTACCTCTGTAGCACGAAAGTGCCGCCAACTGTACGCGCAAGGAACTGGCGGCCAAACCTTTAGCAAAACCGTCTTGCAAAAAATCGAGTACCACCGGAAGAGAGGCCGTAGCAGCCCGAACCTGACGTCGAGAGCACCAATCCTCAAAAATACGCCAAACACGTACATAGGCCAGCGAAGTGGATCTTTTGCGCGCTTGTAGCAAAGTCGCCACTACGGACTTGGAATAGCCCCGTTTTCTTAGCCGTGCCCTTTCAATAGCCAGGCCGTAAGAGAGAATCTCCCCACTTGCGGCATGCGAAGAGGGCCCTGACACAACAGATCCGGATCCAGGGGAAGCCGCCACGGGGATCCGTCCACTAACCTCATCAGATCGGCATACCAAAGACGTCGAGGCTAATCCGGCGCTATCAACAGCACCCGACCCCGGTGAGCCTCGATGCGCTGAATCACGCGCCCCAGCAGGGGCCATGGGGGAAACACGTAAAGAAAGCCCCTGGAGGGCCAAATCTGCAATAGAGCATCTATGCCTTCTGACATCGGTTCCCTTCGACGACTGTAGAACCAAGCTGCCTTCGCCGAGCGCAACGTGGCCATCAGGTCCATGACCGGCTGGCCCCAACGCTGAACTAGCTGCGCGAATACCTTTGGGTTGAGTTCCCATTCGCCGGGATCCACCTGAACTCTGCTGAGAAAATCTGCAGTCACATTGTCTTTCCCGGCAATGTGCGCTGCCGATATGGCCTGCAGCCGGGGCTCTATCCACTCGAACAGTGTCCGAGCCTCCATCTCCAAGCCTACGCTTCCGGTACCGCCCTGCCGATTTATGTATGCCACGGTCGCAGCATTGTCGGAGAGCACCCGTACTGCCCGGGTTGATATCAGGGTCTCGAAGCTTTGCAATGCCAACCGCACGGCTCGAAGCTCCAATCGGTTGATCGACCAACTGCTCTCCTCCAGAGACCAGAGACCCTGAGCGACCTGTTCGCCGCAGTGTGCGCCCCAGCCTGTCAGACAAGCATCCGTCAATAGCGGAACCCAGTCCGGCTGCTCTAATGGCATTCCCGCACGGAGCGATGATGGCCGCAGCCACCATCGCAGATCCCGCCGTACTGCTAGCGGGCAAGGGAGACGTTTGTTCAGTGAATCGGATTGGTTGGACCAGCGACTGAGCAAGGCTCTCGAAGCGAACGCATGTGGAAGCGAGCCCAAGGTACTACCTCCAGGGAAGCCGCCATCGTCCCTAGCAACTGAAGGTAGTGCCAAGCCGATGGAGCGGGGCTCTGCCGAAACCGGCGTACGAGAGACCGAAGCCCCAACACCCTTCGGTCGGGAAGAAAGACCGAGCCCACGCAAGTATCGAACCGAACTCCCAAAAATTCGAGAGACTGCGTCGGGACCAAGTGGCTCTTGCTCGGGTTGACCACCCAGCCGAGAGACTGCAATAGCCCTACGACTTTGGATGTCGCCGCCATGCTCTCCCCGCGAGACTTCCCGCGAATCAACCAATCTTCCAGATAGGGATGGACTAGCACCCCTTCCTTGCGCAAGGCTGCTGCCACTACCACCATGATTTTGGTGAACGCTCGCGGCGCTGTCGCGAGACCGAAGGACAATGCTTGGAACTGGAAGTGACCCCACGGCAGCGTGAAGCGGAGATACTTCTGATGGTCCTCCCGAATAGGGATATGGAGATAAGCTTCCGTGAGGTCGAGAGAGGTGAGGAACTCGCCCCTGTGGACGGCGACCAGCACTGACCGTAGGGTTTCCATCCGAAAGTGTGGCACCTGCAGGCAGCGGTTCACGCCTTTGAGATCTAAAATGGGGTGAAGAGCACCATCTTTCTTTGGCACCACGAAATAAATGGAATACCTTCCGAGACCATATTCCGCCTGCGGAACGGGAACTACCACCCCCAGCCGAACAAGACGATCGAGGGTTTGCCGCACCTGAGCCGTCTTTCGATCTCCCCAGCAGGGAGATGCCACAAAGGAATCGAGCACGGGCCTGGCCAAGTCCAGGGCATACCCGTCCCGTATGATGTCCAAAACCCACCGATCGGAGGTAATCTGGGCCCAAGCGGAGAGAAAGCGTTGAAGACGTCCTCCGATCACTGGGATCTCCACTCGGGCCCGCTGCCCTTCATTGGGGCTTACGAGCGGACGCAGGGGTTGCTGCCGCGAATCCTCTACTGGCTCCCCGAAAGCCTCGAAAGTTCGAAGCCCTCGATATATATCTGCCACGCTGGAATCCACCAGGACGGGGCGAACGTCCACTCGAAAGTCCCGAAACTGCCCCCGAGCGGCCGGAAGCGACCTTCCTCGCTTGGGTCTATCCTCCGGCAGGCGACCGCCCTTTGATTCACCCAAATCTTTGACCAACTTATCCAAATCCTCACCAAACAGCAGCCTACCTTTAAAGGGCAACTTGCCTAACCGCGACTTGGACGAACCATCGGCCGCCCAATTCTTCAACCAAAGGGCTCTGCGTGAGGCCACTACGGACGCCATACTATTGGAGAGAGCTCTGATGAGATCATAATGGACATCCGCCAAATACGCTGAACCAGATTCCAAGCGGTGGAGCTCACCTAACACCTCGGCCTCCAAGGTGGGGCGTTTGTTGAAGCCGCTGAACCCAGCGCAGACATGCACGGGCAACCCAAGCCCCACAAACGGAGGCCTGCAACGCAATCGCGTCCGCCTCAAAGGACTGTTTCAACAGACCGTCCATTTTCCGGTCCTGCAGCTCTCGCAACGCTGCACAACCTTCCACCGGAATCGTGGTTTTCTTAGTCACCGCCGACACAGCCGCATCAACCTTCGGAGATCGGAAACACTCAAGATCGTTGTCCGACATAGGGTACAGCCTGCGCATGATCTTCACCCCCTTGAGACCCGATTCAGGAGTATCCCACTCCGTCTGGATCATCTGATCAATCACTCTGAATGGGGAAAACCACGCTAGTTTGACGCACCGCCTGAATAATGGGGTCCGCACCGTCCGCCTCTTCCACCGGAGGAGTCGGTGCCAAACCAAGAGTCTGAAGCGCCTCCGAAACAAGTGCGGGCAACTCCTCTCGTCTGAACACACGAATAATCTTAGCCTGATCCTCCGGCTCAGGGAGTTCGCCTTCCTCCAAGGCCTCCCCATCCGCTTCCTGGTCGAAATCCGGATCTTCACCTTCAGGCCAATCTGCCTCCGACTGGAAGGGCTCGTGCAGACGTTGTCGTTTAGGTGCCTTGACGCTGGACAACGGACTCGACGCCGGGTTGATCACCCCAGGCGCCGGAAGGGAACCAGTGCCCATGCTCTGGCACCTACGACAGAACGCCTGATGCATCAGCAAAATAAAAAATCGGGAGAAAAATCCTCCAAGGGCAAAGCACCCCCGAGGTCTGACTGCCCCCCAGAGCCCAAAGAAACCGCAGGAAGCATCCCCGATGGACCCTCCAGGGGCGACTCCAACTCCCCAGCTGCGGAACTGGGTTGCGCCGCAGCAGTCAAGGAACTCTCTAGGTGCTGCTCCATACTGAGAGACACCGAGGTACAGCGTTGGCAGACGCCTGTCTCAGAAGCAGCGCCCCTCCGAGATCCACAAATCACACAAAGGGACCCCGCGGGCATGGAAGCACCCTGACGCAGATCTGCAAGTGGCATAAAATGCCCCTCAATGCTGAAAGGAAAAATGTCTCACTGACCCAGAAGAACCAGCAAACCGGGAACTGGGCAGCTGCCAGCAAACAGAGAATTGTTTTATTTAAAGGCTTTCTCCTCATAAAGTCCACCAAAGGGCTGTGCCCGAGTGTTGGGAAACGCAGAGACAGCTGAGGAGGGACAGACAGCCCCGTGAAAAACAAGGACGAGGAGAGGGCAATCTCTTTCCCCCCCCCCTAGCCGAGGGACCTTTGCACCCCGAAGTAAAGGGAAGCCAGAAATGACAGCAACAAATGAAAGAAATGAAATAAAATGAAAGAAATGAAATAAAACCGCCGCGTGTGAAGCACGCTGAAAAAGAACCGTAAACTCTAAAATGGCCGCGGCAGCAAGGGAAGCTTTGGCGCGCTTTTGCCTATCGCCGGCGAAACAGCCCGAGAGCAAAAAACCCCTGCTGCCGACTGACTACCGCACCCCCGCAATGCTAGCGACCCGGAAACCCCCCGAAAAACAAAAAAATCAGCAAGGAACCCCACAAGGGCCGAGCAGAGGCGCAGGGACCCAGGGCAGGACAGGCTCTGACCGCCGCCAGGACTTACCGGCACTTATTCAGCACACTCTCCACCCACCGGAGAGGAGCTGCTGTACAGCTGCCGCAGGAGCTCTGCCCCGAACAGCCCTGGGGTAGAGATCCAAATTAGGAACACAGACAGGCAAGCGGAGACAAGCGGCTTAGGCTGGGCAGGAGAGAGACCTCCTTCAGGTCCCCCCCCCACGGAGTGCCGAAATGAGAAACCTAAATTTAAAGATACAGGAACCCCTTAAATTAAGAAACTAAAAGAAGTCCTAATAGGACAAAAAATAATCACCCAAAAGGTTAGCTAGGGAAGAACAAACTAAACTGACTAACTAGTGAGCCCAGCTAGGCTCGCTAACGTCTTCCTGCTGCATGAAGACTGGACACACTGGAGTTCAAGAGATGCCTGGTATGCTGTTTCCAGTGGTGCTGAAATTTGATTGGTCCAGTCTTCATGCTGCAGGAGGAGGTGCACAACCCATACGTTGAGGACTAAGCTGGAGGAACGATAAGGAATATTGATACTTAATTCCTAAGACTATATCAGGGCCAGTTCAATAGGTATTAAGCAACTTAGGCAAGCTTACGTTTTGCATGCCACACCTCAATTAACTTTGCTTCTAGGTCCTCCCCAAGTTTTGGATAATTAAACGCAATCACGATCAACATCAACTTCCCAGTAAAAAAAACCCACACAGGTGTCTAATTACCAAACCATGTTTAAGTTTTGCATTTGTTGCAGATTGACAGAAAAAGTTAATCCCACAACAGTTGTAGAACCTCCATGGATAATAGCGGTGGGCATTCCTAGCAGTTTAGGTAAGGCAGCCATGTGGCTAATGAAGGGCAATAGTTGCTACTACATGTTAATGGCCGATGATGTTTAGTTTAAGTTAAGATTTTTAACTGTTCATTGTAAACTGCCCAGAGCAGTGCACTTCTGTTCTCTATAAACCACCCTGATTATGTGATAAAGCAGTATATAAAACAAATAAATAAATATTACCTGCCACATTAGCAATAAACACACAGTAACGACCACCACATTAATTGTAAAGGCACAATACAATGTGTGCTGCTGACTCCTGGTGACCCAGTAGCACCTGGATTTTCTTGGCAAGGAGGGTAAAGTGACTTGCCCAAGGCTAACAGGAGTGCCAGTAGGCATCAAACCCAAGTCTCTTGGTTACGAGGCTGTTACTGTAACCAATAGGTTACTCCTCCACTCCAAGCAGTCCCTACTTATTCCCCACTTCCTGTATGAGTCTGTTAGATGTTTTACTGCAGTATTTAGCATGTGCTAACCGTTCAATGCAGTGTGTTAAGGTGGCATCAACTGTTAATGTGCATACATTAAAAACTTGCAGTTTAGTAAATAGTCCCCATAACGGTATATCATTTTTTTTCCAAAAGCTATTTACTCGATCATTTATAGAATGCTACCAAGTGTATACAGCGCTGTACAGACACGCAAGTAGACAGTCCCTGCTCATAGAGCTTACAATCCAGAAGACAAACATACAGTACAATACAAGAAACAAGGGCGATGTGAGGATGAAACACAAGGGAAGGAGATTATGAACCAAAGGTGGCCTCAAAAAGGTGAGCCTTGAGCATGGACTTGAAGAGGGGAAAGAAAAGGAGAAGATTTGACGCAAAGACAGGGGCAGCTTGTTCCAAGCAAAAGGAGCAGCATGGTGAAAGGAACGAAGCCTAGGGTTTGCACAAGAAGAGGGGGGGTATAGAGAGATGGAAGACAGAAGGGGAACAGAGATCCATGAGGAGGGTATAAGGAGAGAGGAAAGGTAAGGAGGGGCAGCAGAGTGAATGCATTTGTAGGTCTAACTAAGTAGCTTGAACTGAATACAATAAAAGATACAGAGCCAGTGAAGGGATTTCAAAAGAGGGGTAATGTGAATAACGTGGCTGGTGGAGAATTAACTGCGCAGCAGAGTTTTGAATAGAGGGAAGAGATGACACTGAGGAAGACCAGTAAGGAGGTTGCAGTAGTCAAGACGTGACGTAATTAAGGAGCGAACAAGAGAGTTTTAGTAGTGTAATCAGAGAGGAAGGGACAAATCTTGGTAATGCTGGAGAAGGAAATGACAGGATTTAGCAATTTGTTGAATACGTGAGGAGAATGAAAGGGGAGTCAAAAATGACCACGGTTACAAGCAGAGGAAATTGGAAGAAGAAGAGTATTAACAGTGACGGAGGAAAGATGGAGGATGGTTTAGGAGAAAAAACAAACAAAACACAAGCAGCTCAGTTTTAGTCATGTTCAACTTCAGACAATGCTGAGACATCCAGGCAGCGATGTCAGACAAACAAGCAGAGATACATGCCTGAAGTGCAGAAGAAATATCAGAGGAAGATATATAGACTTGAGTCATCTGCATAAAAGTGATATTGAAAGCCACGGGAAGAGATAAGGGCACCAAAGGACTGGGTATAGAGAGGGAAAAGGAGTGGACCAAGAACAGACCCTTGGGATACACCAACAGAGAGGGATGGTAGAAGAGGAGATATCATGTGAACACACACACTAAGGAGAAATTAGACCTTATCTGCTAATTATCTTTCCAGAAGTCCCTCCAGTCCAGGATATTTATTATTTATTTATTTATTTATTTAATTCTCTTATAAACCGCGCTATTCTGCATCAGTGCGGTTTATGCCTGCAGCTCTGAAGTCTTGCGTGCCGTATATATTGCTACCAGGGAGGCCGTCTTCAGCATCAGACCCTTCAACGAAACCTCCGCTAGAAGCTTGAATGGATCTTTCACCAATACAGACAGCACCAAATTAAGGTCCCAGGGAGGCACTACCAGACAGACTGGTGAGCAAAGTTGTTTCACTACCCGAAGAAAACACATTACATCGGGATGGAAAGCCAAAGACCAACCCTGAACACATCCTCGGTAACAAGAGATAGCTGCCCCTGCGCCTTCAAGGAACAGAGGGCCAAGCCCTTCTTGAAGCCAGCTTGCAGGAAAGACAGCACCTCTGAGATGGTTGCCGCCAATGGCCAAACCTAGACAGAAGAACACCAATCTTCAAAGATACGCCACACTCATGTACACCAAGTTTGTGGACTGTCTCCAAGACGTCAACAGGGTGGCGATAACTGCTGGTGCATAGCCTCTGCGCCTCAAGCAAGCCCTTTCAAGAGCTAGGTTGTAAGAGAGAATAGACTCACCTGAGGCATCCAAACAGGTCCTTGTGTCAGGAGGTTGTCCTGATTGGGCAGCCGCCACGGCTCGTCTATCAGATGGCAGCGCAGGTCCGCGTAACATGGCCTACAAGACCAATCTGATGCAATCAGGACCACCGGCCCCCAGTGACGGAGGGAACACATACAGAAGGCAGTTTGTTGGCCAGGGCTGCACAAGAGTATCCACCCCTTCGGACATGTGCTCCCACCGTCTGCTATAAAAACCGGGGCACCTTTGCTGTTGCCAGGGTCGTCATCAAATCCATGACTGTGATCCCCCAGCGAAGGGTGATCTCATGAAACACCTCCAGACTCAACTCCCGCTCTCCAGGATCCAAGTAATGCAGACTGAGAAAATCTGCCTGCGCATTCTCCTTGCCCACTACATGCGCTACGGACAGGGCTGTCAGCCATCTCTCTGCCTACAGCAGCAACGGCCACATGTCCATCGTAAGGGTTTATTTATTTATTTATTTAACTGCATTTATATCCCGCTTTTCACCGGGTCAAAGCGGTAACATGTAACATAGGGAGGGGTAATTTCTTTTAGGGTGGGGCCATCACCAAGGTCAACAATTAATGATTATGGGTAGACATGGACATGATTTACTTCTGCTGAATCTAAGTATTAGGTCATGGTGGTGTTTCCGTTCAGAGATGTTCACGGAATAGGATTGTCTTCAGCTGTTTCTTAAATGATGTGATGTCAGCGTTGTTCCTGATGTGGTTTGGTAGAGAGTTCCAGAGGGATGGAGCATAAAGTTCGAATGCTCTGTTGCAGGTCCGTTGTGTGGATTTGGTTCTTTTGTGGGGGACAACGATAGAGTTATTGGAGGAATGTCTGGTTGATCTGTTGTGGGATGGTCGAGGCAGTAAGGAGTGTAGTGAGGTGTTGCGTGCTTGGTGGATAGTTTTGTGGATGAGTAAGATGGCTTTGTACTTGATTCTTGCTTGCAGTGGAAGGAGGTGAAGGTCTCTTAGGATTGGGGTGATGTGCTCCCGTTTTTTTGTATTTTGAATAATCCTTGCTGTAGTATTTAAGGCAGTACGGAGGGAGTTGGTGTGCGAGGCAGGAAGTCCATGATAGATTATGTTGCAGAAATCCAGATGAGGGAGTGTCACAGCTTGCATCACTGTCCTAAAGTCGTGAGGTTCTAGGAGTGGCCGGAGTCGTTGGATAGTTTTGGCTTTGTGGAATATCATCCCAGCAGTTTTGCTGATTTGTTGTTTGAAGGTGAGAGCTTGATCAATGATGACGCCTAGATATCTTATTTGAGGCTGGATTTGGATTTGTGTGGTTCCCATGTTGAGGTGGGTAGGTGGTTTGAAGTCAGGTTCTTTTGTTACTATTAGGGCTTCGGTTTTCTTTATGTTGATGGATAGATTGTTCTCCTGTAGCCAGTTGGCCACGTCGTTGAAGCAGGCTGATAGCTGTTCGTTTTTTGGGTTGGTGGTTGTAATTGGTGCGTAGAGCATTATGTCGTCCGCGTAGATGTGGAAGTTGATGTTGTGGGTGCGTATGATTGAGCATAGTGGACGGAGATATATGTTGAACAACATGGCTGATAGGGTGGATCCTTGGGGTACTCCTTGAAGTTGTTGGTAGGGGGGCGAAGTTGTGGAGAGGGTGCGGATCCGTTGCTGTCTGTTAGTTAAGTAGGATCTGAACCATTGGAGTACAGTGTCTGATTCCAATTGTTTGTAGTCTGTGTATGAGGATTTCGTGTGAGATTGTGTCGAAGGCCGCTGATATGTCTAGGAAGATCAGGATGCACTTCCTTTGTCCCCCCCCCCAAACAGTTGATATATGCAATGGTGGTCGTATTGTTGGAGCACTCTGTGATCCAATAAGGGCCGGAAGGCCTGCAATGCCAGAAACACTGCCCGCATCTCCAGGCAATTGATGGACCATAAGCCCTGTATCACCTGCGCCTGGCAATGCGCTCCCCAGATGAGGAGGCTCGCATCAGGGGTCAAGAGCATCCACTCTGGTGTTTCCAAAAGCATGCCAGCTTCCAAATGACACCTCTGCAGCCACCAGCCTAAGCTCTTCTTCACTGCCACTGGGCAAGGTAGCCACCGGGAAAGTTGGTACTCTTGCGGAGACCAGCGAGACAGGAGCAACTGCTGCAAGGTCGCATGTGTGCTCCTGCCCAAGGGACCAGCTCCAGAGACACTGCCATGGACCCCAGCAGCTGCAGGTAATTCCAAGCCGACTGGGCTCTCATCACAATTAACTGGGACACCTGCCCCTGAAACCTCTGAATCCTTTCCGGTGGAAGAAACACGTGCCCCACAAGTGTGTCAGAGTGCCCCCAATTATACCAGTCTCTGAGTGGGTTGTAACTGGTTCTTGGCTAAGTTGACTATTCGGCCCAAATGCCAAAGGAACCGGACCACTGTCTGTGTTGCTGTCCAAGACTGTCAACTTTGCCTGGATGAGTCAGTCGTCCAGATATGGATGCACCAGCACTCCGTGTTCTCAAAGCCTCTGCCACGACCACCATGAGCTTTGTAAAAGTGCACAGAGCTGTGGCGAGACCAAAAAGGTAGAGCTCAGAACTAGAAATGCCCCATAGGAAGAGCGAAGCATAAGAACCTTTGATGGTCTGGACAAAAAGCAATATGCAGGTATGCTTCCATGAGATCCAAGGTGGTCAGGAACTCCCCCTGACACACCGCTAGAATGACTAACTGCAGCGTCTCCATCCAAAAATGGGGCACTCGCAAGGACCAGTTGATTGCCTTGAGATCCAGAATCAGCTGAAATGTTCCGTCCTTCTTGGACACGACAAAGTAGATAGAATAGTGCCCCAGGCAGAGTTGCTCCTGCGGAACCTGGTCCAAGGTGTCTCAAACCGCTCTGCCTTTGCCCCTGGGCAAGGTGACTGTACAAAGGCGTCGGAAAGAGGACAAGCAAACTCCAGCACATAGCCCTCGTGAATGATCTCCAGCACCCACTGGTCAGATGTTATGTTGGCCCAAGCGGAGGAAAAACAGTGCTGCTTGGAGGACGTTTACAACATCTCCGCCTGGACCCTGTTGACTTCATGCCGGAAGCTTGAGGGGCAACGTAAAAACTCCAACCGGCTCCCCAAAAGTCCCAAGAGGACTGGCTCTTCTGGCTATAGCGCTATCTCTGAAAGGGCCAAAACCTGCGGAAGTCTGGATTGACTGGGAAAGGAGAGGCCACAGTGCTGCAGGGCTCCTTGTTTAACTCCCCTTGGGCTGATCCTCAGGCAAGCGGCTGCCCTTGGACTCCAAGTCCTTAATGAGCTTGTCCAGAACTTCACCGGAGCGGTTTGCCCTTGAAAGGCAGCTTGTCATAGAGGAAAGATCTGCCGCCCAATTCCATAGCCACAAAAACCAGCATGCTACCACAATAGAGGCAGTCGAGTTAGCCGATGAGCGCAAGGTCGTAAAAGGCGTCCACTAGGTATGCAGCTGACGACTCCAGCTTGGCACCCTCATATGCAACTGGCTGGGCCGCTAACTCAGACAAAAATGCCAGCACCTGGAGGCAGTGGATGGAAGCCTTGGCCATGTAACCTCCTCAAATTGAGGCCTGCAATGTCAGTGCACTGGTATCAAACACCTGCTTAAACAAAGACTCTATGTTTATTTTATTTGATAGACCGCCCTTCTGTAATAATCAAGGCGGTTTACAATGTACAAATAAATCAAGGAAAGGCGCAAGGCCAGAGAAATGGAAAGGGAAGTTACAATCTTTAATAGAATAGTGATGAAAGAGAAAGAAGAATACAGGACTGTACGTAAGGAAAGCAATAACACAAAAGGGGAGGGGAGGTCTAAGGCCAAGGAAAAGAGGTGGGTCTTTAGGTTATGCTTAAAACGTGGTGTGGTGGGGCTCGAGGCGAAGGGAGGTGGGGAGAGAGTTCCAAAGGGCAGGGCCTGCGAAAAAGAAGGCAGAGGAGCGGGTGGATTGTAGATGAGCGAGGGAGGGAAGAGGGAGATTAAGGCGGTTGAGGTGAAATGAGTGAGGAGTGTGTCAGGGGGTATGAAAAGTAATGAGATCTGCCAGGTATTGTAGAGTGCTGGTGTGGAGAGTCCTGTGAACAAGAGAGAGTAGTTTAAATTGGGTGCGAAAGGAAACCGGCAGCCAGTGGAGATGAAAAAGAAGGGGTGTCACATGGTCTCGATAGGAGCAGTGTTTTGAATCCTCTGAAGTCTATTCAGTTGAGATTTAGAAAGACCCGTAAAAACCGAATTGCTTGCGGTCCTGAGCATCTTTCAGAGCCCGTGCTCTTTCGTCCAGAATTGTGGTAGTCTTCGTAACCACCGAGACCACCACATCCATCTTAAGCATTTTAAGCAGCTCCTTCACCTGGGGAAAGGGATACATTCAACCCATCACCTTTCCCCCTCTGGGTCTCCCTTCAGGAACCTCCCACTTGGCTTCTATCATCTTTCTGATCATCCTGTGCACCAGGAAACATGTCTGGGATCCCTTGAACCCTTGCAGCAAGGGATCCTCAAGGTTTCTTCCACTACTGGCATAGGCAAAGCAATGTTAAGGGTCGCTAAGAAATGTTTAATCAGAGCCACAAGCTCTTCCTTAGGAAACTCTAAAAACACAGTACTGTCTGATCTGATTCCCCCCAGAGGTCCAAGGAACCCTCCCCCTGGATCCTCCGAGACCTGGGAGTGGGGGGAAACCAGACTTCCCCCGAGATCCTCCCCCAACAGGGCAGCCTTTGGCTCCTCCAGGCCACTGCTCTGGTGCACCTTGTGCCCCAGCTTACTAGCTGACAAATCCAGCAGGCCTGAAGTCTCCAAGTCAACTTGTTTCAGCAAATAGGCCTTATGTAAAGCAAGAATGAAATCTGCCGAGAAAATTGAAAAGTGATACTGTGGGCTGTCCCAGGTGTCTCTGTAACTGCTGAGTGCGTTTTTGCCTCTCTCTTGTGCGGCTTCTCTGCACCTGAGGAAATGGTGGCGGTTCCTGCCAAAACTGTGGGACCCGGTAGTGCCTGCCTCCAGAATCTCCCCTGAGCTCTCCATGCCCCTGGTAGGCTGCTAACCCCACGCAGTGAGTCCATGGCCTCTGCCCCCAAGGCTTCCTTACCCTGTTTGAAGGAGAACCCAAAAACCAACAAAGACCTTGACCGGCATGCTTGTGATGAGAAGGGCAAGGCTACAAAGCCAAGGGAGCCGGTACTGCTGCAGCGAGACATGTGGGAAAAAAAGTGAAGTCTTATTGACAATTGCTGTTCCCCACCAGCTTCCTCAATACTGCTCTGCTTGGCTCCCTGGTTTGCTGTTCCTTTCTGTTTCTCTTTTCGTTTTTATCAGCTGTAACGAGCTCAGCTACATAAATACTGCCAAAAAGGGAACAGCCCGAGAGATCCCTGACCCTTGACATGGGGTGTCCAGCAAGGGGGGGGGGGGAGGACCAGGACCACCAGGTATTTAACCCCTTGAGATGCTTGATTGGGGCTGGTGAACCTGATGTAGCACACTGC
The DNA here is from genome assembly GCA_033557465.1 of Ichthyophis bannanicus. Lineage (NCBI taxonomy): Eukaryota > Metazoa > Chordata > Amphibia > Gymnophiona > Ichthyophiidae > Ichthyophis > Ichthyophis bannanicus. Next base: position 89,070,907 of record CM066040.1, read on the forward strand.
CCTGAACTCTAGACCCTGCTAGCCTTAAACGGGAACAGCAGAGAAACAATTCAGCTTTAGCATAGTCTACAACTGTGACTCAGAATCTTTCCTGTAAAAAAGCCTCCAATTTCTCCTCCCCTCCTCCGCGGAGTCCCTAATGAAGATGAACTCCTTCAGCTACTGAGGTCCGAGTCAAAAGAAGGAACCCTTAAGTGGGGTCTTCAAGATTTGAGCATGCTCAGTCCTCAACTGTATCCTGGACTGGACAGATGATATGGAAAGGAGCGATTAGAGAGATAGGAAGTTAACCAGAGAGAATAATGTGATGAGGAGAGAGTGGTCAACAGTATCAAAGGCAGCAGAAAGATCAAGGAGGGTAAGAATTGAATAAAGGCCTTTAGACTTGGCTAGGAACAAGTCACTGGAGACTTTGGCAAGAACTGTTTTAGTGAAATGAAGAGGACGAAAGCCAGACTGGAGTGGATCAATGAGGGAATGTGAGGCGAGAAAAAGCGAAGCAGTGATAAAGAACAGCACGTTTGATGAATGTGGAGATAAAGGGGAGAAGGGACATGAAAACTGCCCACCATTCTTAGGTGTAAAAATAGTCTCATGGTTCATTGAGTTTGTGCAATTGTCTATTGTTTTACTTTCATGGAACTACTCTTTACTGTCCCAGGCAGCCACCTAACCTGCAGATAATCCCCAACCCGAGGGGAGGACTGAAGTAGGAACAGGCGAAGTTGAGCTGACAACTTGAGAAAGCGGTCCCTCGTCAAAAACACGCGACCCTGACAGGTGTCAAATCTCGCCCCGAGGAAGTCGATTTGCTGAGACGGTTGAAGACAACTTTTGGCATGATTGATGACCCAATCTAAATTCTCCAGAAAGGAAATGACCTTCGCTACTGTGCTGCAGGCCTCCGGAAGGGAATCCACTCGAATAAGCCAATCGTCTAGGTAGGGATGTACGCGAATGCCTTGCTTGTGCAGAGCTGTGGCTACTACTACCATTACCTTTGAAAAGGTCCGTGGAGCAGATGCTAGGCTGAAGGGCATTGCCTGAAACTGAAAATGTTGCCCGAGAACCGCGAAACGGAGGAAACGTTGATGCTCCGGCCAAGTGGGAATGTGAAAGTAAGCTTCTGCAATATCTAGCGACGCGAGGAATTCTCCCTTGCGGATTGCCTGAATGACTGACCGGAGCGTCTCTATTCTGAAGTGAGGCACTTGAAGACTGCGGTTGACACCCTTGAGATCCAGGATTGGGCGAAAGGAACCATCTTTCTTGGGCACCACAAAATAGATGGAATAACGGCCTAGTCCCCTTTCTGGAGCTGGGACGGAACGAATGGCATTGAGCAGGAGGAGCCGTCGCAAGGTCGCCTGAATGGCCAGCCTCTTCCCAGGTGCTCCCGTCAGAGAGAGGAGGAAGGCATCGGGAACAGGACGGCAGTAGTCGAGGGACAGAACATGGGAAACAACATTGAGAACCCATTGTTCGGAGGTTATAGCTGCCCACTGACGAGAAAAGAAGGCCAAACGACCTCCCACCGGGAGGAGAATCTCGAGTGGGCTGCTCGTCCCGTCAGCGGGAAGAACGCGCGGTCGCAGAGAACTTCCCTGTTCCTGAATAGGAGTCCCCGCCCTTCCGAGCACCTCGACAGGACTGACCCCTTTGCCCAGCTCGGCTAGCGGGAAGTGAGGAGGCAGCCGGTTTGTAAGAACAAAATTTCCTTGAGTCGTGAGGTCTTGAAAAACGTCAAGAGCTCTGAGTATAGGAGCGAAAGGACCGCCGTGGAGCGGGCTTCGGGCCATCTTCTGGCAGCCGTTGCGGTTTAACCTCTACAAGATCCTTTACCAACTTGTTGAGATCCTCTCCAAACAAAAACCTCCCCTTAAAAGGAAGTTTCGAGAGCCGTGTTTTAGAAGCGACGTCCGCCGCCCACTGTCGCAGCCATAACCACCTCCGTGCCACTGTAATTGATGCAATGGAACAAGCTGAAAGACGCAACAAATCATAAAACTAATCCGCTAAGAAAGCTGTGGCAGATTCCAGACGTCTCAAGGCCGGATAATCTGGCAGACGCTGAATCAGCGCAATAACGCTCGGGCACTAAACCACCACAAACAGTCGCCTGTAACGTCATAGTGGATGATGAAAAGGCTGTCTTTAAAAGATTTTCGATTTTGCGGTCTTGTTGATCTTTGAGTGCTGCGCCGCCTTCCACAGGGATGGTGGTATGTTTAGTCATGCCCGATACCAAGGCATCCACCTTCGGATAGGACAGCCATCGGTCAATTTCCGTCGGAGGCCAAAGATATAGCTGACCGAGACGGCGTACCGTCTGGAGAGGAGAATCAGGCGTGTCCCACTCTCGAGAAACCATTTGCTGAAATTCCACAAGGAAAGGAGAGAAGGTCTACGTATGCCCTGCAAGATCGGGTCCGCTTGAGATTGCGGAAGAGCAGCGTCAGAGTCAGGTGGATCAGAGAGCCGCAGAGCCTCAGCAACCTGCTCTATCAAAGGAGCCAACTCCTCTTTCCGGAAAAGACGGATATCCTGCGAATCATCCGTTGTAGTGAAGGAAGAATCAGAAGAATATTCACCATCTTCACGGTCTGAGTCAGTTAGGCTGTCTTCCACAGAAAATCCATCAACACCCAGAACCAGAGAGCCGTCAGAAAACTTACTAGGAATCTTTTTGGAAGGACACCCTGCCTTGTGGTCTGACCCCTTATGGGTCCGCTTATGATGTGAAACTGCCTCTGTATCCTTTTCTGAGGCTAGCACCAACGTAGGACCCCCAGCCGAGGAGTCCGTCTGCCAGAGAGTCCATGCTTGGCGAAATAGCGGCAAAGACTGAGCCTCTGAAGGCACCGTCTGAGATTCCTATCGTAAGGACGTGGGCTGTGGAGTTAAAGAGGGCGCAGCCTGAGGAGGCAAACCGTGCAGGGCGTCAAGGGCTGAGCCTGGCGGACTCTGAGGAGCATCCAGGGATATGCCCGCCAATGAAGGGCCCCGAGAAGATTCCCTGGGATGGGAAAGGCAGGCAGAACACATCTTGTCAGCCAAATCCTTCTGCCTTTTATTACAGCCCAGGCAGCGTTGCCCCGAGGAAGGCATGGCCGCGCCTTTTTTTTTTTTTATACTATGAAACTGAGTTATAGAGACCCTTCAGAAGCCCACAAGCCTGAGGCAAGAAGAACGGAAGGGCAGAGCAGGAAGGCAGAATGCTGTGCTATCGCAAATGGCCGTCAGGAACGAGATCGCGCGTTTGCGAAAATGGCCACCAACTCAAAAAGCGCGCGAAGGTGAAAACACGGCTGAGATCTTCAAAGACGTAAAATAATAAAAATATCTAACAGCCGATGACCTGCGCTAGGCTGGAAGACAGTCAGAAAGAGCCCGCAGGTTTAAAATGAGCCCGCAGCTCCTTACCCCGCATTGCTCGTCTGCTTATGAGGAGTTTAGAAGTCAGGAAAGCTGTCACTTACAGTTTAGACGCTGCCGCCGCCGCCAGCCAGCACAGCACAGCACAGCACAGCACATCCTTATTAAGTTCCCCAAAGTTAGACGATCTCCATACAGCCTGCTAACCTCTTGGTTAGGGCTGAGGTCCTTCGGTGGACAGAGCTGCACTGATCTCTAGTCAGGAGCTCATCTCAGGAAAGCCCGATCTGACTCTTACTGGGAAAACCCAGAGCAACACCTCATGTGAAGCCTGGGTACATCCAGGGGCAACGAACCCAGAAAAATTAAAAGAATACCTAAATAAAAATAAAGGAAATAAAAGTGAGAAGAGAGAGCCCACAACAACACTCCTTCATCTGCTGGAGACAGAGAAATACTGAGGAGGACCCCTATGGGTATGCCACTACCTGCCAGAGCTCAACCAATTAAGGCTCTGAAAGTCTTTCTCTGTCTCCAACATCTGCTGGAAGGGGAACACAACCCATTTGTCTGGACTGGTCTAGCAGGATTCCAGGAAAGGAAATTAACGGTAAGGAAAATTTCTCCTTACTTGATTGAAAGTGCCTATAAAATGCTGTATCAGTGGTACCTCACTCCAGAGAAATACTGAGGAGGACCCCTACGGGTATGCCACTACCTGCCAGAGCTCAACCAATCAGGGCTCTGAAAGTCTTTCTCTGCCTCCAACATCTGCTGGAAGGGGAACACAACCCGTTTGTCTAGACTGGTCTAGCAGGATGAAATGGAAACAGCTATTATTCTCTTATAAAAGATGAGTAAACCACAGGGTCCAGTCCTCAAGGGTTCAGGTAGCCAATATCTGCCTCCTATTGAAGCAAGCATCGTGGTTATTCACATCATCCTCATCCAATGCCAGATATAGGCGTGACAAACAACCCTGCATTTAGTCCCCACTAAAAATCCACTCTAGGGCCTTCCCTTCACCAGTCACCTGCAGATCTTTACCACCACTTCTCACATAATGACAAACTTGCATGTATTGGCATCTATCCCTCTTCTCCAACCCATATTCTTCCTGCAATTCAGTGAAAGGAACCACACTCCTTCCCTTATGAATTGCCCCAGACAATTAAATGCTACACTATCCCAACTTATGAAAAGTTGGATCAGTGGATCCTGCAATAAAGGAAGGATTGTACCAGAGGAGTAAGCGAGAATAACTGTCGGCTTCCAAAATGTCTCTGGCGATATTTATCCCGTATCTGCAAAGCGAGGTCTACTAACTGGTTCTGTGCCATTAAGGGACACAACAGCTGTGGGCTTAATCCCAATAGACTTGTTCTAAACTAACCCATTCTTTCCAGGTGGATAGATGCCAGTCTACTGCATCACGGAGTATCACCACGTCATATCTCTGTAGATTTAGGACAGCTAAACCCCCTCCTGCTTTCAGATAAAGCACCCTACGAGCCACTTGCGGCAGTTTATATCCCCAAACAAAATCCATCAAACTCTGGTATTTTTGCAATACCCTTCCAGAAATCTTAATGGGGAGAGCATTGAACAAGTACAAGAATTTGGGAAGGATCATCATTTTAATGCTATTTACTCTACCAAATCATGAGAGCCCTAAATTCTTCCATTATTGAAAGCTCGAGCAGATCAATCTCCAAAGTGGGTCAAAATTTAAGCAAAACAGTCTTGCCAGATCTACCACCAGGAAGACGCCAAACAATATGAGCAACGTTCCCTTATTTCCCTTATGATTGTTCCGGGGCCCTAGAATATACAATAGTAGTGGTGATAAGGTGCACCACAGACGAGTACTCCTCCAAGCCTCAAACGCTTCGGAATATGAAGCATTTAAAAATTAATGGGTTGGGCTGCATATAAAGCTCCTGGATCCATTGCCTAAATGAACCTCCCAAACCAAAGTTTTTCAGCACCCAAAATAGATAAGGCCAGAAAATCCTATCAAAGGCTTTTTCTGTGTCTACCGTTAACAGCAGCACACAGCCTCCACTAATCTTTGCAGTCCAGATAAGGTTCAAACTTTTATGCACATTATCCAGATACTGCCTCCCTAAATGAAATCCCAACTGATTAGAATGCACTAACTGGGGAAGAAAGGATTGTAGGTGATTAGTCAATCCTCTCGCAAATATTTTTGTCTATTCCTAATAAGGAAATGGGTCGATGTGATCCATAAAGAAGGGAAGGATCCTTTGCAGTATGGATCAGCGTAACTGCAGCAATCTGCATAGAAGGGGGCATTAAATGCTCTCCCAAGAAACTATTGTACACCCTAGCTAATGAGTCCACCAGATGATTTTTGAAGGTCGTATAAAAAGAATTTGTATAACCACCCAATCCTGGGGCTTTTGATTTGGGTAGACTCTTGATTACTTGTAGGTTTTCCACTTCAATAATTCTTTCTAGCCCTTTTTTCAGCCTCCAAGAGTCCGGGGGGTTGACACTCCGCCAAATACTGGTTAATCAAAGCCTCAGATGCTCCCCCCATTCAGGGGTGTAGAGCTCCTTATAAAAGTCAAAGCAGGCCTGTATCATCTTCTGGTCCATCATAAGCATGTCTTTTTATCCTTAATTGTCCATGTTATTTCTTTCTCTCATCTTTTTTCAGACAATAGGCCAGTATCTTCCCAGCCTTGTTGCCAAATTCAAAATGCTCTTGCCCCAACTTATCTAGGTTGAACCTTATTTCGGCCAACTGAAGCTCCTGTAAAGCCCTCCTCTTGTCTGCCAAATGTGCAAGGGCTTTAAGCTCATGACTGCCCTGCTTCACCAAGCCCTCCGGGTTGGCTATCTCACTGTGGAGTGCTTCTTCAGCTTTTCCCTTTTTTTTTTATTTATAGGCCCCAGTGCTAATCAAGGGGCCTCATAGTACAGCCTTCAGTCTATCCCACAAGCAGCCAGGAGAGCAACCTTCAATATCATTTATATTCAAGTACTCCTGTATGACCCTCTCAAGTTTTTTCCACAGCTATCTGGATCTTCAAGCAAAGTATCATTAAGCTGCCAAAAACTCACAGGGTGTTCCCCGTTTGGGATGGTGAAATCCACCCACAGGGGCGTGTGGTCAGACCAGGTAGGTAGAGACGCTACCAACATCTGCAGACAATGGTGGGAAACCCTCCTGCACCAATGGTCGCTAGTGGTCCACCCCAAATTGCATCCCAGGAAGTGTGATTCGGGAGCCCTCAAAAAGGACTGTGATGAGGTCAAGCCTTGGTACTCGCCTTCCTGAGAGCCCCAGGCCAAAACCTAGGGCTGGGCTTAGATCTACTTCCCAAGAATAGTTTCCCTGGCTTTGCAGCACTGCATTTAAAGTGGCTAGCAAGCAGATCCTTCAGAGAGCCTACTGCAATTTTCAGGGGAGAGCAGGATGGGAACAGAGGATGAGGGGGGGGGGGGGCGGGCATGAGGCAGCTGTACTCTTCTAGAACCTTCCAGCTTCTGGCTACTTAACAGATTATTATTCAGGGTAAGAGCACAAAGCTGAACCAAATGTTTCCTCCTCTTTTGGCTACCAAAAAGACCGCAGTTTAGGGGAGCCTCCTACATCGTGCTCTAGTGAGAGATCAACCTGCAGGCTGTTGTTCACGAGCATTTTAAGTTTCATGTCAAATCTTCAGCATTTTCTTCATAAAAAGGAGAAAAATCCATCCACCATCTACAGAAGACAAAGAAATCCAGAAAGGATCTCTGATGACTGAAGTGAATAGAGGCATGGGAGTGATGTCATAGAAACCTGGGCTTTTCTTGGTTCTCTGTCTCCACCAATCTGCTGGTAAGTGAACACAGCCCACGTATCTAGACTGGTATAGCAGGACAATATGGTATTTAGATTTAAAAAATTAATAAAGAAGGCTTCTGCTACCTGTAATACTGGAAGGAAGCTGGGGGACAGTGGTTGAGATCCTAGCACTGTCCCTTCTGAGGCAAATAAAATGAAATTATGAATTTGTTTGTATTTGCCTAGTGCTTTACACAGAGGGGCATGTTTATTAAAGGGTAACGTGCATTAATGAAGTTAACATGCGTTAAGTGCACCTGTGCCCATAGAAACAAAAGGACTGTGGCTACTTAGTGTGCGTTAATTTCATTAATGTGCATTAAAACCTTTAGTATACATGCCCCTAAAATATATAACATAAATAATTTAATGTTTTAATAACTTGTGCTTCATATATTCTGCTCCAATTTCTGTGAATGGTTTCTCCTAGCTTATCAAGCAGTCTTATTTTTAAGATGTGCCGCTCTTAACTATTTATCTATAAAAAACCTTCCTTAAATGTTTTGGTTATTGTATCACTAGTGACAGGAGACTTACGTGTGGACACCATCAGATTTCTTTTCTTCATAAATTAAGACTTCATCTTTTGGAGACACCAGATGAAAGTTAATATCTAAACCTGCCCCATCTAAGACCTGCAGGATTAAAAGAAATAGAATGGCTTAAGTCAGTGTAATATGTAAGTGACTGAGAAGTTAAAGTGCAGAAACCATAGGCTTTTGAGTCCTTAGATGGAATAACAGTAGCTACACATGACAGAATCTAACACTCAGTAATACTTCTTAAGAAGCTGGTTTCATTTTATAGGAGGTATCAACCAATAGATTATGCCAAACATCTACAGGAAGATACTCACCATTAAAGCTGGGTTTTCTCTGCTTTTTGGGGGGGACTTATAAAATTGGGCACTTAAGCTAGCTCATAGCTACAGCACTTCAACTCTGGCCATAGGAATGCAATCAAGGAAGAAAATGATGTAACAGACATAAAATGTGTTAATATGGCACAAGATGCAAACACGAGTGGAAAACAAGGGCTCATCATATGAAGATCAAAAGGAGAGACTGAAATAATTCTAATTGTAAACCACTTTGATACATAGAACAGAAGACAGTCTATAAAATGAATAAATAAACAAACTTACTTAATATAGGGAAATATGTCTTCACAAAGATACATGAAACAGCCTCCCAGTCAAGGTAATGGAGTCAGAAGTAATAACAGATAATTAATGAAAGCATATGCTAAGTACAAAGTATTATTTAAATGTCTCCATAGCATAAATGCACAAGAGGGGAGCCTCTTTTAGCTGAAAGGAAGCTCTTGAACAAAAGGGCATTGGTTGACTGTGAAAGCGGATCCACACCAGAGTAAATTAAGGAAATATTTCTTTACAAAGGGTGGTGGATACTTGGAACAGCTTCCCAGTGGAGACAAGGACTGTATCTGAATTTGAGAAAGCATGGGATATCTGCGAACATCAGGAAGAGATTGTAAAACTTAAAGACCATAAAGCCTATCCTTGCCAATTATTATCTGCTGCCATTTTCTCTGTTTCTATAAAGGGAGGAAGTCTGAGAAGGTGAAATATACTGCATCTTCTGTACTGTTTCCTTTCCATCCCTTGTTGTCAAGGAAATTCTTGTCACTTCAGCATCCTCCTCTTGTCTTAGACATCACATTACTCCTGTGACACTTCAATCCTTCCCTTCTGCTCAACCTATATGCCCTACAGACTTTGCCCTCTATTCATCCGGCACACAGGCTGAGACCTGGAATTTGACTCTTCAGGCTGCTCTGGACTCTGTCGCTCCTCTCCATCCCACCCTCTTTTCATCTAGACGAGCTCGCTCTCCGTGGCATAGTCCCGCTCTGCGTCTGCATAGATCACAGCTACGTAGGGCTGAAAAGATTTGGCATAAACACCCCACCTCTCTCTCAGTTCAAACAGCTATACTCCACTTATCGTTCTGCGGTTCAATCTGCCAAATGTTCCTACTACACTTCTGAAATCTCTGATGTCTCTAATTCTTCCAAACAACTATATGCTGTCCTTTGTAAGCTTTCAACTGTGACCCCTCAACCTTCCACATCAATTGCAGCACCAGATCCAACCTCTCTAGCTACCTTCTTTTGCGAGAAGGTTCAAAATTTGCGCTCTAGCTTTTCTACTCCTCCACTTCCGCCTCTTTCCCCTCCTGCCTCTTCTCCTGAACTGGCTCATTTATCTTCCTCTAGCCCGAATAAGGCATTAGCTCATACCTGGTCCCAGTTCCACCCTATTACTTCAGTTGAACTATACAATACTTTATCCAAGGCTAGGAAGACCACCTGTGCACTAGACCCTATCCCTTCCAGCTGGCTGATTGCCCCAACTCTGTGCTTATTGCCCACCATACTTACCATCCTCAATTCCAGCTTAACATCAGGTACCTTCCCTGCTCCTTGGAAATCTGCCATCGTCTGCCCCCTACTTAAGCAATCCTCACTTGACCCTTCTGTCCTGTCTCACTGGCGCCCAGTTTCAAACCTTCCCTTTTTGTCAAAACTATTAGAACGCTTTGTGTTTATACAATTAGCATCACATATTGAATCTACAAACATGCTACATCCACATCAGTCTGGATTCCGTGCAGGACATAGCACAGAAACAGTACTTCTTGCTCTGTTGAATGAAATTCATATTGCTCATGATCGAGGAGACATCACCTTGCTTGTTTCACTAAATCTATCATTTTCTTTTGATCTTGTGAATCACAGAACTCTCCTTTCTCGACTTTATGATACTGGTCTTTGGGGCACAGTTTTACAGTGGTTTTGATCGTTTCTCACTTCACACACTATCTTCTCCCTCCCATTTCACTTATCTGTGGGGTTCCACAGGGTTCTGTCCTTTTGCCGTTGCTTTTTAATATGTTGTTTCTTGCCCCTCTGCCCCTTTTAATTCAGCAATTCCCAGTCTCCACGTATTTATACGCAGACGACATTGTTCTTCTTTTTCATGTATCACCGGTAGACGTGAACATCTTGTCTCTCAATGGCTGCCTTTCTCATGTTGGGTCTTGGCTTTCTTCTAACTTTCTTCGTGTGAACCCTTCCAAGTCAACTGACATGTGGGTATCCTTGAGTTCCCCTTGCCCTATGGTTGCTCCTCAGCTTGCTTCATCCACCATTTCTCTGGTTTCCTCTTTTCGCTATCTGGGTGTCACTCTAGATTCTTCTCACGAGCACCTGTCTATTCTCATACATCGCTCTTTCCATGCGCTTAGATAGATTATAGAGCAGTCCGCTCACTGCTTCCTTCCTCATCTATCATCACCTTATTGCTTGCACTTGTCATGAACCGACTTGACTATTGCAATGTAGCTCTTTGGCTAATCTACCATGCTATCAACTTCAACGCTTGCAACTGCTCCAGAACATGGCTGCACGCCTTGCAATGCATTCTATGCGATCCGATCATATCACCCCTCTACTACTCCACTTCCATCGGCTACCACTCCAGTTCAGATTTCAATACAAAATCCTGATTTTTGACTCAGCGGGCACTCTATACTTCAATGCCACAGTATCTTGCTGACCATATCTCTCTACACACACCTTATTGCCAACTCCGCTCTCTCCATGCTAACTGGCTTTCCCTCCCTTCTCTGTCTCAAGCTCACCTTGAACAAACACAACACGCTGCGTTCTTTTTTCCTCAGCCCAGCACTATGGAACGCCCTGCCTTCCGCACTCCATTTAGAACCCACCTACCAAAAATTTAAAGCATTACTCAAAACACACCTATTTCAGCAGGCTTTTAACCTCCCTTCTACTGATTCCCTATAGACCGTGTCCACTGTGTTATTTATTCTTGTCTGTTTGCTGTTCTTGCTTTCCTCTCCTATTAGGTATGGCATTCCTTTCTTTTTCCTGCAGCATGGAATTGTTTTATATTTTCTTTATTGTAAACCGCCCCGTTTCAATGTGGGTGGTATATCAAGTGTAAATAAAGATAAGGATGGTACTGGAAAAAGTAATGGGCTTAAAAGGGCCCAGGGGTCTTTGCCTAAAAATTATTGTGTTAAAGCAAGTCTATACAATAGGACATGTACTACAGTGATTCATATAACAAACAGCTCAGTAGCACAAGGTGATTATTACGTTAAAAAGTAAAGTCAGTAAACAATTAGAGCACACACTACACCTCAGATAGTTGTGGGGTAATTTTGGACATTTTTAAAAGTTATACATGTGCATATAGATTTCAGTTAAAATTTAACCCATGTAAAAGTTTCAATTGTCAATCTGCCCAGTTATTTAAAAAAGTGTGTATGTAAATGAAATCTCTTTTCTTGCTGGTGCTATATGTCAGACCAAAAGATTTCAGTCAGGCGGCTATTTTCATTCATAACCGGGATACAACTCCACTCCTCTTTATAATTCCTGTTCCTGCAAAACAGTTCATTGGGTTATATATCAGCATTCGAAACATTTAAAACAAAATTAAATTTAGCCCAATACAAAGTGTTACCCATAGGTTTTTTACGTTTATACATACACTCTTGTATGTTAAGTTAACGTGAGGTAAATGCCATGCTAGTACTTGGAGGATCAGGAACTTTCAGCATGCAACTGCATTAACATGCCAGAAAAAACCCCCCACCTATTTTGTAAGCCAAGCACTCTTAAGTCACGGTTATACTAAATGTTGTTACAGTTACTTTTGCAAAGAAACCTTTTCATTAGATACCTGGTACTCTATCTCCAAGGAAGCATCCTTCCTCATGGGCTGGAAGAAGCATTCTTTATGGCCGGCGGGTAGGGTAAAAGTAAAGTCACTGTCTATGGACTGAGAAAAAGCACGACATCCATGCAATAGGCGATCTACAAGACAAAGAAACAACAAAAGAGTCTCTTTAGCCATGGCGAGCGAGAAGGACGCCTATGAATTCTTGACTGGGAATTGATCATGAAGAGGACCAGCCCATTCCGCCTCGCCACTACCCAAGTAGTTCAGCAATGTGCTCTCCGGGAATCAGGACACGAACCTTCTACTACTACGGAAGGTCGAAACCCGAACCAATCAGCTGAGCTGACCCCGCAACAACTGGGCGGGGACAAAGCCAGCTACAAGATCAGACTTCTCTCACCCCTGCTTATCTAGGAAACAAAGTTTATCTTTGAGATTTACGATGTTAAGCTTGGCAGGTAAGCAGTAAGCAGGGTTTTAAATGTCCAAGGTCTCAGTTTTCCATAGCGCAGTTGGGAAATGTAGTTCTCTTTGGCATCCACGTGCTTTACAGCTGAGTGGTGACACAAGGTACTATGACTCCCGTGGATCAGCGCGCGGCTGGAGGCGGGATTACGGAAACTAATTTTTAAGGTAGGCAGAGTTCTAAGAAAAATATTTGTTGAAAGTCAGTTTGCTACAAATTCCTGGTTTTAAAATAAGCCCGAAAGCACACAATGACAACGTGTTTGGTTTAGGTCACAGTTATGGCCAGAAGTCTTGAATTTCCGTTACAGGTCGTTTCAGGATAATAATTCAGCGTTCTGCCCACCACTAACTAATCTTAGTCTCTGGATATGGAAGGTTTTGCCCTGTATTTTATTTTAGGAAGATCACGTTTATTACAAACGAGAAACAGGTTATCTTCTACAGCAGCAAATATTAAGCGTCAATGTAGAACAGTAAACTGTCTAAACAAAGGCAGAGGGGCGGAGTCTGTGTGCTTCCATCTCAACGGCTGCGCCAGCAATTGGCTCGCGCAAGGTACAGGTCGCAAAGGATGACGGAGCTGTGATCTTGGGTTTGAGTCTCTGGCGGCTGCGGCGCGTGCTGTGAGGGAAGTGGCGTGACTGCTTCCCGTGTTGGACATATGAAATTAACGGGAACATGAGAAAGAAGAGCAGAGCTGCGTACGGCAGCGTGTACTGGTGAGGATTCGGGAGTCACTTGTTATTGTTGTTGCCTGTCATCTTTAATTCTTTGTTCTATTCGAGAATCTCTGGTGACAGTATTTGTTATTTTGTTCATGATGGTGAAGGAAAGTTGAGAGGATTTAAGTATAGGGAGCACCCTCCCCCCCCTTTCCTTTTCCAAAACTTTCTTGAGGTTTTCTCCTAAAGGTAGAAAAGGGGAGGGAGGATCGCTGTTGGATTTGTTGTTATATTATTGCTTCCTTAGAGGTTGCTGTTCACTTTACCTTGCGAGTGTCTTTTTCCTCGGAGTATATTTGTTTAGCCTCTGTATTTGGAATGAGCATAGGATGCTCCGTGTTGTAAGACCGGATCAGTGGGAGACTGAGTCAGGTTTGGAGGCTCTGCCTCAACTATCGTGACTGTTTCCTGCTGTCTCCCGGGAACGCTTTGGTTGCCGGGCAACAAGTCGCTGTTTCCTCTATGCAGCAGTCGCTGGGGGTGGGAGCTGCTGGAAGACAGGCACAATTGTTGATAACAGCTATGGTAACAGAGAAGCAGGAACTCCACCTTTTTAAAAGTGTGATAGATGCATACGTCCTATAGGAAAAGTCCACTAACCATTATTAAAGTAGACTGGGGACCTATCTACCTTTTGGGAACCTGACAGACACTTGTGACCTAGATTCACCACTGTTGGAAACAGGATAGTGGGCCTGATGGACCTTTGGTCAGACGCAGTATAGCATATCTTACGTTCTTATCCGAGTCTCCACGTTTATTTTAGATTAGTGAAAAAATGATCAAAACTCTATGGTAGGGTGGGGAATAGCCTAGCTTCTTTAGATCCCATCGCCTTCACCTTTAAATGATCCCCCAGACCATAGAAACACGATGGCAGATAAAGACCACATGGTCTATAGTATACATTCTGCCCTTCCATACCAACTACTAAGCTATACAGTCCCTTTTTTCCTTTAAAGATCTTCTCTGTTTGTCCCACACTTTCTTGAATTCAGATAGATACAGTCCTTTGTCTCTACTACCTCTGCTGCAGCGAAGTGTAGTCAATGAATAAATCCAGGAGTCAATTGACAGGGTCCAAGCCAGTTTATTGTGCACAAGGCCCAGTCAGTCAAAGCTTCAACAGGAACTGAGCAAAGTTTTTACAGAGACATACTCATTTATACCTCTTTTTCAGTTTGATACATGAGAACTTTCTATTGGTTCTAGCTTGACACATGCAAACCTCTCATTGGCTCCAACGCCCCCTGCACCTGTCCAATCAGAGATCCCTCCGGGGCCTAGCAACCAGCCCCCTCCCTTAGAACTGTTCTAACAATGGTGCAGTTTCTAGGTTTGATACTTCTCTACTGCAAGGTCACTTCTAGCTTCAGGAATGCATGTATTGAAACATTTCTTTCTTTTGCACACAAGAGAATAATGAAAGACTTATGAATTCATGTAAAACTTCTTATTAAGCAGTTTAAAACAGTTTTCTCATTTTTCACAGATTTTTTGGGTTATTTTCTAGCTATAATGGAGGTTGGAATCCAGGCCTAACTTACAGGCCTTTCATATTAGCAGACCATTCTAGGCCATGGCCTGCCACATTTTCACCCGCTAGTGAGAAAGGGTGAGAATTAAATCACTCAAAAATTAAATCACACATTATACTGGTGTAACAGCATCATCTTGAGGTATAGGGTAATATTGCCACATAGCTAGTATCTTTGTAGCTGCCTTCCACTCTACAGTACTATTGATTACTGAGGTTACTATGCGTAAGCAAAGGGGTAGGAGACATGGGAGCAGCAAGCACATAGCTAGTATGAATAATACAATAAATGCAAGGGTCTTCAGACCACCTAACAATGAAAATACTGAACCAAACCACCCATCTAGTTTCAGACTATGCCAGGTCTGAACAGGCACAAATGTTTGCTTTCTCATCTGGATAGCTATATCCTCAACAACATGCCATGCCCATTATTATCAATTTGCAAACAACAATTACTTAAATTTAATTTCCCACATACCCCACTTTCAGCTGCTAACAAATAATCTAAAGCTAAACGATTCTGGTAAATAGCTGTGCGCATTTGTGTACTTTGCTTAGCCAAAAGGGTTAGCGCTTTACTAGTTTCATTGGGTATTATTTTGTAGCAGCAGAGCGCAGACAAACCAATGATACCAGGAGTCTGTTCAGAAGGTCCAAATCATTTATTTGTGCACAAGTCTCAAGCAGAATCAAATTCAAAATGGCTGAGCAATGGTTTCTAGCAAAACAACAACTTTTATAGACTTCTTCTTCATTCTAGACATAGGCAAACTTTTCATTGGTCCCGGTAACCCCTCGTACACCACCTATTGGTTCCGGTACCGATATGGCTATCCAATGATGTCCCTCGACTGGGCTCCGCACCTGCTTACCCCCCTTTCAGTCCCAATTACAATGGTCAGTTCACCAATTTTGATACTTCTCTCCTCCAAGGTCACTTAGCTAGCTAGAACATGTGGGAAAGCAGGGCACTGTAACCTTTCTTTCAGCAAAGTTAATTAATTTCATAGAAGCTGTGCTCTCTTATCAATACCAATTCCTTATCGTTCCTCCAGTTTAGTCCTCTACTTCTGGGTTGTGCACCTCTTCCTGCAGCTAGGAGACTGGGCATGTCAAAGTCGTGACATCACTGGATATAGCCTGCTGGTATCTCCCATCAGCCTCCAGTGTGTCCAGTCTCCTTGCAGCAGGAGGACATAGTGAGCCTAGCTTCTGGGCTCACTTGGGGGGAACAGATAGGAACATTCGTGTGACAAATTCTGATTTTACTTTTGATTTTTATCTTTAATTTACTTTTAATTTTACTTTTAATTCAGTTACCTTTGGTTAATTGACTATCGGGGATTAGTTCCCTTTAGTTAGGAGCAAATTTCCTTATTTACAGTAATTTTAGATTTGAGCCTGGTTCTTTAAATTAGTAGCAGCTCTCGCCTTCTCTCCTTGTCAGTGATTTTCACTTGCTGCAGGCATTTGCTGGTGCGGATCTCTCTCCCTGGACTGTACGGGAGAGAGCTCCGGGACCCGTACAGCCACACTGAAGCTGTGTGAGACGGAGCCTCTCCGTTGCTGCGGGATTTTAATTTTTACTCTGTGGAAACGGCAGAGCGATCCTCGCTGTGGCTGCCAGGCGCATCAGCGCAGCTTGAGGATCGGAGGAATTCAAGGAGGTAGGAGCAGGCTATGTGGCTTTCGGCCCTGCAGGTAAGGCCTTCGGGCTCTGTTGGTCTGCTGAGGCCTCATTTTTTGCAGCGGCGGCTGTTCTTGGCGCCAAAATTCATTGGCGAAGGGGCGGCCATTTCCTCTCTAGGTATTTGGACCGCATGGCGAGCGTTGCAGTGAGCTGCCTGCGTGAGGAAAACAGGCAGAATAGCTAAATTTTTGGGCCTAGTGTTTGTTTGTTTCTTTTGTTTGTAGTTTTTTTTTGAGGCCAGGGGTTTCCTCAGCATTAAGGGGGACTGTTGTCAATCCTCTTTATAGAATAAATAAGAATAAACTTAAAAACAGGACAGCAGTTTTGGCATTGATCCCTGATACCACATGTTCTTTCCCTCCTAATCATGTCTCTGAGGAGCATCTGTTCAGGCCCAGGATATTAGGCAAATTGCCAGCTTTTAGGTTCAAGGGCAGAGCCCTAACTTGTAGTTTGCAGGAGGGAAAGCCTAGAAGTGTGCCTTTATGTATTCTATAGTGAAAGTTGCCCAAACTTCACAGGGACAGGTTTAGGAAACCTTAGGATGTACAAAAATAGACTGTCAGTTAAACTGTCAACCGGGAAGTGCCTGTGCTACGGTCTATGGCCACCAGAGGGCAGCTGGTACACTCAATAGTACCTTTCTATGACTGTGCATGCAGCCCTTATCTGCAGGTCAGGAAAGAACTCACCACAGAGCCTCGGTGATGTGATGTAAGGTCTGAGAATCCAGTTTATATGACCAAGATTTAAAGCTCTTAATTTCTGTATCATTGGTCGGGCTCTGCTGCCCTAAAGGCCACCGAATGACAGCACTGCTCATGAATCACATAAAGTATTCAGTGCCCCCATCCCTGGGGGGTGAGTGGTACAATACAAAATCATATTACTCATCAGGTTCACACAGGCAACAACCTCTCAGACCTCCATTTGCAAGGTGTTCGGTGTATTCCACTGCTCTTTCTCTGACTGCAAGAAGGCCTGTGGGTTTCATAGCAACGCTTAGCAGGCCCTTCCCAGGAAATTCTCATCTATTACTAGAGCAGGGTTTCATTTCATTTCTCTGGTTGCGGTTAATGCACAGCGTCAGGGGCTGTGTTCGAAAGCTTGGGTCCCATGGACTTCGGTGGGATTTCAAAAAGAAAAAGAAACTCGCTTTAGTGAGAGAGAGCCTTGTTCATTTTTAGCTAACACTGTTGATTTTACTTTTGATTTTTACCTTTTGCGCCTGGATCCCAAGGATGGGACACTGTTTGCTTCCAGGGGTTCTACTTTCTATTTTGCTCTTCAGCTCCCTGGCAGATGCAGTAGGCTGGCAGGGGGTGGGCAACGCCTCCTGCAATGCAGAATCTCCCAGGATAAGGGGGGGAAGGACCACTGGGTGCAGCGGGGGCTGGTAGTTCCTTGCAAAGCTGTAGTAGCAGTTTGGGTAATTTTAGCGGATCTGCTTTGATTTCATTGGAGTTGGTGGAAACTTGGGTTTTGGAGTCCTATCTTGAAAAAAACCCCAAAAAAACAAAGAAAAAAGGGCATAGCTATGTTGATTTACCAGAATCTCCTTCCGCTATCCATAGAAGGTCCTATACAGCGTTAAAGTCGGTTTATATGGTAGGATAATATTTTGGCTTAGTTGCTGTGATATAGCGCTATGTTCCGCTGTAAACCTATTCAGGTCAAAAGGAATTATGGTGATAACTCTCTTGGACAGTTGTAACAGGTGCTTGGGTGAGCGCCATGGCCAGTCCACAGATGTGGAATGCTCTGCCATAAGCATTATGTCATGGGAAGAATTTTATAGTTGTGTGGTTTCTTAATGGAAAATGTTCCCGTTTACTTTGACTTTGCCAAATTATAAGATTTTACGGTAGATTTGTAATGTCTTAATTTTGACTATATGTGGTTTAATTTTACATATGGAAAAGGTAGCTCAGCGGAGAGGGGTTGCAAATAGAACTCTGGCCTTTGGAGCTCTAGGCTTCCATTCCATTTATCAGAGGTTCTCCGGTACGGAGAGTCACTGCTAGTGTTCAGTGAATGCCTTAATGGGGGGCCAGAGGCGGCTAGGCTAGTTCTCTAGCAGCAATGGCAGCGGCTCAGACTCTAGTAGGCATACTTCATATGCTGGGCTTCCGGGATGGCTTCTGCGCTGATCGGCATCAGCCAAGGTGACTGCCGGTTTAGACTGTGAATGTGGAGTCAGCCTGGAGGAGGGGCCTTGCGTTCTCTGGACAATGCCCTGCATACACTGAATCCCTTCAATTTGATCAGCTGCTGGCAGGACACAAGGCACGCTCGCATGCTTTTTTTGCTTCAGTGGTCTAAAAGTGGAGTCTTTACCAGGTGGTATAATGGGAACTTGTCTGCAGTTTCTCGGCTTCTTTATTGCTGACTCAATTGCCACTGCGGAATGAGAGCTGTATTTCATATCACCAGGTGCTAGTTGAACTTAAAATATAAAGTCCATCTTTGTGCAGTCAGACGGAATGGGGCGTTACTCTAGCAGGACGGCCATGGATTAGTATGCCTGTGTTTGGGAGATCTTTCTACTTCATATTGTTGGCACGGAAAGAGTGTCTCTTAACATATGCTGGAGGCATTTTTGGTTTAGAGGTGTCTTTGTAAAAGAAAAAATAAATAAATAAATAAAAATAAATAAATAAAGAAGGAAGGAAGGAAAATAAAGAAAGTATTCAGCTGTCCTGAATTCGCCTGTTCTTGATTGACATTTTGAGGCTAAGCAGGGGCATGCCTGGGTACTACGTGGGTGGGTGCACACCTTGCACTTCCAGGGTGTGCGGACTCACTGTATGGAACAGAGCCCTAGCAATCTTCTTTATCGCAAGATGGGAAAGTAGATGGTTCACTGAAGCGATCGTTGGGGGCAATGCTCTGGCCTTACAAGCTCCCATTTTTGGAGCCTGGGGAGGCGAGAGCATGCTTCCGCTGGTCGCAGTGTTACGGCAGTCTACTCGCCTGGAACAGGAAAGGATCAGGGAGTTGAATCGACTACAGCCTGATTTGCTTTATGGGGCAAATGTGCATTATGGCTTAATTCAAGTGCTAGCTAATATTATTGGCTTCCTTGGGGTTCACCCAGAGGTCTCTCTGGTGGAGGAATGGGGCAGCTGATGGTTCGTCCCAGTCGAGGGTCAGTAAGCTCCCATTAAGTCTTTGTCTTGTCCTTTCCCCGTGGGCTCTCATAGGACAACTAGTTGGCGTATCGGGGCTTTCGGAGAAAGGTGCTCTTGGTAGCGCCCGGTTGGGCGAGACGGCCGTTCTAGGCTTTTCTCATTCATCTACTCGACAGGCTTTTCCTAGAAGTTGTCGGTAGCGGACGTTCTGCCACGGCTAGGTCCGTGACGAATGTCTCAGGTGGATCGGTGCCCGCCTACAGTTTGGCCTTTGTATGGGCGGGGCTCAAGTAGCAGGGTTATTCTGCGGCAGTCTTCGCCGCCTTGTTGAGAGCAAGGAGGCAGGCTGCTTCTGCTACGTAGGTCCAGGCTTAGCGCCTTTTGGAAGGCTGCTGTTCACGGCGGCAAGTCCGGGCGACAAAGGTGTCTGTATCCTTGGTCTGAGTTCTCTGCAGGACAGTGTCTGAAGGAACTAGCGGCCAGTCCCTTAGAGGATCCAGCGGGCGACTGTTTCCGGCTGTAGGAGTCTGTGAAGGGAATAGCACTAGGTGTTCGGATCGATGTGTAGCGTTTCCTTAAGTTGGGATCCGACTGCGCTACTCACGGAGAGTTCGTGTGCCGCCGGGAGATCCCGATTGGGCCTTAGAGGCGTTAGCTAAAGAGTCCTTTGATTCTTTACTCCAGGCGTCGGTAAAGGATTTGCTGTTATAGACAGTGGCTTTGATAGCTCGTTGTTCGGTGCGACGAGTTTCGGAGTTTCAGGCGTTGTCATCTAATGAGCCGTTTTCACCCTTTCTGGATAGAGGGTGGTGTTTGCGAGCAGTCCTGTCGTCCTTCCAAAAGGTGGTTTTCTGATTTTTCTCCTGAGCCTATTGGTTTCTCTTCCATTTCTCGGTTTTTCTGGAAGGGGAGGTTTTTATTCGTAGCTTACGCCAATAGGAAACATTACATGCAGGGTGCGATGTTCCTTTCTTTGTTTTTGTGTGCTGGTTGGAGGTCCCCACAAAGGGGAAGCAGCAGCGAAGGCGGCCATTTCGCACTGAGTTAAGGCGGTGGTTGCCTCAGCTTTCTGCTGGCGAGGTTGTATGATTCCGGGGGGCTTTCTGACTCTTGCTACCAGGCAACAAGCGGCTTCATGGGTGAATCACCGTGTCATTCCACCAGGAGGGATTTGTAGAGCAGCTTCCAGGTCGTCTCTTCATTTCCTCAGTAACCACTACTGCCTAATTGTTTTGGCAGTAAAGGAGGCCTGTTCCGGGTCGGCAGTGTGGTGAATTGGCTTGATAGGTCCCTCCCAATGATTACTGCTCTGTTACATCCCAGAAGTAGAGGACTAAACTGGAGGAACGATAAGGAAATAGAAATTACACTTACCTGGTAATTGTCGTTCCTTGAGTTACGACAGTTTAGTCCTCATTCCCGCCCAGGAATGTGATTTCTTCAGAGTTTATTTTCAGGCGGAGTGAAGCATCAATCTCAAGGAGTAGACAGATCCTTTCAGTTTCTAGATCACAGTGAGTATCCCTCTCTGTTCTTTCTTTCTTTTCTCTTATTTAAACGAGGTGATGGTATAGGATACGTGTTTGCATAGGGGGGACATGAATGTAAAGTAAAAAAAAAAAAAAAAAAGAGAGAGAGAGAAAAGAAAATATAAGACGGATACGGTTTAAAAGGCTCCTCCAGTTGAAGAATGGGGAGTTATTTAAAGTTATGGTATAGTTACTTATTTGTTGTTCCTTTGAGTTTGCTTTGTCAATAGTACACTGGAGGCTGATGGGAGATACCAGCAGGCTATATCCAGTGATGTCACGACTTTGACATGCCCAGTCTCCTAGCTGCAGGAAGAGGTGCACAACCCAGAAGTAGAGGACTAAACTGTCGTAACTCAAGGAACGACAATTACCAGGTAAGTGTAATTTCTATTTAGACTTGTTTTTCTATATTTTCTTTCTGCTTAGCTATACTAAACTGTGTTCAATTAGGTTTCAGTTCTATGGTAGCAGCATTTTTGGGGATGTGCAATTCCTCTGGGCCTCTCCACAGGCTTCATTTACAGGTCAAGCTACTTAGGCCTGTCCGCTTATTTCAGACACCATGGATCATAGGCCTTCGCCTACCACATTCCCCCCTTTGATTAATCTCACCCTATTACTAATAAGGTGTGAGAGTTAAATCACACAATTATACTATGGTCGGGTTCCGACCAAGTGTAGTAGGATTAGGGTGCCATAAGGCTAAAATCTTAGTTGCGGTCTTCCGCTCCACGGTGTTTTCAATAACACTGTTAATAGATCGCATACAACATGGGATTATACATGGTAACATAAAGAACAAGGCTACAAAGATTAATATTATCATAGCAAAAGTAGTGAATCCTCCTAATCCAGAAAAGATAGATGCAAACCAATTGGGTATCTGAAGACTATGCCAGGTCTGTACTGGCACATAAGTTTGCTTCCGCATGTGTTCAGCAATTTCTTCAACAACCTGACCCTTATCTATCTTTAGGCAACAATTGGTGAGGTTCAGCTTACCACAGACTCCTCCTTCAGCAGCTAACAAATAATCTAGTGCCATATAAATCAAAAAAATTCCCTCCACTGTTACATGGAATTCTACAGACGTATATAGCGCAGTGAATACAGGTCTCAGACTTACAATGGCCACGCTGGGAATTTTACCCAAGCTGTGCGCCTGATCGCATCAATGACCATAAAGTATTCGCTGATTATTATATTAATTTCGCTTAGTCAACACATCTGACTATTCCATGATATTAAATGTAAATTTTCCTGTTTTATAGATGGGAAGTTGTGCTTAACTTAGCTGTAATTTTGCTGATAATGAGTCCCCGACGCCACCAAGTAGGCACCTCATTGCGTTTCAATTATTTCTTCAGGGGGAATTCACATGTAACAGCACACTCTATAAAACAACAAGGAAATTTAATAAAAATATAATTGCATCCGCTTTCATGACATCTTCTAAAATGTTCTTAGGGTAATAGATTATATTGCTCACCTCATGGCTTGCGGCCGATTGAAACACACTTGTTACTAGATCATTTCGTAGTACAGGCTTACTCAAAGTGCAAAAAACGCCGCGCATGTGTAGAACTACTTCTTGTAGCTATTTAAAGTGACAAAATATCACCAAAACAACCAATCGAATGGTAAGAGAAACCAGTTGTTAAAGGGACCGCTTACTTTGCAATACTGATTATAAACAAGCCCGCCATTCAATACAATTATTGAGTCCTGAGTCGCCCACCGTTCCTAATCGGAAGATCCAGTTTTGTTCCTGGATTATCAATGTTTGGGTGCGAGATCGACCATTCTTCCCTGTTGTCACCTGTTCAATAGCAAAACAGCGCAAATCTTGAAACTGATGACTTTTCTCCATACAGTGGGCCATTATTGGAGCTTCCAGCTGTTTGCATTTTAACCTACTGCGATGTTCACCAATTCTAATTTTGAGTTGTCGTTCAGTTTTCCCGATATATAAAAGTCCACATGGGCATTTAAGGGCATAGACTACGTAATCAGTAGAACAAATTGTGGATTGTTTTAACCGATACAGTCTACCATGATATTCAAACTGTGTTAGCTCTTCTGTTATGGCACAGATACTACATTCTCCACATATTTTATGTCCCTCTAATGCCGAAACTGTTGTTCCCGATAAAGGACGTAATTTTGCTGGACACAAGTTATCCCGCAAATTAAAATGCCGAGTCCATACACAGCGAATGCTTTTGTTCTGCACCCCAGGCAAAGTGCTAAGCACATTGTAGTGTCTTTTAATAATCCGTTTGATTTCTCCACTGAGAGGTGAGTATTTAGTATTCCCAGCCTGGCCATTGTAAGTCTGAGACCTGTATTCACTGCGCTATATACGTCTGTAGAATTCCATGTAACAGTGGAGGGAATTGTTTTGATTTAGGTGGCAGTAGCTACCCTCTGAAAGTTGACCCGTACGTTAGTGTTGAGTCACGAATATGGAAGGTCATCCTTCTTGGAAGGAAATTTATAGTTATAATGCAACGCAAATAGCAGACATCTGTAAAGAATCAACACCTTTTGCTTTAGAAGAGGTGCAGGATTTAGGGCTTAGTACTACAGATTGGGAAGCTCTCTTAAGAGCACAGAAATGAAAAGTAAGAATGGAGCTGCACCGTCTATCTTTGATTGAATACATACACCACCAACAAATACCACGCGGTTTGAGGATATATAAAGAACCGAAATTATTTCAAGACAATGCCGTATTTATGGAGAAATGGAACGGCATCCTTAATAAATGCTTGTTAGACATAATGATGTTGATAGTGGAGATCACTACGACTAACTTGGAAATTTTGAAACAAGAAATAGACGAGATGACAGCGAATTTGAAGAAAGAGGTTACAGCTACACAATTAAGCAATAAACTTAAAGAACATGAAATACAGGTACAATTGGTAAATGAGGAAACTAAACAACTCAAGATGCGCAAGCTGAAACGTGATTACAGTGACTACACAACTGGGTACATTTATCCATGGCAGAATCCTAGACGACGACCACGGAAATTTCAGAAATGAGTCAATTTTGATGCTTCAGCAGGAGAGTTGAGCTCGTCTGATTCTAGCAGGAAAGAGGATTTTCAAGAGGAGAACGATCCAAAAGCAAAGAAGAAGGAATCACAACGAATGAAGCAACGCGGGAGAGGAGGAGGTCGACAACGAGCCACATGAGGTCTTCACAGTCTCCCATTAGATCTACTGAGGGAGGAACGGTTGGCACCCAGTTTAACTCTTTAGTAATTAATATTTCAAAAGTACAGCTCACACAAGATCAAGTTAGCTTATTAAATAAGGGCCTCACATTTGTTCCTGAGGTTAATTTCGACAGTTTCCAATTTCGCCTGGATTTAGAGCAGCTTTTGCAGAAAGTACATTTAAAGACGTATTTTTCATTGGTTCCTTCAAGAAATCAGCAGCTCGACTCCAGTCAGACTCTTCCTAAATTGCCGTTGCCCATGCGTTCTAATTGGGTACCTCCTGAACCTCCCCCCATGGCACTGACTTTGTTTAAACAACTAGTTTTAGCAGATATGGAAAAACTTGAAAAACAACGTTCCCTGCGATCTAGTAGGTTATCGCAAGCAGAAAAGATAGCTCTACATGAGTTGAAGACTAACACTGATCTGGTTATCAAACGCGCCGATAAGGGGGGAGCGACAGTAGTGATGGATAGGGAAAAGTATCTTGCAGAAGCACACCGACAGCTCTCTCAGTCCTCTACTTATAAATTACTTACACAAGATCCTACGACTGATTTACAGAAAAAAATTAAAGCTCTGACGGCACATGCGTTGGAAGTATCTGTCATCAATCGAAAAGAGTGTAAATTTCTGAATGAGCCAGCACCAACGCTACCGCGCTTATATCTCGTTCCTAAAATACACAAGGACGTCAACAATCCTCCGGGGAGACCAATTGTCTCAATGAAAGGATCGATTTTAGAACCGTTGTCCATTTATGTGGACTCTTTTTTTTAAGACCTTTAATGTCCACGATTCCTACTTACATTAGAGACACTTCACATTTTTTAAAAATCTTGGAAGAAAATGTGAGATGGGCATCGGTTGACACGGTCTTGTTGGTAACATTAGATGTGACCTCGTTATATACGAGCATTCCACAAGCAGCTGCTCATGCAGCTATAATGATGACGTTACGAGAAAAGACAGAGTTGGCTCCGGCTTTGTTGGAATTCATATCTAGTTTGGCGGAATTAACAATATTCTCCAATCATTTTGAGTTTAATGGCCAGGTTTATCAACAGCTATCGGGGGTTGCCATGGGCGCAACATGCGCTCCTTCAGTGGCTAATCTCTACATGCATCAGTTTGAATGCCAATGGTTGGCCAATCCACAGTATAGCTCTTATTTACTTTTATGGAAAAGGTACATCGATGACATTTTTCTCTTATGGAATGGATCTAATGCTGAATTTCAACAATTTGAGAAATGGCTTAATCAGGTGGATCCTAATATACAGTTCACTTCTACCAGACACACACAGCGAATAACTTTTTTAGATGTTATAGTACAGAAGAGTCCTGAAGGTTGGTTAACAACAGTATATAAAAAACCTACTGATCGAAATACAATTCTACATTACGAAAGTAACCATCCAAAACCACTACGGGACTCATTGCCTCTATCTCAATTTATAAGATATAGACGGAATTGTTCTAATACACAGGAATATAAATCACAGGCAAAACGGTTAATGCAAGATTTCCGTGATCGTGGTTATCCTCGATCAATTATTAGAACAGCCTACAAACGGGCTTTATATAACAATAGAGGTTTATTGTTACAAACGAAATCTCGGGGTCCTATAGTAGAAGACGAGTGTATTAATTTTGTCACTAAATACTCACCTCTCAGTGGAGAAATCAAACGGATTATTAAAAGACACTACAATGTGCTTAGCACTTTGCCTGGGGTGCAGAACAAAAGCATTCGCTGTGTATGGACTCGGCATTTTAATTTGCGGGATAACTTGTGTCCAGCAAAATTACGTCCTTTATCGGGAACAACAGTTTCGGCATTAGAGGGACATAAAATATGTGGAGAATGTAGTATCTGTGCCATAACAGAAGAGCTAACACAGTTTGAATATCATGGTAGACTGTATCGGTTAAAACAATCCACAATTTGTTCTACTGATTACGTAGTCTATGCCCTTAAATGCCCATGTGGACTTTTATATATCGGGAAAACTAAACGACAACTCAAAATTAGAATTGGTGAACATCGCAGTAGGTTAAAATGCAAACAGCTGGAAGCTCCAATAGTGGCCCACTGTATGGAGAAAAGTCATCAGTTTCAAGATTTGCGCTGTTTTGCTATTGAACAGGTGACAACAGGGAAGAATGGTCGATCTCGCACCCAAACATTGATAATCCAGGAACAAAAGTGGATCTTCCGATTAGGAACGGTGGGCGACTCAGGACTCAATAATTGTATTGAATGGCGGGCTTGTTTATAATCAGTATTGCAAAGTAAGCGGTCCCTTTAACAACTGGTTTCTCTTACCATTCGATTGGTTGTTTTGGTGATACTTTGTCACTTTAAATAGCTACAAGAAGTAGTTCTACACATGCGCGGCGTTTTTTGCACTTTGAGTAAGCCTGTACTACGAAATGATCTAGTAACAAGTGTGTTTCAATCGGCCGCAAGCCATGAGGTGAGCAATATAATCTATTACCCTAAGAACATTTTAGAAGATGTCATGAAAGCGGATGCAATTATATTTTTATTAAATTTCCTTGTTTTATAGAGTGTGCTGTTACATGTGAATTCCCCCTGAAGAAATAATTGAAACGCAATGAGGTGCCTACTTGGTGGCGTCGGGGACTCGTTATCAGCAAAATTACTAAGTTAAGCACAACTTCCCATCTATAAAACAGGAAAATTTACATTTAATATCATGGAATAGTCAGATGTGTTGACTAAGCGAAATTAATACAATAATCAGTGAATACTTTATGGTCATTGATGCGATCAGGCGCACAGCTTGGGTAAAATTCCCAGCGTGGCCATTGTAAGTCTGAGACCTGTATTCACTGCGCTATATACGTCTGTAGAATTCCATGTAACAGTGGAGGGAATTTTTTTGATTTATGTGGCAGTAGCTACCCTCTGAAAGTTGACCCGTACGTTAGTGTTGAGTAACAAATAATCTAGAGCTAAGCAATTTTGATAAATTGCAGTGCGCATTTGTGTGCTTTGTCTAGCTTAAAGTGTAAGTGTTTGGCTAGTTTCATTAGTGATAAGTTCAACTACCGCTTGCAAGCGTATGATTCTATTCAACATATAAATTGGGGTACGGTATCCCCACATGCCATCTTGCTCCCAAGTGGCAGGTCCATAATAGGCAATAATCCGCTCTGGTGGCCAATCTTCACCATCCCATTTCTCTCCCACTTGCCTATCTGTAAGGCTGCTCTTCTCTGTCTTTTTGAATAAACTGGATAGCCTAGTTGTTCACCATGTTCTGTGGGCAACAGAAAGAAAGAGGGTCGAATAGTTCCTAAGACACATGCTCCTTCCCAGTAAATAGGGAGTCGAGCATATGCTCGGGTTCCGCAAATCCAATATAGGCCAGGTGGGGCTTGCCAGTTATGATGTCGGTCAAGGTTAGTCCATAGAGGGGCAAGCTCGGGGAACCGTGCTAAGGGATTGGTGGGCTCTAATTCATTAACTCCTGGCCACCAAGATGTCTGTTTTGTGGTATCATTATAGAACTTTTGGCTAAGACAGACAAGCTGCCCTACCTTAGAGGTAAATTGGGGTCCAGTTCGAGCATAACACAAGCGCCCAACTATTGGATGTGCTAATACCCATTCGCTGGTAGTTTTGTGTAGCTCTGTCTGATTATAGACTACTGAATAATTCAATTATTGGGCCTCCCAAGGCCACTGATCACCCATCTTGGTTCCACCACAGAAATAACAGTCTGAAATGCGGAGGCTGGATACCACAGCTCCAGCCAATTCTAGGAATAAATTCTGAGAGGGATGAGGGATATCAAACTTGTTTACATGCATGGTTTCATAAAAAGTGTTATGTATGTGATACTTTGATGATCGATGGGCTTGGGTATTTAGTCTAATATGCACAATGGTTCCGGGATCTGATCCAGTACCTGCAATGCGCAACCCAAATTTATACCCTGGTTTCCATACACTGGGATTGGCTATGGATAATTCTAGTGGATTACAAGCACCTTTTTTGCAATTCTTAGGATCCTTCATAGTTGGCTTAGTTAGGGTAGCTATCCGATGGTTGTTAAAGGTTACCCCCGTGTCAAGTTTCCATGTAGAATAAAGCACACATTCCCATCTTGGGCAATAATAGTCTTTAACTGGTGCTGTGCTATACACGTCTTCTACACCTTTTTTACTTATACATGTCCCCCACCCAATTGTTCCTTCTGGACACATATACTTTCCATCCTTAGCATAAGTTTTCTCCCAATCGGCACACTTTGAACGACTATCTCTATTGATGGCATCCCAGGCATCAAAATATAAAACAGCAGGCTGTGTGGGATCAGTGGGTGGGGTGTGGCATTTAGTAACGCTCCATCTGCATCATTCCATCTTATCTCCAAAGTATAATAGGATGGATTCTGATGCGGGTTAAAACATACCTTGGTATTACTTTGGGTACAAACATTCAGTTCAGTGGTGTTATAAACACACCGGGTTACTTTACCAGTGAAGATATAGTAAGAATGATAAAGCAAAGTCTGAGTTACTTTCATTCCAGTTCGAGTGGTAGTAATACAGGCAGTACATGGGGGTAAAGCATGTACCAGTTCAAAGCTCCCCAGGCAAGCAGCCAAAGTAAGATAATAACAAAGATGCATGTTGATTGTAGTTCTTCTGGATCTCCGCTGGAAAATCTTGACCACGTCGTCCTCAACGCGATGCCCGTTTGCTAATGAAGCAATTCAACGGGTGTCAAATGTTGATTGAAGATCCTCAAAAGTCTGGTTATGATGCCAACTTATCAAATATAGTTGGTCTAATACTAGTCTATAAAGGCACAGTTAGTCGATGAAGAAAACAAATGTCTTTGCTGTATTGGAAACAGCAATCCTCTTCGAAAGACTTGGCTGCTGTAGGGTACTATAGCACATGAGTGTCTCCAATGAAATCTAGGCTGCTGGCTGCCTCCGTAAGGTGAGACGCAACGGGACGTCAGGATGTGGCTCCGCTGTCCACTGGTCCTGGTCTGGAACTGCTGCCGGCTTGACTCTGCTGTGATGAATCCAGGAATCGATCTCTGCTACCTTTACTGCAGTTGGGGTAGACAGGATGACAATGTACGGTCCCTTCCAATGAGGTTCCAACGGTGTCTTTTTCCAGTCTTTAATCCACACCGAGGTACCAGGCTTGTAGGGATGTAGGGGTTCCGTCAAGTTGATAGGCAACTGGTCC
The DNA here is from genome assembly GCA_033557465.1 of Ichthyophis bannanicus. Lineage (NCBI taxonomy): Eukaryota > Metazoa > Chordata > Amphibia > Gymnophiona > Ichthyophiidae > Ichthyophis > Ichthyophis bannanicus. Next base: position 89,100,426 of record CM066040.1, read on the forward strand.
TGAATCCACGCATGAAGAGTCTGTAGAACAAAACTAAGAGCTAGAAGTTCTTGTCTGGTTATTTCTGAACCAATCTGAGCTAAACTACCCTTGATTCCCTGCACTATTGGTGGGGGTTTTTCCATATACTACCTCAAAAGGGGAGAACCCTGTTGATTTCACAGGAGCTGAGCGTATTCTGAGCAAAGCTATTGGGAGCACTTGGGGCCACTTCAGGCGAGTCTCCTGGCAAAGCTTAGACATCTGGGCTTTCAAGGTACGATTCATTCGCTCAACTTTCCCTGAACTCTGAGGTCTATATGCAGTGTGTAGCTTCCATTGTATCTGTAGGGCATTTGCTAACTGCTGAGTAATCTGAGACACAAATGAGGGCCCATTGTCTGACCCTATTACTGCTGGAATTCCAAATCTGGGGATAATCTCTCTCAGCAAAACTTTGGTAACTTCTCGGGCCTTTTCAGTCCTGGTGAGGTAAGCCTCCACCCACCCAGAGAAGGTACAAACTAACACTAACAAGTAGCAGTATCCATTGGCTTTTGGCATTTCAGTAAAGTCAATTTGCAGGTGGTGCATGGGGGTTACACCTCCTGACTGAACTCGGGGTGGTGGCGTGGGATCCTGTTTAGCATTGTTCTTGGCACAAATTAGACACTGGCGTGCTACTGAGGCTGATAGGGCTCCCAACAAGGCAATGCAAAAATGTGGCTTGAGTGCTTTTTCCATAGCACTTTTTCCATAATGTGTGGCTTGATGGAAAGCTTTGACAAAGGCTGGTCCCAGTAGTTCAGGGATCACTATTCGTCCTGGGGGTTGGCTGCCCTCGGTTGGTGGCAGCTCAATCCACCCGTCTTTCAGCACTCCCTCTTCCTTATTACAGTAATAATCCAATTCTTTGGTGGTATATCGTGGTGTCCATAAATTAAGGGGTACTGGAAACAAGGCTGCCTGCATTGGCATAGCTTGCGATGAAATTTGGCCTGTCATGGCTGCCTTTCGCGCTGAGGCATCAGCGAATCTATTTCCTTGGGCAACATCTCCTTTACCCGCTTGGTGTCCTTGGCAGTGCATGACAGCTACAGTGTTGGGGCCCATACTGCATCTAATAACATCAATATTTCTGGGCCATATTTGATCGATTTTCCTCCTAACGTAATGAGCCCTCGTTCTTTGTAGAGAGCTCCATGTGCATGCAAAGTGGTGAAGGCATATTTTGAGTCTGTGTACACATTCAACAAAAGTTTTGCACCCAATAATAATGCTCGGGTGAGTGCAATCAATTCTGCTTTCTGGGCTGATGTGCCTGATGCCAGGGCTGATGATTCAATGACTTTCTCCCGGGTGACGACTGCATACCCGGCACAACGTCGTCCATCGATAATGAGACTGCTTCCATCCACAAAATAGGTCTGATCAGGTTTTTCCAGGGGAACATCGGTCAGATCAGGTCGACTTGAGAATACAGTATCCATGACTTCTATACAATCATGCTCTGGGGGTTCTTCACTGACAGGTATCAATGTGGCTGGGTTCAAGGCATGGCTCACTTCCAATTGTATCTGTGGGTTTTCACATAGCATACTCTGGTATTTCAGCATTCGGGAATTGGTGAGCCAATGATTCGCCTTTTGTTCCATGAGGGCAAGTACTGCATGTGGCACAGTGACTCGTAGATTCTGTCCTAAGGTGAGTTTGTCTGCTTCACTCACTAACAATGCTGTAGCTGCCACTGCTCTCAAGCATGGTGGCCATCCTTTGACCACAGTGTCCAATTGTTTCGATAGGTATGCTACAGGTCGCTCCCAATGTCCCAATTTCTGAGTCAACATGCCTAGGGCATTCCCTTGCACCTCATGCACGAATAGATGGAAAGGCTTGTAAACATCTGGTAATCCGAGTGCTGGTGACGACATCAATTCTTCCTTCAATGTCTTAAAGGCTGCATCCTGCTCAGGTCCCCACTCTAGTGGCGACTTTTCTTCTCCTTTGGTGGCATCATACAGTGGTTTTAGCAATTTGAGCAAAGTTGGGAATCCAGATTCGGCAATATCCTGCTGCTCCCAGAAAAGCTCTAACTTGCTTTCTGGTAGTTGGGGTTGGGATTCTGCACACAGCTTCTTTTCTCTCTCGTCCTAATTGTCGGCTTCCTTTAGTCAAGCGAAAGCCTAAGTATTTCACTTCTTTTTGGCATAGCTGTGCTTTTGCTCTGGAAACTTTATATCCAGCTTCATCCAGTAGCTGCAAGAGGTCTTTGGTGGCTTGTATACATTCACTTTCCGATACAGCAGCTATCAGCAGATCGTCCACATATTGGAGAAGTACTCTTCCCAGGGGCCACTGAATAGCTTGAAAGGTCTTGGTTTAGTGCAGCACTGAAAATGGTAGGTGAATTCTTGAATCCTTGGGGTAATCGTGTCCAAGTGAGTTGGCCCCGTCTTCCGGAGACAGGGTCCTGCCATTCAAAGGCAAACAGCAATTGGCTAATTGGGGCTAATCTTATGCAGAAGAACGCATCTTTCAAATCCAAAATAGTAAAATGGGTAGCTTCTGCTGGGATCAATCCTAAGAGTGTATAGGGATTTGGCACAACTGGATGTATGGTCTCAACTGCTTCATTCACTCTCCTTAGGTCTTGCACTGGACGGTAGTCACCTGTTCCAAGCTTCTTTACTGGCAGGAGTGGTGTGTTCCATGGTGACTGACAAACTTTGAGTAGGCCATATTCCAGTAGCCTTAGCAAGTGGCGGTGAATGCCTTCAATTGCTGCTCTTGGGAGGGGGTATTGCTTGACATGCACTGGTTCGGCACCAGGCTTGAGATTCACAATTATTGGAGCTATATGTTTGGCTAGGCCTGGGGGATTGCCTTCTGCCCATACTCCAGATGGGGCTTCAATGCTTTTCAAAGTAGGTTCAAATAGGTATCAGTAATTGGCTCATTACTTGGCTCAGTACTATAATATCTCCATTCTTCTTCTCGAGGAACAGTAAGCACCATTAGTCCAGCAGGTTTTGTCTGGGAATTCACTGTCATTTGCATTTCTCCTTTCTCAGTAAAGGATATCTGGGCCTGCAGCTTAGCTAGCATATCTCGTCCCAGCAATGGCACTGGGCACTCAGGCATGTAAAGGAATTGGTGCGTTATTTGCTGTCCTCCCAGATTGCATACACGGTTCTGAAGAAAAGGCTTTGTGGCTTTGGCACCAGTTGCTCCCACAATGGTGACTGCTCTTGCGGAAAATGGGGCGATTTGTTTATCTACTACAGAATGTTCTGCTCCAGTATCAACCATAAAGTCCATAAATTGGTCTCCTATTTGTATGCTGACCATAGGCTCCTGGAGACCTAAAGCGAATTCGGAGCCCGGTCTGCCCTAATCGGCTTCATCTACATCGTAGGTCGCTGCGGCCACCGCCTGTATGGCCTCTCCTCTTTCTCGTTGAAATTGTTCCCGATTGGCCCCTCCGCGGTTCCGGGGTCGGCCTCTTCCTCCTCCTCTCCAATGGGCATTATTTTCGTCATCCTGGGAGGCGCCTTCGAGTTGCAGGCATGCATCTTTCCAATGTCCTTCTTCCTTGCAGTAAGCGCATTGGTTCACGCTTAGTAGGGGCCGGCCATCTCCTCGGCCCCACCCTCTTCCTCTGCTCCTTCGACTAGGGAAACCTCCCCTTTTCTGTTCAACTATGGCTGCAGCCAAAAAATCAGCTTTCCTCTTCATCTTTCGATCACATTCTTTCTGTCTTTCATTATCACGATTCACATACACTTTATGAGCGACTTCCAGTAACTGAGTTGCATTCATGCCCGCAAACCCTTCCTTCTAGTTTCTGTAACTTGCGTCTAATTTCTGGTTGTGATTGGTTTACAAAAGCAGCATTCACCATGCATAAACTTCCTGGTGCATCTGGATCATAGGGAGTATACATTCTGTATGCTTCAACTAATCTCTCGTAGAATACTGCTGGGCTTTCATCTATTCCCTGATTGACTTCGGTCACTTTAGAAAGATTCATAGCTTTCTGGCCCCCCCCCCCCCCCCTTTTCAGACCTTGCATGAGGCCTTGGCGAAACCGGGATAGGGCTTTGGATCCTCTCTCTGTATTCGGATCCCACCGAGGGTCTTCATTTGGGAATTCTCCTTGGGCTACTTCTCGATTGTCTGTCTTTCCCTACCTCATCCCCCGGTGCTAAAGGATTATCCGCCAGCCAGTCGACAGCTGCTCGCCTAATTTGTGTCCGCTCCTCAATAGTAAATAAAGTGGACAAGAGCTGACGGCAATCTGCCCAAGTGGATTGGTGGGTTTCCATAATGGTATGCATTAATTCTGTTAGTTCTTGGGGCTTGTTGGTATAGGAAGCATAATGCGTTTTCCAGTTTAACAAATCAGTAGTGGAGAAGGGCACATATACTAAACTTAGGGGTCCCGCCACCACTTGATTATCTTCATCTCTTACGGGCACTCCCGGGACTTGCCGTAAAGGCATCATCTTTGCCATGGAAGTTTTTCTGGATCTGAAGGGGATTTTAGAGACTCTCCTGGCAGGGGCTTTCTTCTTGCTCGTGCACTTAGTCTGGGACGCTTTACTTTTGACTGATGAGCTCGTACTGACAGTTGTCTTTATACTATCAGTATCGCTCTGGGAAGACCCTTCCTCTTCCTCTTCTGCCTCAGACTCAACTTTTTCCTCAGTCTCGGTCGAGTCATCCTCCTCATCTAGAGTGAGCTTATCTGCCTGCTCTTCTGGTGGTGGGTCTGGGGTTGGGTCCCGCTCCCGCTGTCTCTGTGGTCTCGGGGCGGGACGCGGTGGCACTCTTACTGGACGCTGGGCTCGGGGTTGTCTAATTACCACTTCCGGGGACTCAGGATCTGCAAGGACGGGTTTCTGTCTGGATTTCTCATCTGTCCCTGTCTTTTGAGTCTGATCTGTTTTCTGCGTTTGATCTGTTAATGCTAACATTATTCTGCACTGTTCTTCATAACAGCGCTTCGCCCAAGGGGGCGGGCTCTCACAAATACTTAACCAGGAATCTATATAGGGGTACTGATCGGGGTGCGCTACTCGCACTTTCTGGTGAACTGACTGAATGATTCCTATAGTAAAAGTTCCCTCTCGGGGCCACATAGAGTCTAGTTCAGGCCACTCCCTAGTACACAACTTGCAATCGTGTCGCAGTCATTTTTTTTTTTTTTTGAAACTTTTATTTTCATTTTGCAACAAACAAAAGAAACAACACACCAAAAGAGACAAAACAAGTATACAATAAGGAAAAGTAAACCCATTACCCCCCACCCCGGTGCTTCTTCTCTACCCGTTTGTATCAGCATGTGAGCGCTTCCAATTAACAGTAATTATACATCAACGATCAAAAAGTATCCACAATACAGCATGATCATGAGACAGAGATATATACAAAGTTAGACAGTCAGATGAGAGCATTTAGCAAAATGTACATATTCATTAAACATCTTCCATTAAGACCAATAAGAAGGAGTCTGAACGGAGGAAGCGCACAGACGAAGTATTTGTTCATATTTACTGTAGAGACAGGCATGATTCCACCATTCATTGAGGCTCAGATGGGAACTAATTTCCCAGTATTACTTAATGAGGGAAACAGCAATGCCAAGCATAAAGTTCAAAAGGAGATAAGCCATTTCTTGGGAGAGGGGGGATCCCCGCAACTGGGCGAAGTCCCACTATCTTCCAGAAAGGGACTCCTGCGAGTGCAATATAGACTAAATACGACCCCATACCCGACGCCAGTTATACTGTAGTGCGGGATATTCATGCATAACATGAAATGATAATAAACCAATGGCCACAGGACGTGTCCAGCAACCATTACCCTGAGTAGTGTTCCATTTGTCTAACTGTGAGGAGTGTAAAACACCGGTGGGCTAGAAAGAAGAGGGTCTGAGTGAGTGAGGCGGGTCGGAAACCCGTGTCCCTCTGCTCCAGATAAGGCTCCATTGCTCCGAGGTTAAAGTCACATGCAATTCTCTCTCCCATACTTTCTGCGCTATAGAGGTATCTCTAGTGATAGCATTACATAAGGTTTAGTAAAATTGGATGCTACACCCGGTGAACTACCGAGAGATCGGAAGTTTCCAATCAACCTTATGCAGAGAGTGCCGATGGCGGGAGTACTCTAGCGCTCCGAATGCAATGCTGAAGTTACACTGACCAGAGTCGGGAGTCGAAAGGTTGCATAGGAGTATTAAAGGCACCTAAAGTGTCGGAAACATTGGTGGATAGTGGGAGTCTAATGGGAGAGTCATACCAGGAGTAAGGTAAGAGGAATCGGTGAGCAAAGGCCCGCTACTATATCTAGCCACACAGGTCTGCTCGGTACTGGAGCCTCCAACCAACAAGCACCTTGTTTGAAAAGAAAAGATTGAGGGAACACTGAGTAAAATCGCCACCAAGTATTAATGGAGCATTGGCGGAGGCCGAGGCCAACTACGCAAGACTTGCATAGTGAGCAGGGTTGTCCACATTCTGGACATAGTGCAAATACACGTGAATTCACTATCTCCAACCTCAAGGTGTACACGGGCCCATCTACCCTCCATGTCAGCGCTAATATCAGGTACAGTAGCGTGCAAAGACTTCTTAACCAGAATGACTATCCCGTACCATTTGGAAACTGTGGGAGAATAGGCAGCTACCATGTGAGGCCTAGCATTGAGTTTCAGTGTTTCAGCAGAGTGTAATGCGTTTCCTAAAGAAACACCTAATCAACGTGCTCGTGGCTAAGATAGCTAAGGATTTTCTTTCTGCTGAGTGGACCAGCTATGCCTTGTACGATGAATAATAAGATTTTACATGAGGCCATTCAGAAAAGTTAAAATTCTGAGCTTGATAGCACACATAATTTCACTGTGTCCCTCAAACTGACTGTATCTGGCTGTACACATGACATAGGAAAAATAAGCTAATATAATACAATGAAGCGCCCCACATTAACAAAGAAAAACCGCAGTACGGTAGAGGAGAAGCAAAACCCCAAATTACTGGCGACCATGTGTCTGCGGGGAGAAACCCCAGAGAAGGCCAAAATTGAAAAAACATATAACCTGTAGGACTGTGCGTGCTCCGAATCCGACCGAGGCACACATCATGAAGGGATAGGAGACCAAAGACAAAAGTCATACAGAGAAAGAAAGAAAGTCCAGGCTATTTCTGTGCTGGGCCTATGACCGCCGCATCGGGCCCTTCAAAATGGCGGACAGAGCCGGCAGATAAGAGTCCAAGATTTGGGATTAGCGCATCTGTTCTGCTTCTTTGGAGTCCAAAAATGTTGATAATAGATCAGGATCCTCGAACGTCCTGGTCTGGTTGTGGAGAGTCACTCGGAGCTTCGCTGGATACAACAGGCCAAAGCGAGCCTGTAGCTGTTGAAGTCGAGGGCGAAGAGCAAGGAGTTTCTTCCGACGGTCAACGGTAGGCTTTGCCAAATCAGGAAAGAAGGAGACCTTACGACCTTCATATTCCAAATGATGATTCGCTCGGGCAACATGTAAAATTTGTTCCACTTGTTGATATCGTAGCAAGCTAAAGATAATAGGCCGGGGGTCGTGCGGTTGAGCGCCATGCGGGCAGGAACACGGTGTGCTCGATCGATTTCCAGTTCTCTGTGAAAAGTGATCTTCAGCAAGGAGGGAAGAGTTTTGAGCAAGAATTCTCTTATATCTCCTGCTTCCACCCCCTCCGGCATTCCGAGGAGCCTCACATTGTTGCGACGGGCGCGATTATTGCTATCTTCCAACTCCTTTTGAAGATTCTGTATCTGGCGCTCAGCCTCGTCCAGTTTGCCCAAGCGCACCTCGTGCGAGTCGAGGACCCCCGCCATATTGTCCTGCCGTAATGAAAGACCTTCAAGTCGGTCTTGGAGCACTCCAAAGTCTTCTCGCATGGCTCGAAGCGCTTCTCCATTAGACTGCACCAATTCCTTCACGCCACGTATTTCCTCCAAAATCTCCAGGTGTATTGCGGGGTTTTCACGAAATGGAACCATCTTCTGCGGGGAGGACACCTCCGTTTTGGAGCGTTTTCCGTGAGAAGAAGAAGGAGACCCGAAGTCCAAGCGCGCTGGTTTGTGGGCCGCCATCCCCCCCGAGGTGCCCCGGTCAGCTCGGAGCGAAATAGTAAATTTATATAGGTATTAAGTCAGGATTCTGAGTAGGCCTCTCGGGAGCTTCAACGCAAAGCGTCCTACCCGCTGGACATCAGGCTCCGCCCCTACCCGCTGGACATCAGGCTCCGCCCCGTGTCGCAGTCATTTTAATCCCATAATCTCCTGAATATCCTTTATTAAAATGTGTGATCATACATTCTAACGGAGTGTGCCTATTAGATCACGCCCCTCACATATATATGAGTGCGCGCAACAACACACAGCAGGGAAAAGGAGGGCGGACCGTGGGTTAAGGGGTCCTCACGGCCCTAGAAACATATAAGGGAAACAAATAACAAGACAAGACGACGGTCGCTTCCTCCTTTTTACGACCTGGACGCGGTCGCCCGGCCAGGAAATGCGTTACTCAGGAGTCCGCCTTCGCTTGGTCCGTGCTGCCAGACCTCTCATTCATACTTCATTCACACAATCATGCTAGCAACGTATCCCAAAAAACACAGCCCAATCCTGTCTTTTCTGACTAGGCCATGTTCAAATTCCAAAATCAAGAAGACGATAGTTTCGCCCTGCGCATACTCATGCAGGGTTAATCGGACCGTCTTGAGAGGTGATCAAGCTCTCTTTTCCAAGTTCCAAAATTCAAACAGCAGTACTGCTCTAACTCATCTGTCTAGACATACCAAATCAAAACTATACTCACCGGATCCGGTCCTCAAAGTTCCCAAGCAAGCGCATGAGTTGGACCTCGGACTCCCCTCACTCGGGTTCGAGGTGTTGGTTCCAACCGGGCCCGGCACCCGCCGAGGTCCGGCCGACTCCCTCCGATACAAGGGACCGGTGGCGCCAGAGAGCGAGCCCACATCGGAAGGGCGTGATCCCGGTAGGACCAAACCTGTTGAGGCGGAAAGTCGTGGTATATTGCCCTATATACCCTCTATTACCACACCTTCCCGGCCAACGCACCAAGAATATGTAGCAGCAGAGCGCAGACAAACCAATGATACCAGGAGTCTGTTCAGAAGGTCCAAATCATTTATTTGTGCACAAGTCTCAAGCAGAATCAAATTCAAAATGGCTGAGCAATGGTTTCTAGCAAAACAACAACTTTTATAGACTTCTTCTCCATTCTAGACATAGGCAAACTTTTCATTGGTCCCGGTAACCCCTTGTACACCTTCTATTGGTTCCGGTACCGATATGGCTGTCCAATGATGTCCCTCGACTGGGCTCCGCACCTGCTTACCCCCCTTTCAGTCCCAATTACAATGGTCAGTTCACCAATTTTGATACTTCTCTCCTCCAAGGTCACTTAGCTAGCTAGAACATGTGGGAAAGCAGGGCACTGTAACCTTTCTTTCAGCAAAGTTAGTTAATTTCATAGAAGCTGTGCTCTCTTATCAATACCAAGTAGACTTGTTTTTCTATATTTTCTAAGTTTTGATTCTGCTTAGCTATACTAAACTGTGTTCAATTAGGTTTCAGTTCTATGGTAGCAGCATTTTTGGGGATGTGCAATTCCTCTGGGCCTCTCCACAGGCTTCATTTACAGATCAAGCTACTTAGGCCTGTCCGCTTATTTCAGACACCATGGATCATAGGCCTTCGCCTACCACAATTTCAACAACAGCTTGTAAGCGTATTATGCGATTTATCATATAAACAGGGGTACGATATCCTCATGTCCCATCTTGCTCCCAAGTAGCAGGTCCATAGTATGAGAGAATTCTCTCAGGTGGCCATTCTTCGGATGTCGCATCCCATTTGTCCCATTGGCCTATTTTCAAGGCCTCTTGCAGCTGGCGACTCCTGTACACAGGATATCCCAGTTGTTCTCCATGGGATGTAGGCAAAAGGAAAAAGGAAGGTCGGATGGTTCCCAATACACATGCACCTCCCCAATGATGAGGGAGCCTAGCATATGCTCGGGTTCCGCAAATCCAGTACAGTCCAAGTGGTGCTTGCCAGGAATTATAAGCTGCCAGATTAGTCCAGATGCTGGCAAGATTGGGGAAACGGACTAAAGGATTGGAGGGCTCTGAAGCATTGACTCCTGACCACCAAGACGTCTTCTTAGTGGTACTGTTGTAGAACCTCTGATTGAGACAGACCAGCTGCCCCACCTCCATGTTAAACAGTGGTCCATAGCAAGCAAAACACAAGTTACCCATGATGGGGTGGGCCAATACTCATTCACTAGTAGTATTATGTAGGTCTGTCTGATTATAGCGAACAGAATAGTTCAGTTCTTGCGCCTCCCAAGGCCATTGGTCTCCCATCTTAGTTCCTCCACAGAATAGACAGTCTGAAATGTGGAGATTAGATGCTACTGCTCCCGCTAGTTCAAGGAACAAGTTCTGAGAAGCAGGAGGAATCTCAAATTCTGCTTTCATGGCCTCATAGAAAGAGTGATGTATGCGATAGGTTGAGGATACATGGGCCTTGGTATTTAACTGTATGTGCAGGATGGTTCCAGGATCTATGCCTCCTCCTGCTATACGCAGTCCAAATCTGTATCCTTGCTTCCACTGGCTGGGGTTGATTATGAGAAGTTGCAGGGGATTACAGGCACCTTTCTGGCATTTCTTGGGCTCAGGTAATCTGATCCTTGTCAGACTGCCTTTTCGACTATCACCATCTCGTCCCACAGGTGCATTCTGCCAAGTAGCAAAGTATACACAGTCCCACTTTGGACAGAAGTAGGCGTCTTTAGATGCAGTGCTGTAGACGGTGGTTGGAGAGTTCTTTCCCGTACACCGTCCCCATCCGTAGGCTCCTTCTGGGCACATATATTTATCATCATGATAGTAAGCTCGTTCCCATGACCCACACTTGTGGTAAGCATTTCTGTTAATTACATCACAGGCATCAAAGTTCAAAACGACATCTTTTGGTGGGGTCTGCGAGGGGGCTTGTGGCATTTATGATGGCTCCATCCTCATCATTCCAGCGTATCTCAAGTGTATAATATGAAGGGTTTTGTTAGGGGTTATAACAAGTCTTACTCTTTCCTTTCGTACAGATATTTAATTCTGTGCCATTATAAATACACCGCAACTTAGGTCAAATGCCAGAGGGTTATGACTAGCAAATGAACAGTGTATACCCTCTATGAATATTGAGAATGTCTGGATGAACTTGCACTATGAAATGAAATAAAGTAATTCAGAGCCTAATCCCACGAAAAAATTCTTTTAGTTACTTTTTTTTTATATATGTTTTTGCATCTTTTAAAAGTGAATAATGGTCTCAGACTTACAGCGGCAATGTTTGAAACTTGCAAAACAATTTGCCTTATCGCATCAACGACCATGAAATATTCACTGTTTTGAAACGGTTGTGCTGATATACGTTCATCTGATTATTCTTCAGTCTTTAATTTTATCAAAAAGCATGTTTTTGTATATTGGAATTTTATGCTTATCTGAAACTGCTGGTATGAATCCCCGACGCCACCACAGGGGTACCGCTTTTGCGTTCAAATACTGCTTCAGGGGGATGGATTTAAACTCAGCACGATCTTTTACCTAGCGGCTGGACTAAACACTAAAATCCGATTCATTGTAGATCTCAAAATTGTCCAAACTTTGTCGGTGTGTAGTCAGACGCCGCGTCTGACTACACACCGACAAAGTTTGGACAATTTTGAGATCTACAATGAATCGGATTTTAGTGTTTAGTCCAGCCGCTAGGTAAAAGATCGTGCTGAGTTTAAATCCATCCCCCTGAAGCAGTATTTGAACGCAAAAGCGGTACCCCTGTGGTGGCGTCGGGGATTCATACCAGCAGTTTCAGATAAGCATAAAATTCCAATATACAAAAACATGCTTTTTGATAAAGTTAAAGACTGAAGAATAATCAGATGAACGTATATTAGCACAACCGTTTCAAAACAGTGAATATTTCATGGTCGTTGATGCGATAAGGCATATTGTTTTGCAAGTTTCAAACATTGCCGCTGTGAGTCTGAGACCATTATTCACTTTTAAAAGATGCAAAAACATATATAAAAAAAAGTAACTAAAAGAATTTTTTCGTGGGATTAGGCTCTGAATTACTTTATTTCATTTCATAGTGCAAGTTCATCCAGACATTCTCAATATTCATAGAGGGTATACATTGTTCATTTGCTAATTATAAATACACCGGCTGACGGTACCAGTGCAAGTATAGTAGGAATGATAAAGTAAAGTCTGAGTGATCTTCTGTCCTGTTCGGGTGGTAGTTATGCAAGCTGCACAAGGAGGTAAAGCAAAAGTTTTTTTCCAGAAATCCAAGGATCACCACTCCCACAAGACAATAGTGGAAGAACATATTGATTATAGTCTTTGGAGGGCAACTGAAGGTATAGGGTACAATGAACTTGTAGAACCTTCTTCTTCTTTGGTTCCAGCGGTCACCCTTATGCAATAAGAGTAGAAATGCAGATGCTGAAGATTCTTATAATGCTGATTGTTTCCGCAATGTAAGTCGCAATGGAGTCTCAGGATCATTTACTGAAGTCCATTGGCCAGGGTCAGGAGCAGCGTCTGGCTTCACTCATCTGTGGTGGATCCAGGGTTCAAATTCCACAACTTTCACTGCCGTGGGGGTTGACAGGATGACAACATAGGGTCCCTTCCAATGCGGCGCCAGTGGGGTCTTTCTCCACTCTTTAATCCACACGGACGCTCCTGGCTTGAAGGGATGCAGAGGCTCTGTCAGGTTGATGGGCAATCGATCTTGCACCCAGGTATGGAGATTCTGCAAGACAGAACCTAAAGCTAATAGTTCTTGTCTAGTTATTTTGGATCCTATTTGTCTCATGTCTCCCTTTATTCCCTGCACAATGGTTGGAGGTCGCCATATAAAATCTCAAATGGGGAAACTCCTAGGGACTTGGTGGGAGCTGAATGTATCCTAAGAAGGGCTATAGGGAGAACCTGAAGCCATTTTAGGTGTGTTTCTTGACAGAGTTTGGACAACTGAGATTTCAGGGTTCTATTCATACGTTCCACTTTCCCTGAACTCTGGGGTCTGTAAGCAGTGTGCAACTTCCATTGTATTTGCAAAGCTCGAACTAACTGTTGTGTCACTTGGGACACAAATGAGGGTCCATTATCTGATCCTATAGTTAATGGTATTCCAAATCGAGGAATAATCTCATGGAGCAGCACCCTAGTAACTTCTCGGGCTTTCTCAGTTCGGGTGGGATAGGCTTCTACCCATCCGGAAAATGTGCAGACTAACACTAACAAATAGTGATACCCATTTGCGCGGGGCATTTCAGCAAAGTCCACCTGCACATCACTCATCGGGGCCACTCCTACGGACTGGACTCTCGGGGGTGGATTGGGACCTTGCTTAGCATTGTTCTTGGCACATATCAAACATCGCTGTGCCACTGAGGTGGTCAGGGGTCCTAGTAGCGAGATACAGAAGTGGGGCCTTAGGGCTCTTTCCATGGCTGTTTTTCCATAATGTGTGGCCTGATGAAAAGCATGGACAAAGGCCGGCCCTAATGCTTCAGGAATAACTGTGGGACCGGGAGGTGAACTACCTTCTGGAGGGGGCAACACTATCCAACCTTTTTCTGTCAGGACCCCTCCCTCCTTTTCACAAAAATAATCTAACTTTCTTACAGTGTATCGGGGTGCCCAAGAACTTAGGGGCACAGGAAATAGAGCTGCTTGCATCGGGGTATCTTGGGTCCTGACTTGTCCTGTTGTGGCTGCTTTTCGGGCTGACACATCAGCAAACCTGTTTCCTCGGGTGACTTCTCCTGCTCCTGCCTGATGACCTCGGCAGTGCATGACTGCCACTTGTTTGGGGGCCCACACAGCATCTAATAACATCAGTATCTCAGGCCCATACCTAATGGACTTGCCCCCTGAGGTGATCAACCCTCATTCTTTATACAAGGCTCCATGTGCGTGCAAAGTTGTGAAAGCATACTTGGAATCTGTGTATACATTCAAACGGAGTCCTTCTCTTAATGTTAATGCTCTAGTAAGGGCTATCAGTTCAGCTTTTTGAGCTGAAGTTCCTGGGGCCAGGGCTGAGGACTCAACTACCAGATCAAGGGTCACCACTGCATATCCAGCACAACGATGTCCATTGATGACCAAACTGCTTCCATCTACAAAGAAAGTCCGTTCAGGGTCCTCTAGAGGGACATCAGTCAAGTCAGGGCAACTCGAGAATACAGTGTCCATGGTTTCTAAACAGTCATGATCAGGGGGCCCAGGACCAATTGGGAACAATGTAGCAGGGTTCAAAGCTTGACTGACTTTTAACTGTATCTGGGGGTTTTCACACAGCATGCTCTGATATTTCAACATTCGTGAATTGGTTAGCCAGAAGTTCCCTTTGTGTTCCATGAGAGTTAGAACAGAATGTGGTACAGTAACTTGAAGATTTTGTCCCAGGGTGAGCTTATCTGCTTCGCCCACCAGGAGGGCTGTCGCTGCAACAGCCCTCAAACAAGGGGGCCAACCTTTTGCAACTACATCCAATTGTTTTGACAAGTAGGCTACTGGCCGTTGCCAAGATCCAAGAGATTGGGTCAGCACCCCCAACGCATTTCCTTGTGACTCATGGATGAAAAGATGGAAAGGTTTCTGGACATTTGGAAGACCTAAAGCGGGTGATGACATCAGAGCACTTTTCAGACTGGAATGCTGCATCTTGTTCAGGTCCCCACTCTAGTGGAGACTTTTCCATTCCTTTAGTAACTTGATACAATGGTTTTGCGATCAACGCAAAATTGGGGATCCATATACGACAGTATCTTGCGGCCCCCAGGAAGGCTCTTACTTGCCTCCTAGTGGTTGGAGTAGGGATACTGCATACAGCTTCTTTGCGTTCTGGTCCTAAACGTCGGATCCCACTGGACAGCTGGAATCCTAGGTACTTGACTTCAGGTTGACATAATTGTGCTTTGGCTCTTGAGACTTTGTATCCAGCCTCTTTGAGAAGGTACAGAAGTTCACTAGTAGCTTGTAGACATTCACTTTCTGAGTTGGTGGCTATGAGCAAATCATCCACATACTGGAGCAGAACCCTTTGTCCTGGGTTCACTGGGTAACTTGAAAGATCTTGATTCAGGGCAGCACTGAAGAGAGTAGGTGAATTCTTGAATCCTTGGGGTAATCTGGTCCAGGTGAGTTGGCCCCGTCTTCCTGTTACGGGGTCTTGCCATTCAAAAGCGAATAAGAGTTGACTGGTGGGGGCTAGGCGTACACAGAAAAAGGCATCTTTCAGGTCCAGGACGGTGAAATGAGTAGCCTCAGCGGGGATTAGTCCCAAGAGAGTGTAGGGATTTGGCACTACAGGGTGTATAGTTTCAACTGCGTCATTTACCCGCCTCAGATCTTGTACTGGGCGGTAATCCCCTGTCCCAGGTTTCTTAACTGGGAGAAGGGGGGTGTTCCAAGGTGACTGGCATTCCTTGAGAAGTCCATACTTCAGCAGTTTCATTAAATGGCAGTGGATACCTTCAATGGCTGGTCGGGGAAGAGGATACTGCTTCACATGCACTGGTTCCGCTCCTGGCTTGAGGGTGACAATGACAGGGGCTATGTTCTTCGCTAGGCCACGTGGATTATCTTCTGCCCACACTTCAGGTGGGGCTATAAGGTTGGTAGGTATACAGGAACTAGTTGACTAGATTGGAGGTGCGCTATAGAACCGCCATTCTTCTTCTCGGGGAACAGTCAGCACCATCAATCCAGCAGGCTTCGGGTTCACAGTCATTTTCATTTCTCCCCCTTCAGCAAAGGATATCTGTGCCTGGAGCTTGGCAAGCATGTCTCAGCCCAAAAGTGGAATAGGGCACTCAGGCATATATAGGAATTGGTGCGTTATTTTCTGTCCTCCTAGTTCACACATGCGGTTCTGCAGGAATGACTTTGTGGCCTTGTTTCCGGTGGCCCCAACAATGGTGACAGATCGAGAGGAAAGAGGAGCCACTGGCTTAGCCACTACTGAATGTTCTGCTCCTGTATCTACCATAAAGTCCATATATTGGTCCCCTATCTTTAAGCTGACCATATGCTCCTGGGGACCCAGGGTGAACTTGGAGCCCGGTCTGGCCTAGACTTCATCTATATCATCCATGTCATAGCCCGTTGCTACTGCCACTCCCTCAATGGCTTCTTCTCTCTCGCGCTGGAACTCTGCTCCGGTTCACTCCACCCCTCCTTCGGAATCGACCTCCTGCTCTCCAGGGACTCCCTCCTCCCCTCGCGGGGGCGGAGTCCAGATGCGGGCATTCACTTCTCCAATGTCCTTCTTCCTTGCAGTAGGCGCACTGATTTGCACCCAATTGAGGCCTTTCGCTTCCACGGCCTCTTCCACGTTCTCTGGTCCTTTGATTAGGAAAACCTCCTCCACGTCTTTCAACTATAGCTGCAGCAAGAAGATCTGCCTTCTTCTCGGGGGTGGAACGGGACCTTTCGTTCACTTTCTCTGTCACGTTCATTTTCACGATTCACACACACTTTCTGAGCGACTTCCATTAGCTGTGCGGTATTCATACCCGCAAATCCATCCAATTTCTGCAATTTGCGTTTTATATCTCTCTGGGACTGACTAACAAAGGCCGCATTTACCATGCGCAAAGTTTCCTGAGTGGCGGGATCATATGGGGTATATAATCTATAAGCTTCGGACAACAGCTCATAAAAGGCCGCTGGGCTCTCATCTGGACCCTGGAGGACTTCCGATACCTTCCCGATATTCATTGCCCTCTGGCCTCCCTTCCTCAGGCCTTGCAACAAGGCCTGGCGAAATCTCGTCAGGCCGCCGCCCCCTTTCATCATTTGGATCCCACCCGGGATCTTCATTTGGATAAGCCGCGGCAGCAGCTTGTGGGAGATTTATTCCTCCTCCTTCTGCAGGGTTCTCTTCTAACCAACGAAGAGCTGCTTGCCCAATTCGTCCTCGCTCCTCAGTAGTAAAGAGGGTGGACAGAAGTTGGCGACAATCGGCCCACGTAGGCTGATGGGTTTGCATAATGCTGGACATTAATTCTGTTAATTCCTGGGGCTTTGCAGTATAGGATGCATAATGCATTTTCCAGTTTAATAAATCAGTAGTGGAGAAGGGTACATAGACTAGACTAGTTGGTCCTGGTGCCATCTGGCCCTGATCATTTTAAAACAGGTATTCCAGGCACTTGGCGTAATGGCATTAGGTGCCCTGCTTTCTCCTTCTTCTTCGGGGTTACGCTTCTTAAATCATAAGGCTCCCGGGCACAAACTTCCTTGGTGGGTGACCCTGAACTGGCAGGAGAGCCCCCGCTCTCAGCCTCGTCGGAGGACTCGGGGGCCCCCCCCCCGACGTGCTTGGGCCTGACTCGGGACTATCACTTGGGGGAGGAACCTTCTTGGGCTGCTGCAGCGGCACTTGCTGGGGTTCCTCATCTAGCTCTGCTTCAGGCAGCGGTACTGGGGGAACTAACTTTTGTGGGTACTGTGGTAACCTAGTCAGGATATCTGAGGACTCTGGGGCAGAATACACAGGCGGCCTCTCCTCCTCAACTTTCCGGGTTCCCCTAGTGGTGGCTACAAATATTCTACAGTGCTCCTCATAACAGCGTTTCATCCATGAGGGCTGCCTTTCGCATGCATCTAACCAGGAATCTATGTAGGGGAACTGGTCAGGATGCGCTTTTTGTACAAGCTGATGAACACGGAAAACTTTTTCTACATCAAAAGTACCCCCGCGGGGCCATGAAGTAGCCAATGCAGGCCACTCTCTTTCACATAGCATTTTCAATCTAGACGGAGACAATTTTATACCATAGTCTCCTGAAAATCCTTTACGGAAATTCTTGATCATACATTCCAACGGAGTTTGCGTGGACTCCGCCCCTCCCATAATCTAAACGTAACTACGTACACGTAATGACGTACAAGACGACAAACAGTAAGGGTAGGTAGTATGGCTGTAGGTAAGGGGTCCGTACAGCCCACAAAACACTGAGGGGGGACGTACACCGTTCGCTTCCTCCTTTTCGCGACCTGGGTGCGGTCACCCGGCCAGGAACTGCGCTACTCAGGAGTCCACTTTCGCTCGGTCTATATTTCAAGACCTCTCAATCACACAAGCAATCACATCATCACAAAAATCATTTTTCAAGTGCCCAGGTTTTCTGACTAACTGACTATTCCAAACAAGAAGGGTCGATGGCTTCGGCTTCCGCTTTCTCTTATGCGGAGCGTACTAGGACCGCCCTTATGAGAGGTGATCGGGCTCTCTTGTCTCGCACAGGCTTATGCGAGATTTCTCCAGTTAGTCTATACCAAATCAGTCTTACGCATGCAAGACTCTTTTTCCCAGGCTGTACTTACTGACTATCAAATCACAAAATTGTCTACTCACCGAATCCGGTTCCCGATACCACACCAGTTCCTGGGTTGGATCCTGGACTCCCCCCGGGTCGGAGGTGTTGGCCAGCTGGATCCAATGGCCCGCCGAGGCAGGCGGAATCCTCTCCGGCACAAAAGGGCCGGCGGTGCCTGAGGTTTCCTCTGCGGTTGGATGGGCACGGTTCCAACCGGGTCAAACCTCGAGGCGAATTGCATAGATTATTCACTTGAATACCATTCATTACTCGCACTTCCCGGCCAACGCACCAAGAATATGCTGCAGCGAAGTGTAGTCAATGAATAAATCCAGGAGTCAATTGACAGGGTCCAAGCCAGTTTATTGTGCACAAGGCCCAGTCAGTCAAAGCTTCAAAAGGAACTGAGCAAAGTTTTTACAGAGACATACTCATTTATACCTCTTTTTCAGTTTGATACATGAGAACTTTCTATTGGTTCTAGCTTGATACATGCAAACCTCTCATTGGCTCCAACGCCCCCTGCACCTGTCCATTCAGAGATCCCTCCGGGGCCTAGCAACCAGCCCCCTCCCTTAGAACTGTTCTAACAATGGTGCAGTTTCTAGGTTTGATACTTCTCTACTGCAAGGTCACTTCTAGCTTCAGGAATGCATGTATTGAAACATTTCTTTCTTTTGCACACAAGAGAATAATGAAAGACTTATGAATTCATGTAAAACTTCTTATTAGCAGTTTAAAACAGTTTTCACAGATTTTTTTTGGTTCTTTTCTAGCTATAATGGAGGTTGGAATCCAGGCCTAACTTACAGGCCTTTCATATTAGCAGACCATTCTAGGCCATGGCCTACCACACCTCCACTGGGAAACTATTCCATGCATCTACCACTTTTTTTTGTAACAAAATATTTCTGCAAATTACATCTGAGTCTGTCCCCTTTGACCTTCATCTTATGCCCCCTCATAACGGAACTTTCTATCTCCAGGAACAAGCAGGAATAAGTCCTCACATTTGGGTACGTCGGTACCGACGGAGCCTGAGCGGGAAAGCTCCCCAGCTTCCCAGAAGGAAGCTTTTGGGGCCTCCCAATGCACATGCGCACTGCCTTCCCGCCTTCCTGACCAGCTCTCCTCAGTTTCTCTTTTTCCGCGGAGCCAGCAGGTCGTGTTCCTGTCACCGCTGAAGAAATTCTTATTTTAGTTTGTTTCTTTAGACCGCGTACCTGCCTTCCCCATACCGAAACCGGTACCGCCGGTCTTTCTTTTCTTTACAAAAACAAAAACAAAAAACTTTTATTTAGCAACTTGGTGACTTCGGTTAGGCCTCAGGCCTACACAAATTCTCCTCATGGAGAAACCAGCCTCTGGTTTCAAGAAGTGTACCAAGTGTAGTGCTGTTATTTCAGTCACAGACACCCATGATTGGTGTCTTAAATGTTTTGGACCTGACCACTCCATTCCGGACTGCCCATCCTGCTCCCAAATGTCTAAACGTGGTTTG
The DNA here is from genome assembly GCA_033557465.1 of Ichthyophis bannanicus. NCBI lineage: Eukaryota > Metazoa > Chordata > Amphibia > Gymnophiona > Ichthyophiidae > Ichthyophis > Ichthyophis bannanicus. The sequence goes on from CM066040.1 coordinate 89,120,387, forward strand.
CAGAACCGGGCCAACAAATTCCATGTGCTGTTTGCTTCAGATAATCCAGCATCACAGTCATCCAGGTCTTCCTCTCCGGATGGATCTCAGGTAACCAAACTTTCTTCTTCGGGCAGGTCCTCAAAGAGCAAATCTCCTTCAAAGTATCGAGAGGCTCTCACTTTTGAATCTGAGGATCCTGTCCCAGCCAAACAACCCCGGCGGGAAGCTCTGGCTTCCAAAGCACCATCTATGGGGTTACAGGTTGACATCGATGGCACGGCCTCGACTGATCACCTGTTAGACTGCTCTGTTAGGCAGCAGTGGCGTCTATGGGCAATACTGTCCAGACCATGCAGCAGGCCGTTCTGGCTTTCATTAAAGCTGCGACGCCCTCGGTACCGCATCTAGCGGTTCCGGGTCCGGTTCCGGTTCCGGTACTGTCTTCCATACCGGAACCGAGACCATCATCTTCCAAACGCAGATCGGTTCCGCATGCCGGATCCGGGTTTTCACCCGATACCGATCCCATACCCGGTACGCCCGATGTCGATACCGATCGGTATGCGTATCGTGCGTTGGAAGCAAATAGAGGATTCTCTGATTCTTCTGAGGATTTTGACTCCTCTGATGACTCTGATGAGCTGTCTCTGGTTCTTCCTGAAGAGCCTTCTTCCCCAAAGAGGAGAATGTCTCCACCAGAGGATTTGTCCTTTCAAGACTTCATTATAGAAGTAGCTAAAGGACTTTCTATTACTATATCCTCTGAAAAAGAACCTAGATCAAAGAAATTGGATATTTTAGGATACCCTAAGGTTCCTAAAGAGGCAGTCACCCTGCCTATCCATGAAATCCTTCAAGAACACTTGATGGACTTATGGGAGGCTCCTCTAACGTTGTCTCCTTACTCTCGTAGGTTGGACACCATGTACCGGGTCCCCCCTCCTCCTGGGTTTCAAAAGACTCAGCTGCCTCACCATTCCATTGTGGTGAAGTCTGCGCTGAAAAAGATTAAGAGCACCAAAAGGCACTCTTCTACCCCTCCAGGGCGAGAATGTAAGACCCTAGACTCTTTTGGCAGGAAAATTTTCCAGGCTAGTATGCTTATAGCCAGGATTAATTCTTACAGTCTGTATATGGGCATGTTTCTCAGGGAACTTGCCCTAAAGGTACGGCATTTTGCCCCCTTTATCCCTAAGGATAGAAAGGAGGAATTCATTTCTATAGTGAAACAGCTTCTAGATGTTTCTAAGTTCTCCAACAGAGCAGCCTTTGATTCCTTTGAAGGTGCCGGTAGAGCTTCGGGCATTGCCATTGCAGCCCGACGACTTGCTTGGCTCCAGGCCTCTGACCTAGAACCCTGGGTCCTGGATGGCTTACGGAATCTGCCCTGTACAGGTGAGAACTTATTTGGTAAAGACTGGCAAATTAAAGCCACTCAAATGGACGCAGAAAATGCTACCTTAGATAGACTTTCTAAGTCTACCTCTACTCCTGCCAAGAAAAAGTCTTTCAAGAGGCCTTACTACAAGAAGGCCAGATTTTCCACAAATACTGGCCAACAATCTTCTCAGCCTCGCTTTGCTGCTAAACGTCAGCAGCCTAAACAGGCAAGATCAAAGCCTGCAGTGTCTGCCACTCCTCAGCAGGCTCAACCCCCTCAGGGGTTTTGACTTGCCCCTAGAGAACTTAACCTTTCTGGCTCTAGAACAACCAGAGCCCCTCACCATTCCCGGAAGGTTAGCTCACTTTGCTCCCAGATGGGGGCAAATTACATCAGAGCAATGGACGCTCTCTATCATCAGGGAGGGCTACAAACTTCATTTCTCCAACCTTCCTCCATATACCATGGTGAGGCATTTCAATTCTCCCCCATCTCTCCTGAGCCTGTTGGGTCAGGAAGTCTCTTCTCTCCTTGCCCAAGGGGCAATAGAAGAGGTTCCTCTTCTTCAACAAGGGACAGGATTCTACTCCCCTTATTTTCTCATACCAAAGAAGACAGGGGGATTCAGACCTAACCTAGATCTGAGAGAATTGAACAAATTTCTGTACAAGGAGAAATTCAAAATGCTTTCGCTAGGCATTCTCCTTCCATACCTTCAGAGTCAGGATTGGCTTTGTTCTCTAGATCTCAAGGATGCGTACACACATATACTCATCCACCCATCCCACAGAAAATATCTAAGATTTCTGTTTCAGGGAAAACATTTCCAGTACAGAGTACTTCCCTTCGGTCTAGCCTCTGCTCCAAGAGTGTTCACCAAATGCATGGCAGTGGTGGCTGCATTTCTAAGAGGTCTGGGAATTTTTGTATTCCCATATCTGGACGACTGGCTCATCCGAGCTCCATCTCAGTCAGAGGCCCAGATTTCCCTGGACCGCACAAGGCACATCCTGCAGTATCTGGGACTGGTGGTAAACCTTCCCAAGTCTCAACTTACCCCTACTCAGTCTCTGGAATTCATAGGGGCCCAGTTGGACACCACCACTGCAAGGGCCTACCTACCTCAAGTCCGGGGCCAACGTCTGATGTGCTTGGCCTCCCAAGCTCAGTCCAGCAGTCACTTGACAGCCAGAGAAATGCTACGACTTCTGGGCCACATGGCCTCCACGGTACACGTGGTGCCCTACGCTCGTCTTCATATGAGAGCAGCTCAATGGACCTTGGCCACCCAGTGGACTCAAGCATCAGGAGCGCTCTCTGACCAAATACTCACCTTAAAGCGTCTCTTTTGGTCCCTCCAATGGTGGATATCCACCAAGAATCTGTTGTTGGGGACCCCCTTCCAACCTTTGTTGCCCCAAGCAACCCTCACAACAGATGCCTCCCAAACAGGGTGGGGAGCCCATCTTCAACACCTCTCCACTCAGGGTACTTGGTCTCCGCAAGAGACCACCCTTCACATCAACCTCCTGGAACTGCGAGCAATCTTCTTTGCCCTCAAAGTCTTCCATACCCTCCTAGTCAACCTGACCGTCCTAGTCCAGACAGACAATCAGGTGGCCATGTTCTACATAAACAAACAAGGAGGGACAGGCTCTCTATCGCTTTGCAACGAAGCTCTCAGATTATGGGCCTTCGCCAGAGAGCATCAAATTCATCTTCTGGCAGTTTATCTTCCAGGGGTTCAAAACTGTCGGGCAGACAGACTCAGTCGAGTTCTGCTTCCACGCGAATGGTCCCTACATATGGACCAGATACGCAGAATCTTTCAGGAATGGGGAACCCCGGACATAGACCTCTTTGCAAGTCCGTGGAATGCCAAACTTCCCCGGTTCTGTTCCAGGAATCCGTGTCAGGGAGCTCAGGCCAACGACGCCTTTCTCCTGCATTGGGGTCAGGAATTCCTATATGCCTTTCCACCCATTCCTTTGATTCCCAAGACTCTGTTCAAACTCCAGAGAGATCACGGATCGATGATCCTCATAGCTCCACGCTGGCCACGCCAAGTGTGGTTCCCTCTACTTCTGCATCTCTCCCAGGGACCCTCTCTGGACCTGGGAGCTGCGCCAGACCTTCTGTCTCAGGAGCAGGGGACTTTGTGGCACCCAAACCCCAAGTCCCTACACCTCAGAGCTTGGTTACTGAAGGCCTAAGCCTTTATGACTTCAATCTTTCTCAATCAGTGAAAGATATCCTTCATGCCTCTAGGAAACCCTCCACGAGGCGTTCCTATGCTTTCAAATGGAAACGCTTTTCCATTTGGTGTGCTCAACAGGGTCTTGACCCTCTAGCACTTCCTTTGAATTCTCTACTAGACTATCTCCTGCATCTTTCTAATGCAGGCCTTAAGACGAATTCAGTAAGAGTCCATTTGAGTGCTATTGCAGCATCCTTGAAACCTATAAATGGACAACCTGTCTCCTCTCATCCGCTTGTCGCAAGGTTCATGAGAGGCCTGACTCTAACTAAGCCTCCCATCCGACCTCCTCCGGTAGCATGGGACTTGAACCTAGCTCTAGGTCAGCTTATGAAGCCACCTTTTGAACCGTTGGTTTCTACCTCCTTGAAATTTCTTTCCTGGAAGGTCCTTTTCCTTATTGCAGTCACTTCGGCTCGCCGCATCAGTGAACTACAGGCCTTAGTGGCTCATCCACCTTATACTAGGTTTCATCATGATAAGGTGGTCCTTAGGACGAATCCCCACTTTATGCCCAAAGTGGTCTCGCCTTTTCATCTTAATCAAGAGGTATATCTACCTGTCTTTTTTCCGGCTCCTCATGCATCCAGTGCAGAGAGGAACCTTCATACTCTAGATTGTAAAAGAGCTCTTGCCTTTTACCTCAACAGGACTCAGCCACATCGAAAGTCTTCCCAACTTTTTGTGGCTTTTGATCCTTCTCATTTGGGACTTCCAGTCTCCAAACGTACACTTTCCAATTGGATTGCTCAGTGTATTTCCTTTGCTTACCAGAGTAAAAACATTTCTCTGGAAGGCCATGTCACAGCTCACAATGTGAGAGCCATGGCCACTTCTATGGCTCATCTTCACTCTGTACAAGAAGTAGGCAGTACTCACGTTAATAGCACAGACACAGTCCAAGACGTGAGGATTGTGGAAGACAAATTTATTTACTCACAAACCTAGGCAACCCGACACAGGCCGTGTTTCGTAACCTTCGTCAGGGGTTGTAAGGCAAAATTACTATAAACATAGAAACATAATATATTAAAAGTGAAGGAACAAACAAATTCATCTAACAAATACATAAAAGACATAATAAAAACATGATGATAATAATAATAATAATAATAAATAGAACAAATCATATAATGATATATAATATAATAATAAATAGTGTAATAGTGTTGGAACGCTATAGATCTAAACATATTGTAATAAAATAATAGAAATTAATAAAATTAAATTAAAATACTGGGTACATATAAACACATCAAATAAGTGTGACAAGCAAAAACACACCCAGAAAATTAAAGAGTGGACCTCTATATATACTAATGCCCTTGCAGATTACTGTATGTTGGGAAGACTGTACGAAGTATTAAGACTAGGATTATAGAGCATAAAAGCTGTATTAGAAGAAATATAGAAGATAAACCCCTAGTTGCGCACTGGAGAGAGTTTCAACACAAACTAACATATCAAATTTTTTGTGATTAAGAAAGTCAAATTAAACTGGAGGGGAGGAGATGTGAATAAAACCATTTTACAATTAGAACAAAGATATATTTTTCTTTTAGATTCTCTTGCTCCCCATGGTTTGAATATGGAACGAGATTTTTCTGTTTTTTTGTAAAATTATTCTATAATTTATTTTATTTTAGGTTTTCTGTTTTTTGTGGATATATTTATATAATTTAGCTTTGTTTTGTGAAATATAATTTTGAATAGTTTTTTTAAATTTTTCCCCCTCTTTTAACACCCATTATATTTAGATAAGTTTTTTCTACATATTTTTATATATTTTTAATTTTATTATTATTTTTATTTATCATAAATTTTTTTTACATATTTATTTTTACACTTTTTTATGTGTATATATGTGTATATATAAAATATAATATATCATTTAATTATATGTGTATTGTATTTTTTTATATATAGTGTACAATATTTTAATATGAATTATTAATTTTTAATCAATTAAGTTATTATTTATTGGTTAATCAATTTGTGGTTTCCCCTTCAATTCCCAATTGGTCCCTTTTAATTAAAATTAACAGAAGAAACATAGATGGTATTTCAGCATTTCATTTACCTAGAGATGAATTTTGACAGTAAAAGCTCTCTATAGATTAGTAAGGAAGGAATATCCATAGATAATAGAATCTAGAACAATGTGACCCTACTATGCTCCTCCCCTTTCTATGGACAAATAGTATTTATAGCGCATGTGCAGAGACATTTGCAGCCCAGCCGATTGCAGATTGAAGCAGTTTGCATTAGCTTTTCAAAATCGTTTGCATCTTGGATTAAATAAGAGTTTCTAAGCGGTAAATCACCCTTTGGGGTTATGTCTTCCCTTTTAACGTATACATGGCAGCACTTTAGAAAGTCTATCTCTTTTGAGATTTCGATAAAAAGCTGATAAATACATTTCGGAGTTGACATCTACAACTGTCCTAAATTTTATATGAGATAGAATAGAAGTTAGAATGATACTAAAAATAAGTGATGGTTTTCAGAACGGAGTCCTTCTTGATTCCACACTTAGGGGCATGTTTACTAAACACCGTTGCTGTGCGGGTTCCCGTTAGTGTGCGGGTGCCATATAAGGAGTGGGCGGGCCAGGCCGAAAAACGGAAAAAAGGACCGTACCTGTGCGCATCGCGCTAATGTGCGGGTCCCACATTAGCGCGTGGGAAGGCTAAGCGGGGCGTTGCCGGGCACATAGAAGAGCACAGCCGTAGCACAATGTTGAAGACAAAAATCAATGGTGCAGGGGCCATGGGTTCAATCCCCCAGTGTGCGCAACCAAAGGCGGCAGGGTGAGGCATGAATAGTAATGTTGAAAAATCATTTCAGGAGGCATACCACATTTGGGCGGCTGTGGGTGTTGCGGTGGTACGTTTGTGCGGAAGTAAGTAATATTTTGTGTCATGAGGCTATGCGCTGTAAAATCTGTGGCGCATTATGCGACGCGCTGTACATCGCTTGCGTTTCGTGCGGCATTAGGCTGTGCGCGGGACATCTTTTGCGTTTTGGGCGGCAGTAGGTGGTGCTCTGTTAGTTGTGGATGGCATGAGGCGGTGGGAAAATGTCCATACACAGGACCCGAGACGTAGCACAATGGCAAGACACCAACCAATGGTGCAGGGGCCACGGGTTCAATACCCCATTGTGTGCAATCCGAAAAGGCTGGCAGAGGCATAAATAGTAATGCTGAAACAGAAAGTTTATGGAGGCACACTAATTTTGGCCGTCTCCAGGCGTCGCGAATGAAAGTTTGTGCGGCAGTAACTAATTTTGAGATTCATTATGCGTATCGCTGGCAGATGTGGGGGGCATGAGGTGATGCGCTGGAAATGTGGGCGGCATCAGGCAGCGCGCTGTTACTCTTGTGCGGGTCTGGCAGCAGTCGGCGTCGCGCTGTTAGTTGTGAACGGCATAAGGCTGTGCGCAAATGTCCACACACAGGAACTGAGCCGTAGCACAATGGTGAACACACTGAACAATAGTGCAGGGAGCATGTCCCCAATCACCCACAGTGTTCGTCCACAACGAGGCACTATTTTAGGGGTCATAGAACGAATGTTCAGCATAAGGCGGTGCGCTGATGGGCATGAGGCGTTGCAAAATATCCTTTTGGAGGCACTGTAATAGTAGCCTGCAGAAGTGGCGCATTGATGGGTACGCACAGGAACAGACCCACAGCACAATGATGATGACACTGACCAATGGTGCATTGATCAGGGGTTGTATACACGGCTGTGCAGAAATAGAAAAGGCTGGGTAAAGCATCACCTGTCCCAGGTAATATTGCCAGAGGAGGGACATGAAGTTATTGCCCACATAATGTGTTAGAGGCAAAAGGCGCTGCGCTGATATCTAAGCCAAATGAACAGAGCCACAGCAGAAGGGTGAACACACTGCCCAATGGTGCTTGCATCATGGGTCCAATCCCCCGCTGTGTCCAATGAATAAGGCTGGTTGAGCCATCACCTGTCATGATGAATAGTGAGCTAGGAGCCATGCTACCATCTATTGTTTCTACTACTGATAGCAAATTAACTATGGAAGCACTGTAATAGCAGGTAATGCATAAGGCGCCCATCAAGGTACCTCAGAGGTCAAATTGTAACGTGCACTGTCCACTAACGAAACACACAATGTTGTGTATAGGGTGCGTATTGTTTGCCGTAGGAGGCAGGGCATTGACCAAACACAGTCAGTGCTAGCACCATTGTGTATTGTAATGCATGGAAATCCAAAGTAGGTGAGCAGACATGCAAGATGGAACAGAAGTGTAGCAGAATGGTCATGGCACTGACTGAACGTGAAGGGGTTATGTGTCAAAATGAGCAGTGACGAAGCCTGGCTTACCTACATCTGTGTACAGCATGCAATTGGACAGCAATCTGTGAGGCCAGCTAAACACAAGCCCACCCCAATGCACAGGAGTATGTCACCCTTTAGGGTGCCACAGAATGCACATCATAAACACCCATGTCAGTGATGGCGAGTTCACATGTAACCCAAACACTGCACAGATCTGAAAGGAAACGTAAAGCAGAACAACATGAACCACAGACAACACATGTGCTGCAGTACAAAAATGACATCCAGGCCATGTGGCATCCACAGAAATGCACACACAAATTGGGGCTAGCTGTAGCTATGTACAGAGTGATGGTAATGTAACATCCTATCATGATAGTGTGCGACAGACGACGTGAAGATGTGTCCAGCAGATGAGCCTGAAATAGCACGACAGGTGAAATCTCATGATGATAGTGGACCAGCGGTGCTATGCAGAGCACACACACAAGAGGCAACCATGGAGAGATGAAATGCAGGAAGGTGTAGGAGTGCAGGATGGGTTGTAGCAGCATGCACATCAGGCACTGTTCCCTCTAAGCTGTGCGCGTGTGCGCGCGCACATACTTTACAATAGAGCGCACAAAAATTACGGCTCCGATTCTGATAGAAAACAACACAGACGTCTTAAAATTTAAAAGTTATGATTGTAATTACTAGAAATTTCCCGTTTCATTTAGTAATCGTCTATTTTCATTTAATTTCATTAAAATCGATGTGGTGTACATACTGTATTCTGACGTGTAGTCAAATTTTAAAGTATATAACTCCGAGTGTCGTTATGTGGCGCACAAAAATTTAACCTTCCTTCAAAAGCTGCACACAGCTGATATTTTATGCGCACACAGCCTACAGAAAATTAGAGGGAACATTGACATCAGGGCAGGATGACACAAGAGCTGGGAGACAGAAGATGGACAGAACCATGGTTCAAAACTCAGATGAGGGTACAATGTGCTTGCATCACAAACCTGCCAACATCTGGCCGCCAAAGACATGGAAACGACATCTGTACCACAAGCAGAAACAGCCAAGAGAACAGAGATGAATCACACCGATGACCACTCCCACAAATCCTAAAACAACCAACGGTAGCACAGAACAACAACGTCCACGTCATAGCAAAGGCTGCATTCACAAACAGTCCAGCCACCCACACAACACACGTGCTGGTTGTAAGGACAGGCAAACCCACAGGAGAAAGCATGGAGAACTGCACCTGGTGATCTGCTGTGTACAGATCACATCACATTCTGTATATGGTACCAGGGACACATGCACACACACACAATGATATGTTATGCAGTGAATACAGCATGCAAAAGGAACAGACCACTTCACCCCAATCGTGAACGACCCACACATACCCCTACCTGAAGCACGGACTAAATGCAAAGCCATCCCACCCACCCACACAGCCATACATCAAACACAGACACACCAAATCACAACCCAACAGTAATGAAACGCACACGGAAGAACTACCAGACCAGACGCCTCCAACCCCCTCACTGTACCTCTGAAATTAAACTAATGCCTGCAATGGATGTGACATCTAGCGTCTGAACTGTATGCCTCCTCTTTACGGAAAACCCTACCAAGCTGCCCTGGAAATAAGACAGACCAAATATCTTCTAGAAAACAGCTGAAAACAATCCAGTACCAGGAAGTCCTCAACCCTTACACATAACCAACCCTATACGAATCAGACACTGTCCACAATCTGTCAATGTCCATAGCATGTCCTATGTGCCCTGCGGTCACCCTCAATGTAGCCTCCCTGGGGATGGCCCTGCCCTACCTGTAAAACACCCCCCCCCCCCCACTTGTAATGTAATGCTGATATGACCCGCAGAAATGTTGCAGCAACATACACCTACATAAATGAATACATAAAAAATAAACACAACAAGAGGAAAGTAAATAACCTACAAGGGCAGTGCTTGATCTGTGCTGGAGCTGCCCAGCAATTGCGGACAGGATAGGAGCCAATTCAACATGAGAAAAGGCGCAGCACACACCTGCTCAACCTCAAGATGACCACACCCCCAGGTGCAGTGCTGTGCAAACAACATTAAGAAAGAGACCCATGTAACAGCTAATATGTGCTGGCTAGACAACACAGAGTGAACACCTTGCTGTACACTGACGACAGACAAGGGTGTGTGTGGAGGTGATGAAGCAGCTGTTAAATAATGTTCCAGTTACCATATATTCCAAAATAAAATAAGATGTTGTGAGACAAACTGCTAAGCACTGTGTGAACAAACATGCCCCCAACCATACACAGAAACAACACACTGAGGTAAATCAAGACATTATATTCCAAAGGGAGGGCTTGTATGGGGATGTGCACCACTCAGTGATGTGCCAAATTGCAGACACATACACAGCTGTCATCAAACACCAATGTGAGCACAGGGGTCCATGGAAATTACCAGCAAATCCATAGACACACGTGTAAATGTGGTCCATGAGTGGAGGAGCAGTCTAGTGTCCCCAAAAATGTCTTGCACACAAGGCAAACACGCATCATATCACAACAGCACACCATGCGCCCCGTGGCAAGTCACTGGAGGTACATGTGCAAGAAAACCCTGGATTCCCATGGTCCCAAGGAGTCATGTGTGATGGAATGTTAAACATTGTACTGCATGTATGTCACAGAGATAAAGCAGAGAAAGAGACACATGTCTGAACAATGAACATATTTATTTCTCTAACACGTCTCATACATACCATACACAGTGTAACCAGAATTGCAAGGTGGGTCCCACCCTGGCAAATGATGGGAAAACAGTCAACAAGGTCAAAATGCACATGCCACGCGAAGGTAAACTCCAGAGCAAAATATAATGGCACGAGAGAAAATGTTCATCAGGTGCATGATATGCACTGTGTAGCAGGGCCACACACCACAGCAGATGCTGCATGCACACAATGTGTCACTCACATATGAGTGCATGTAGACTACAGGTGTCGCAGGATGAGAAACAAAAACACATAACATTTCCCCCCCAAACATAGCCCTCATGCAACAGAGGAGGTCACCAAATGAAAAAAACATATGCTGCCAAGATGTTGTAATGTGACAAACACATCTGCAAACGAATGTCAGAACTCCCACATAATGGCTGATCACCACATCAGCAATGCGTCAATGTACACCCCAAATATCATCTCAAGCTTACTGACTATATGCTAACAGGTAGCAGGGACACATGAACACAGAGTGAATACAAACCACACAACCGGCTGAATTGTGTAGACATAACACCATGTAGGAGGTTCCCTTGCATTGTCTGTTGGTTACACAGTCCCTGGCCACATATAGCAGGTTCCATGGAATGCAGATGTGTAGTACGAAAATGGACACCCACACTAATACACCCCAAATATAATGTCCTAATGAGAGTGTGGTAAATGCAGGGGGTAACACAGGACTGTGCAGACGTGCAATGCAAGGTGGGGCCATACATGCAGAGTGTCATGTCTGAACATCAAACAAAAACAATAATCAGCATGTTAATATGCAAAGGATGGAAAATAATCTCACAGCGCACCACACCGAGGCCATAGTTCCACCTGTTGTGGCTCACAAACATAGTCACTCCGATGCACAAGCACCAGCCGGACACTAACATGGTACAGTGATGCCACACATGAATGTCAACCCCATTGCCGCCTCCACACATCAATCAAGGATGGTGGTGGGCATGACCGCGTGTTATTGGCAAAACATGTAGCATGTCCAGGTGTGTGGCAGGTGGACATAGACAATTGGAACGCTGTAACTGTTCCCCCCTGGCACAATCACGACTGTATGCTACAGTTCAAATAAACAGATCAGGGTATCCTGTGTGCCATGTCACAGACATGGGCCAAAGTTGTGCACTAAACAACCTGTGAGGAATGTCCAAACGACACAGATGATGTCAGTCCCTGATGCGCAAACTGTACCAAAAACAAAGGTTCCCTGACATCCAAAATATCACTTACAAACATCCCATGCAAACATGGGCATGCATAGTAAAGTGTCACATGCCAATATGGCACAGTCCCTGGAAGTTCATCTGTGTCCCTGCAATCAGCAGGACTCTCAGCTACAGCATGGCACAAACTGTGTGCTGTACATGTCTGTCATGGTCAAACCAGCAGTCCAAGAGCAATAATGTCCAGCACAGGCCTGTGTTCCACTCACAGAAGTCAAACATCAAATGGGAGATTTCCCAGGAAACAATAACATGGTGCACTGTCACACAACAGGTGTTGGATGGGGAGCCGAGATGCACTGGAGGAAATGGGTCCGTCTTGTCCACTGCCCTGTGCAAAGAAAGGATAGGTATGGCCAATATTAGTAACCCTGCAACAACAGCACAAATTGCCACAATGCACAAATCTCAGATTAAAGTGATGCAAATGCAAACATGAGAGGATATGCACATCAAATAAAACACAAATGGGAAGGAAAAGTACATGTTGCTGCAGACACGGGTGTCACATGGAGATGGGTATGTTAAATACCATGTCACACAGGCATCTCACAGCTACACACTATATGCATCTGTTTGTGTCTACAGAGATGCAACATTACATGTCCATGAGATGAACTGATACCCCACAACAGGTACAGCCAGATGTAATCACAAAAAAACAAAGGTGTAACCTAACCTATGTGTCCATCATGTGTCCCTCATCAATTCCATCAACTGCTGCATATCCACACCAGGTCACAGCGAACGGAGACGATGTCAGGCCAACCAGTAGAACCAACATGTAAAGTCACACATGAGGGATCTCCACATCATGCCTATGTAAGAGAGAATGAAATGTTGCTCAACACCAGTCCCACATAACACAAGACACAACTCTGCTCACCAGAAACGTGGACGATGATGAAAAGGTGAACAGCCCTACTGTAGAGGTATCAAACCCCACAATGCCCCCCAGGTGCCCACACCCATCACAGCACATGACAATGTATCATGCTTGTACAATGCAGCACCACATAGTCAACCCATAAACACCCACCCACACAATATGCGTCGTACAATGTGACAGCTGTAATACGTGGCCTGTCTGTGGCCAAGTGCTAATTTGTGCAAATAATGGTCGAGTCACATGCAATGACACCCTGATGATGGCCTATCTAACTAAGACGGTGGAGGCAGCAGGTGTAGGTTCCGCCAAACAAGCCAATCAAGGCCCACATGTGGATCTGGTGTAAATCTAGCCGAAAACCCTTTACAGCACAAATAATGGACACAACCGCACGTGGAGATGTGTGACAACAGCAAAATATGGGTGAGAGCGGCTCACAGAATATACGTTAACAACACCAGCTGCAAAATATGATACATAACAGGCTAGATGTTGTCCACCTGACATCACACACATACAATGTATCTGTAGCTCTATACACCCTGGACTCCAGCATCTCGGCTGATGTTCTGCCATGTGCCAGTGACACACACCGACAGCAGTGTCATCACGTATGTCCTGTGTAGTGGAAAGAAAAAACAACCTTGTCAGGTTCCAGCGGGGAACGCCACACTGCAACATACTGTCCCTAGCTGTAATACACCAAAACATGAACCAACAACGGACTGTGCACCCTCACACTGCAGAGATCTTGCACATGGGAGAGGCACCATGTACATGTGTGATGCTAATTCCAAGGCCCCCCCACATCCCTCAGATGCCTCCCCCCCCTCCTGCTGTCCCACACACGTGCCAAAACAGGTGGATGGACACACCATGTTGGTGACGCATCCCAAGGTCACACTATACGTCTGTGTCTCCCATGTTGAGACCAACACCCCCCTCTCTGTGTGTAGTACCCTCCAATTTTGTCTTGTAGCACAGTGTAAATACCTCTGTCACCTGGAAATATGCCTCAATACCACCTGTATCCACTGTGTAGATGCATATTATGCAGTGTACATCTCCCCCAGCAAAGAATAATGACAGTTGTGTGCTTATCATGTGCCGAAATACATGGCAATGTCAGCACCATGTCTGTCCAAAATAACCCCCATGTCTGTATGTCACCTGACCATGATCGTTGCATGTTAACCCATTGTGTAACTGTGAGAATGTCCACCCAAGGATAGTTTCGATGTCTCACTGGCCCAAATAACCACCACATAGGTCTGTGTGTGTATGTGGATATAACATCCCTTGCTAGTGTCCTCAAGGTATCCGTGTCTCTGTACTGTGCTCTCCTGCCATACACACAGCATGTCCCAGAGGCATGAGGCAGATGTAGAGATACTATCAACTACATATGCCACCCCCAAAATGGAAAACCCCAAAAAACTGCAAGGCCCAACACATCCAGCGTCACAGTTGCCTAATGAAATCCACCCATTGAGGATCTGAGCCACTGCACATCTGTATGTGTGTACATGTAATATAATGTAATGCATGACTCCACCACAAATGGACTGTAGCAATCATATGGCCCCCTGGCTGCACACTGCACATGTCCACATAATTCACCATATCCATGTCTGTGACACCTGATGAGGCATACCTTACCACACACTGTGCTGTTGCAGCAATACACGTGACACGTTATCAATAACACCATTGGAACGTTATCAGGCGCATGTGTACTGTGCTATGTCTGACATATTGCATTGAAAATATCCAACATACAGACATAGCAAGCTGACAGGAGCAGAACATACACACACAAGCACCCACAGATTGTACTACACAAACAAAGAGCCCGCATGAAAGCTCTCCACAAACATGGGCCCCCCTATCACACAAAACCCCTCACCATCTGCCAGACACCGGGCTCCTCACACACAAGAACAACAAATAACTGTGTCTGCACAGCAGTTGCTATCACAAAAAACCACTAACTGGTACTGTGACCCCCAAAAGCTCTGAAAGGTGTAGCTACACCCACTGACCCAATACACCAACAGCTGCTACTGTGCTCTGTCCACATTGTCCATCACACACCCATGACTACATGTTATGATGGATGTTTACCAAAAGGACAATGCAGTGTTGCATCTGAATGCTAAATGGTCAAAACATCACCCTTTATAAACCTCACACGCACACAACAGCACATATATGTGGGTAGATGTGCAATACATACCAGTGAATCTGTCTGCAATCAATCGACGCCTGACCGTAGTGCCTGCCTGTGTGTCACCACAGGCACGTACAGGGGGGCACGGTGGATCCTCCTCCACATCCTCATTAATCTCTGCAGGGATATCATGCCTGAGAGCAATGTTGTGCAGGATGCAACAAGCAACGATAATCTCTGCAACAGTCATTGGCGAATATTGTAAGGCCCCACCTGTTCTATCCAGACACCTGAAGCGACTTTTCAACACGCCAAAGGTGCGTTCTATGACTGAGCGGCTGGATGCGTGGGCCTCATTGTACCTCCGCTCTGCACGTGTCCGTGGTTGACGCACAGGTGTCATGAGCCAGGGCCGACACCCATACCCTGCATCACCTGCAGAGAAGAATGTTGCATGTGAATGAATGAGCGCATAACACCATCAATTGACAGACGTTTAGACGAGAGAGACAACCCACAACACATCAGGAAAGACATATTTGACATCACAAATATCCACCAGGCCGAACAACACCTTTTGTGATAGACACACAACAAATGCCCTGTGAAGTCAGTAGAGACATGTCAGAGAACAACACAATCCCACCTTTTCCCCCAAAAAAACCCCTATGTTGAGCACACGTGCCCTGTCATGTGGCTCATGTTCTCATCACCGACACCATCACCATCAATGGTAGACTACGCAACAAACACACATGACACATACAAACAATATATGTAAGCAAATTAAAGAGCACAATAATGTGTGCTGAGCCAATGTAGGCGCACACAGACAACATGTCTGACTGTGATGTCAGCCAGGATAAACACAATATCACCTTGACACCCCATGTCCTCAAAGGTCCCCATATCTACAGTGTAACGCAAAATGCTGTTGACTGCTGTCCACAAACCATCTCAGTACACACCATGTCTACTGTACCATCACCGTTCCATCCTTGTTAAGCTGCGCTCCACTGAATTTAACATTGTAGGCAACATGAGTTGTAAAACATCACAGCTACTGAGTATGACAACGTTCCTGTGTATGTCCCACCAATACCCCTACGTCAGGCCACAACATAGGCCCATGTCCTTGCTGTCACCTCTCCCAAATGATGAGTCACATCAGGAGAATCACGGACAATGACGCCTAGGCACTGCACATGTGCAGTGGACAAAGGTAATGCTAACCCTAGACTCGACCCCATCCCTGTAATGGCAGAGGACAAAAGCATTTCCCCAGCTATGCCAAAAAGTACACCCAATAGCAAAGGCAAGGAACATGCATCATATGTTGTCAACCCCCTCCCCCTCCTGTCCAGCAAACAACAGCTGACAAACCCATGACTGCTTAAGTGTGTGGCCCTCACACGCACATGACAAGCATGAGGAGCATGGATTGTAAATAACACACATCTGACATGACCTAACACAGGTACAATCTAAACTCATCCATACACAGGTGGGTGCGAATGCCCCCCCCCCCAATACCTGTGTCCAGAGGGAATAGAGACGCAAGTAGCAATACACACCCGGGAAACACATCTGAACAGGTGCATATGTTCCGCAACACCACCAGCATCTCTACATCACATATGGCTTCGAAATGGATGTGACATGGCTACTCATGTCCCCTGTTAAACAATGTCTACAGTCCTGTAATTAGGTAACGTCACGACATTTTTCGGTTTGCTGAATGTGAGTTCATGTTGCTATTGCACAGTGGGCAAATACTGCAACACATGGGTGATGTTACGGAAACACATACATATATGACTAATCATAGATGATATATATGGAGATACTCACCCAGCAATATACAGTCACCGTACTGTCCATCCTCAAATTCCCTAAATAGTGCTGAGCGATGCAGGATATAGGAGTCATGGGTGGACCCTGGAAACCTTGGGACCACATTCAGAATATGCAGATTAGCATCACATACAACCTGAACATTCAGGGAATGGTAGTGTTTGCGGTTGCGGAACACCACCTCCCTGTCTCTGGGCGGGACCAGGGCAACATGTGTGCAATCAATAGCTCCCATCACGTGTGGTATCCCGGCTAAAGCCTCAAAGGCCTGGTTCAGGGTCCCCCATTGTTGCCTACTGTGGGGAAGGCCTATGTAATCCCCCACCCGGCTGACCATAGCACGCAGTACTTGGTGGAGACAGCGTGAGAAGGTGGGGCGGCTCATGCCACCCACTGCGGCCACAGATGACTGGAAACAGCCAGAGGCAAAGAAATGTAAGGCAGCAAGGAGCTTGACTACACCTGGTATGGCATGGGACCGGCTAGTCAGGGGCTCGAGGTCAGGTCTCAGATCCTCATACAGCCCCCTAATAGCCCTTGTGCTCAGTCGGTACAGGGAGATGACCTGGTCCTCACGCATGCCCTGGAGCTGGGCCCTGGGCCTATAGAGCCGCATCTGCCGAGCCTGCACCTCAGCACGCCGTCTGTGCCGTCCCCGCACAGCACCTCCCTGGCCAGCCACCACAGCAGCAGGTCTGAGTTGCTGCGGGTCCACACCCATGCCCTGTGCCACAGCCCCATGGACATCATCTCCCCTGTCCAGCAACCGCAGCATCTGCCCACGTCTTCGGGCACATGCAACAACTATTATGTCCTCCATGTAAGCCCCTCTGACACTACACAAGCACAGACACGCAGACACACACAGACACAGACACACACACAGACACACACACACACACACTTCCCTAAACACTGGACAAATGGCAAACCACAACAAACAACAAAGACAACAAACAAATCCCACAATATGGCTCACAACACCTGCTCTCAGATTCTCCAAACAAACACACGCCGCGCCTACAAAAACACCCTCAATGTTTCCGACTCAGCAGTCTCCTTTTATACAGGTTACTGTTATTTCCCGTCTTTCGTTACCGCGCCACTTGTGCGCGGTGCGCATGCACAGGACGTCACGCATCGGCGTCTGTCTGTGTGTGCCGCGCATGTGCAAATGTTGTCACGTGTGCGTGTGTATGACTGCGATGCGCATGTGCCAATTGGGGCGCATGTGCGATTGTGTGTGCGCGGAGCCCATGTGAACCCCGTTACGCATGGGCGTATGCGTTGCCGCGACGTCATGATCCACACACAAACGGCTATGCGCTAAGAGTTGCGCCTGCGCGTCGCACACACAACCGTAGAGCGAAACGCATGACCATGCGCAATTCCACACATGCGCGTCGCACAAGCAGCGCCGTCGCACAGTGACGCATGCGCAACGTATGCTCCGTCCAAAAAAACTACAAATGCACCCAAACGCAAGCCAAACGTTGAGGGTTGGTTGAGGAGCTAGAGCGATTGTAGAGAGAGGTGTTGTACTTGAGAGGCGGTGTAGTGAGAGGTGGGTCTGTGTCATTTGTGTAGCCATATTTTCCCGTGTTGTATGATAAGTACCCATATCTGTAGTCTGTCATTGTGTGTTGTGGTGAGGAAACCACTGCTGAACCTAGAAATACACAGGAAAATGAGTCCTGTCACTTTAAGGCAGAATGTATCAAGGGTTTCCCTAGTAACCAAGAGTCTGTGACTCAGAGAATAGTCATCCCTAAGCCCCGCCCACAGCAGCACGTCAGGGAGAAGCTTGACCCTAGTCACATGTGCTGGGAGCAAGGTGTGGCTCAGGAGGAAGGAAAGTTTAAAAAGCTGATATGCAGTAACACAGATAGAGGAATGAGAAGTGGTAAGAAGGTGCCATTCTTGAGACGGAGAAGCAGCAAGGGAAGAGAAGGACAAGGAGAAAGACAAGGAGCATGGAGAGCAAGTGAGAGAGTGCTTGCAGAGCATGAAAGGCAGAGTGTAAGAAACACTGGAAGCCGAAGAGAGAAGCTTGATGAGAGATTGCCAAGCACAGCTGAGGGAGCAAGGAACGAGAGGCTGGTGCAAGCAAACGAAGGTGCTGCAGCTGAGAGACAGCATGACTGGCTTGCAGAGCAGAGAGAGTTTCTAAATACCTCAGAATCAAGGCAAGTATGTCCTTCTCAATTCCTAGACAGGAAATGCCCACGAGAATTAGCTATAGAAGGGAAAGCTAATTCTAATTATAGACAAAGTCCCAGGATAAAAGGAGAAAGCTTATCCAAGCACCAAGTAGCTCACTTAACAGAAGAGCTACTGCAAAAGCAGGCTCTACTTAAGAAGTTAACTGAACTAATAGAGAAAGAAAATAGCCAGCTCTCTGTTCAGATACCTTTTGATGTAAGTGAGAGAGATAGTGTAGAGGAAATGGACATAACAAGTGGGGAGAACAGTACCATGGATTTACAATGTGCTATATGTCAGGTCTCTGATGTGGAAGAGTCCTAGAGAGCAATTGTATGTATGCCGTGCTTAGGAAGCAGCCTAATTCTGAAGACGTCACAACTGAAAGAAACAGCTGTGTTCAACTTATAAGGTTGAGAGCTGGATGTAAATGTTCAAGGGACATTTAAAAGTTTATTTTGCTGCCAGAAGTTTGTTCCTGCAAAGGAGAAAACCTTTAAGAGTTTAAAAGTTTTGGAAAGTGACAATTTTGATTTACAAGCAAGATTGTGCCTGTTTCTTTGAAGTTTGGAAGAAAGCAAAGTTATTCCTGTTTCGTTTTGAAGCTGTACTGTGGATTAAAAACCTCCTTTATATAATTTACCCCTCGCGTCCTGTGTATGAAGGAACCCCTGAATACATTGAATAAATTTCTCTGTCTTACGCCTGAACCCTTGAGTCACAACTCCTTGCTTTAATATAGGACTACAATTCCCAGCAGCCCTCCTGGCAGCCATTTTGAGGGAATCTTATTTTAAAGCCAAAAGGCGACCTCACCTGCTACCAGTTACCTACCTGGCCAGGCGGGGGCGACAGTGTGTAAAATTGTCTGTGTATTGTGTTGTTTACTGTTCTGTTCCTGTGCTGTGTGCCCTGTGCTGGGGTCGTGGTTGCTGTGTCTGTCAAGTGCCTGTTGTGGGAGGGACAGAGGGGGTGAGGTGCGGTGGGGAGACGAGTGGGGAGGTGAGTGGGGAGCAGGGAGGAGGGCGATGGAGAGACAGAGTCGGAGCCAGAGGGGGAAGGGGAGCAAGAGGGAGACACAGAGGGGTAGAGAGAGGGATAGGGATAGGGAGGGAGGGACAGAGAGTGGTAGAGAGAGGAATAGGGATAGGCAGGGAGGGACAGAGACAGAGAGTGACAGAGAGAGGGTGAGAGGGAGGCTGAGCCCGGTTTCCATGCAGGTGAGGTGGTGCCGCCAGTACCACTGGTGGCAGGGACTGAGGGACCTGTGGAGGTGGGGGCAGCGCCAGGGCCATCATTACCTGCCCAGCCCGCTCCCAGCAGGCACACTGGGAAGAGGAAGCGTGTCCCTGTGTCTGAGGCCCTCAGGAGGAGGGCAATAAGGTTCACAGACGCTGAGAACCACAACCTCCTCTCCCTGGTCCTTGAAAACTACGAGGTTCTGTTTGGCCGACAGAGCACACGGACAGGCACAGCAGGGCGTCAGGCGGTGTGGGAGGAGGTCCAGCAAGGGGTCGCCGAGGCAGGGGGCCCCCTACGGGATATCGATAGCCTGAAAAAAAGATATTCAGACATCAAAAGAGGTGTACGGCAGCACCTCTGTGCCGAAGAACAACATGCTAGGGGTACAGGAGGGGGGGGGCCCCCTACCAGCCATGCTGACGGCCCTCGAGCAACAGCTGGCCGAACGCCTGGGTCCGGTGTACACCTATGGGCTGCCTGCGCTGCTGGATACTGCAGAACCACATGCAGGTATGTATGTCACGCATATCCATCACATCTCATAACCTCCCTGATATGACCAATGTGTACACAGCTGACATTTGCAGATGCACACACATAATTATCTCCCCAGTCCAAGAATGTCCTTAGCCTGGTGTCTGAGGCTGTGTGCACACCCCATCATACCCTATGCTGTCCAACACATAGACACAGTGCCACCACCATCTCCGGAACCATGAGGCTGTGAGATGTGTTGCGCACTGTGTTTTGGGTTGTATCCCTGAAGGTGGAACGATAAGGCGGTCCGAGTAATCATATGTAGATGGTGATTAATGTCTCCCACCGCATGGGGTCATGGGACAGTTGTCATGGAATATATATTGGCCAGGGTAGGGGCAAAGGGAAATGGTCACCACAAATGCAGTATACAGAAATGTCCCTCCAAACTGTATTTAACAATCCGTCATGTGTTTGTTTTGTATAGAGTATTGCCAACATGGGGAACAGACTATAATGTACCTGTACTGTAATCCAGGTACCCAGCAGCGTCATGTGTCCTTTGTCAGGAGCCCTGCAGGCAGGTACACACACAGCAGACGTATGAGGATAGTGGAGGAACATCCAGGCCTTGCCGTACCAATCTCTGACAGTCAGACAGGTTCTGCAAACCCTTTGTCCTGCAACACAATCATTGCCCATTGGGAAGCCAAGGGTATATCAACCCCGGGGGTTTCCCATGATCGCACCAAACTCTGGCCATATATTGCACCCGCATCTATGGGATCTCTGAGCTCATTACAGGGTAACTATGCCGTCAGTACAGCTGGACTGTTTGCAGGTCTCACTACCCTTTGGGAAGGTTATTGCTAGCAGATGTGAGATCTGGATGAGACATGATGTCAGCTGTGTGTGAACATCTATGACATGCAGTGTTGGTACCCCTCTCCCACCTGTGTGTGTATGCAAGTAGTGGATGACACAGGTCAATTGTATGAGGGGTGTCCCTGAACCGTGCCTCACATGTACGACACTCAGATTCCCCCTGGATGATATCTCCCCCATATAGATATGTTGTGTCACGCACACAAGAGTACATGGTACATCTCCCAGATGTCCGTTGATATTATCTGGGTATGTCCCAACCCACGTCAGCCTGCATCCACCTGCCCTCACAATGGCTGATTGTGATTAGGTCAAACACAGCGGTCAGCCAACCGGGCTGCCACTTGAAACTGTCACTGGGATGAGGGACACCATGTACCTTGCCGTGGGGAGTCCACGCATATCTGTGGCCACTCTGCCCACCTCCCCATGGGTCAGCTGTTCCCCCCAGAGGCCCAGGCATCATTCTTGTGTCTCTCAGTGCACACACCTCACGTTGTTCCGGATGGTCCTGTCAGTCACAGATTCACCCTGGAAATATGCTGGTGTGTTTGCGAGTACAGTGTCCTAGGAATGCTGCTGGCCAGTGCTTGCCCTAAGAAGCCACATGTTACAGCAAAATGAGCATGTCCCTGGCCGTCACGTTGTTTCATATCCCTGTTTTCCGCTCCCCTGCCTCCCTGCCACTCACCCTCTGTCTCTCTGGCTCTCCGTGTTTCGCAAGCTGCCCCTGCATTGGGCAGTCTGCCCCCTGATGTGCTGTGGTCCATCAGTGTCCCAGCCATCCCCCTCTCCCAAGGTGAGGCGTGTCAGCTGATTGGACATGTGTTCCGTGTTGTAACTATAGAAAAGCATGCATGCACCTGCATGAACAGAACCTTACACCTGGACGCCATTTGTCCACATGGTATTTGTGTGTGCAATCACGTCACAATTCCCCCCCCCCCCATGTCACACCACAAAAACACCACGAGATGCAATACCCAGAGGGACAAATATATAGCTGTGTGATACACAGATGTCACGTATCCTACATAGGCAATGATTTGCTGTCAGCCGCATGGCCAATGACTGTACCCTGACGGTGCACCCCCACCCCCAAGGTTTCAGGTACAGAACATCCATCACACACGTCCCAATCAACGTCGGAGAGGGTAGTTTCCACAGGACTATGCATCATGTGGGTCATGTATCTGGGGCATGTGTAGAGGTAATGCACATACCCAATCACGTGCAATCTGTGCCTGTGCTATCACCCTCCCCTACCTCACAGTCACACATGTACACGATCAGTCAAATGTGGTGACATGTGACTGTTGTGGGGGACGGGGACAGCACAGAGTATGGGTGGTGGTGCGTCATGGGTAGCCTAGTATCCACGCCTGCCAGCACAGCAGGCAGCCAGTACAGCAGTGCGGGCATAGATATTCCCTGACACATGTTATGGGGAAAGTATTGGCCAGGTGTGTCAATACACGTATGCACACAACCGAAGGGCAGATGTGTCACCCTTCCCCTGACCCTGTGGCTGCAGCAACACATGACCTGTGCTGTGACGATGACATATGTCCGCACTGAGATATGTTGTGGACCCTCTCAGCTGCAGCTAGTCCTGTATTGGCGTGTTTACCCATGGCCCCCATGTAGGATACAGGGACACATACAACATGTGTTACACATCCCAGCAGTGTCTGAAACAGTTCCAGACATGTCATGGTGTAGCAGCCCCTAACCAACTCCACCATCACTGCCCTATGTCACCTCATCTGTCATTGTGCATTTGTGTGTGACTGTTTCCTTTGTATCTGACATACTCTACGCACACTGCCACATGTGCCTGTCAATTGTCCCCAGATACTCTGCAGTGGTAGCTCCCTACATTGTAGCTTCGTGGCAAACACATGTAGCACTGGGGAGACAGTATGTCCCATGGGAATCTGCCGTGTGCAATGGCATGCACACTCACACCGAAACTATCATGGATGGTGTACCTATTGGTGCTGTGTAGCCCTGTCTGCACATACGTTAGCCACATGGGGTGTGGGATGGACTGCTGGATAAATGCACATATGAGGATATAGTCAAACATGGAGGCCACACAGGCCGTGCACGGCTGACTCCCAGACCAGTTTCCCTGACACAGGTACACGGTGTTGGGCGATAGGTATGTGGGTATGTGGGGGCCCTGTATGCAGCACACATTCAGAGTCCCCAGAATATCACATATGTGTGGTATGGATCACACACATAGATGTTGCTGTACAGCTGACACATCTGTTTTTATCTGTGTTTGCACACAATACAGGTGACTATGGTACATTGCCGACACATGCGGAGCAGGAGGAGGACGAGGAGGAGGAGGAGGAGCTGGGGCAGGAGGAGGGGGAAGAGGAGGTGTGGCAGGCAGCTGCAACAGAGGGACCTGATACTGTAGCCGATGTGGGGTTTCTTCCCCAGGGGGAGAGCCCAGGTCCCCGTGAGTGTCACATGGGGCCTCCACGGAGCCCCACACCACCAATGTTGTCTGCAGCAAGAGCTGCTGCAGCAGCACCAGGCCGCAACGAAACAGGGGAGGATGTGCTACTAGCTGAGCTGCGGGCCCGTGGTGCTGCATCACAACACGACAGTGAAGGTGGGTAATGAACAATCTTACCATGACCCATCACTATGCTGTGTGTACATAGGCTATCAGGTGTGCACCCTGTGGCGGGACTGTCAATATTCAAAAAGCCACACACAGACACGTGGTGTTACAGAAGCTATCATTGTGAGACACGTCAGCGTGCAGTATGTGCAACCCAGTGCTGGCAGTAGAATCACAGTGTGAGCCACACATGCACAGCAAACTAAATATCAGGACACACAATTGGTGTGTCGTAGCAGTACCACTGAGCTATTACTCTGTCTCCGGTTATACATCCCCTATGTTTACTGTGCAGTGTGTTTGCCCACACACATGTGCACAGCTGAGAGGGAGATGTGGAGGGGCGTGGCCGTCACAGCCACAACACACACACCTCATATCCATCTCAGGGGTGTGTCTGTGGTGTATGTGACAGCATACCCTCTACAGCTGTGATATGCGTGTCCACATTACACAGTACACATTTGCGTTACATAATGTTTGTGCCTTTGTTGCCTAATGACAATGTTACACACAGCCTGACAGCCCAGAGAGTGTTAACACCTACAGATGCAGATGTCACAGTACTGATGCATCTGGTGCCTCATTGTGTGGGGGAACACCAAATGAAGAACATATAACAGGTCAATGTAAGCCTCATGGCTGTAGCACACCCATGTGGCATTGCTACATTGTGGCAACTGTCCCCTGGGGCAGCGGGAATCACGGTTCACATACAAAGGCCTAACCTATGTTTGATAGGCAACGTCATAATGGCCCCATCCAACATAGCCTTTATCAACAGGTGTCCACACAGCATCATATACGACATTATCGTTCACAGTGCCTCATACACACAGAGATCACTATGTCCACACTAGACACGATCAGATGTACCTCTACCCTGGTTGGGGTGGAAACACTACCCTGCGGTCACGTGCATGCCCACAACTAGGGTTGGCTGTGTGACATACAGACAGAGTGGTGACGCTGTCCTGCACATGTATATCCCTGCAGCACAGCAGTCTGAGGCGGCCGGCCAGTAGGGGCGGTGGGCCATATTACGTGTCCTTGCATCAGCATTGTGGATGCGGCCATCAGGTGATGTGGTTGTGGGGGACACTAAATGCAGTCCAAACTGTATGGCATCACACAGGTAACATGTGATGAGCATATGTTGTGTGTTGGGGTCACCAGGTATACAGGCAGACCCGGTATAGGTTCCCCTAACCCCAAACAGACAAAGGATCACTCATCCCAAACACACATCTCCCAAAGGAAACGGAAAACTGCTACAGCAGCAGCCTATTCCTCACCCTCGTGACATTGCAGTTCCAGTCAGTCCACCTGAACAAAGCAGTTCACACTCACTGTAACATGCCCAGTCAAGCATGTATGTACAGTTGCGCTCATCCGCTGGGGAAGAGCTTGTGATGCCATGCGGCATGGTAGTCAGGAAGGTGAACAGCAGTCTCATACAGGTCCAGCATGTGACCAATGGCTGTGTGGACAGGTGAGGTTGTGCTCACCTTCCCCTGGCGTCCACAATGGCCTATAGAAGGCAGAGACACATTCTATAATTTGACCCACCACACCCACTACAGATGATATACAGTGCTCCTGGCAAAGGCACATTCCCTGACATGACCAGGAGATACTGATGTTCGTGTGCCAAATGCAACTGCTAGCTCCCCCTCTGTGCTGTGCGACCCAGGGGGTGGTATACATCCAGGAACATCTGGCCTGGGGCTTGATGAGAGCAAACTGCTAATTCGCCCACTAGGGATCTCCTCCTCCCTTTGGAACTGTGTCACAGACACCTGCCCTCTTCCCCCTGAGGGATCATACATAGGTGACGTGTGTTGTAACGTGCTTCCTGACGTCATTCCATTCCTAGGCCGTGGGAAATGTTTGGGCCCTTGCCCGTGGTTTGTACGGTTGGTCTCCAAGTGACAGCTGTAGTAGTTGGGATCATCACAGGTTGCATTCTCCCCTCTGACCCTGCTACTTGCCTTGTAGGTTCCGGTTATCCCGTTTGGGATACCAAGATGTCGTAGCCCTGCATTGCTGTTTCCACTACTGAACTACGTTGCTTAACCTGTCTCATTGTGCTCACCTGGCTCTTGCCTCCACAATACATTGTCCCGTGGTTGGTGTATGCCCTGGGCTACCCTCACCTGCAGAATGACACTGTTTAAATGTCTGCCATGTCGCCGCCCTCACTGCGTACACCTTCTCTCACCCTACCGTGTTAGTGGCGACTGGGTGTGCCTGTAGGCTAGCATTGGATGTGTGTGTTTGTGATCTATGTTCCCTTTGGGATCTATGCTTAGGTGAGCCATCCCCCATGTACAGGTACACCCTTTGTCCCCTTCCCTACCTAGGGCTGTGTGCCACCCGGAGCAATACAATATGCAACACTGATGTGTACATTTGCATGGCTGCTAATATTGCACCGTGGAACATCACATGTCAATAGGGCACGTGATGTGTTGTGACCCGATGCACACCTCACTCCTGCCACGCCTGCTGCCAGGCACAATCAGGGATGCCCCACCCCCCTATATCTGGGGCTCAACACTCCCATCTGAGGCCTGCCACTAGCATTTGCATGCCTAGCATACCCCCGCACATGTACGTCTGGCGTCTGGGACCCTGTGCTGCAGTACAACAACATCACCATGGCCCTTGACAGCACGCAACATGGGCCCCAAGGTGTACATGCACTGTTATCTGCCCACTGGGGTCACCCCCAGGAGGGGTGGGCGGTGTGAGATAACCTTAGCTGTCAGCCACATGTGGGAGTTGTGGTTCAGCCCTGGGGATGTTCTGGGAACTGCTGTTCACACCCCATCGCTCATTGTCATGAGCACTGCACTGGTCACATGGCCATGGTGTGTGTGCCCGTCTGCTCTACCCCAACATTGTCTGCCTGTATGCATCCCATATCTCTTACTCATTGTGTATCCCCTGGTGTTGTTGCAGTCACTCCCACACCCTCCAGCCACCCACACCATGGACACCGATTTGCTGTCTGTCTCAGATAGTACCGGTACATCTGATGGACGTTGTTGTTTTTGCGCAGACGGTATATCCCTGTGTCTGTGCCTCACATCACGTACATGGTGCATGTCCTGTGTGTGGCCATGGCCTACACCTTTTTATAATGTTTCCTTACAGCACAATATGTATTTCATTAGTACAGTTTGTACCATGCAAAGGGAATTTGTGTGAGATGTGTTGCGTAGTTGTGCATGACAATGGTACCCTCCACAGGTATCTCACTGACCACCATCTCTTCCCCACACAGGCATTCGTCAGGAACTTGCAGCTATACGGCATACAGGTGAACGCCTCATACAGGAGGTGGGGCATCTGCGCCACGACATCCGAGAAATGCCATTGGGGAGGATGTGTGTGGCCATGGACTGCATCCAAGCTGCCCTGGAAAGGATGGCACCACCGCCCCCGCCGCCAACACCGCCACCACCACCACCACCCCCGCCACAGGATGACCGGGTGTGGCCAGCTGCAGGGGGACATGTCTTGCGGCGTGGCAGACGTGGGAGGCCACGCCGTCGTCAATAGCACAATACATATTACGGTGACATTGCATACCTACTACGTCTCAGTCCAATTTGTTTTCCCTTTTAGACCATAGGTTGTGTGCACATGCATGCCTTGACCGTGGCCAGAAGAGTTGAGACCCGGACCGTTGTTGCCGGGGTGTTCATACTGTCATGTATTACTGCACACATGCCATTGCCTGTCATTCCGTAAATGCATACGATTTGTTCATTGCCCCTTGGCTGCAATACACCGATGTACACATAGGCCCAATAGCACATGTTGGCCAGCTCCAGGGTTACAGCAACACTATCTTGGGCATTCCACGTTCCCACCCCCTTATACTGTGCACATTGGGGGAGGCTATGTGCCCATTGGCCCTGTCCTTGGCAGGGATGTCATGCGTGTCCCGCCCCTCCATGGCACACATGTGTCAGAGGCACACATGGGTGTCAGGTGTCTGTACGATGCTGCTCTGTACCAGCAATTGGTGTTGCGACAGACACATCCCTGTGACATGACTGTTTAGGTGGGAGATATTAACAGCAGCATTACCTGTGGCTACCCATGTCCCATTTCTATGCACACATGTTTATCCCACAGCTACGCATGTGGTGCTGGTAACATTATGATGGCCATGGCTACGTTACATGTCCAACCAGGTGTATGGACCTGTCCCATGCTTGCGTACATGTTGTGTGTGTGAGGTAAACACGTGACCAGTGAGGCAGGGTCATAACATTTTTATTGACAAACAATAAAACACACAATGGGCAACATGCCCAACATTAACAGGTGCATAACGTGGGGGCGGGGGAAACACAGCGCAGCAGAGGGCACACAGGGGCATCACAGGTGCCAGCCATGGTACCTGTCACGCTCTTCGGCAGGTGGCCATCGGGATGCCAGATGCACCACATCAGTGGCCACCTGCCGAACAGCCCCAGTCAGACACTGCAGGGCGTGGTACACGACACGGATGTCGCGTCGTACGTCATCCAGGGCCACAAACACATCGTGGATACACCTGCCAGCACACAGACACACATTGGCTGTGGTCTGTGTGCTGGCATTAGCATGAGGTGTGCCAGTGGCCCTGGATGCCGCACGATCGTGCACACGTCCGTGCCGTGCAGACGCCTGCAGTGCCGGACTGGTGCCCCGGTGGCCCTCTGCTGGGCTGTGTTCCCCCCCACCCACCTCCAACCCCTCCCCGCTCCCTCCACTCCCACCCCCCACCCTCCCTGCCCAGACAATCACCCCAACTCCCCCCTCCCTGCCCGCGCCCCTGCCCCCGTTGCCCCTCTCCCCTGCACCCCCCATTGTCCCATCTTGGCGCTGCCCCTGGTTAGGGGTGTGGCTGCTGCCATCCGCCTCGTACTCCCCCACATCACTGGAGGAGGACACCACCACCACATCTGCCCTCTCAGGGCCTGCATCTTGCTGCTCCTGCTGCTGACACATCCCTCTGGCCTGGTCATCCTCCTCCTCCTCCTCCTCCTCTGTTGTGCGCCGGGTGGTGGGCCTGCGTAAACAGTACGCAGAGGTGTGTGGGGAGGCGTCGCTGGCATCACTGTCTGTGAAGGATGACATACATCAGGGCACGTCCATGTGTGACACATACCGAATGTGCAGATACAGGCGAGAGACAGGCTGGTGGCCCTATGGCCCACCTGAACCTGTGATTTTGCCCTCCAATACTCACCATCGTGGCGGTGCTCCTGCTCCCTGCAGGCACGTGCCAGGAACTCGGGGTGGTACTGGCGAAGTTCGCGCCCCTTCTTCCTCAGGTCCTCCACCTGTGGATATGCAAACGTTGTCTGGTGTCAACACATACCACCTGTCACTGGGGCTATGGGTAAACATACTTTGCCTTGTCTCGCCCGCATCATGCTTCTCCCACACCCCTGCTGTTTGTGGCATGTAGAGCATAGTAACGCGCCTCCAGCAGTCAGTCCCTCCCATATGTGCGAATAGGTTAGCACATAGGTGTCACAGCGGTATGACATGAGCATAGCGTACATCCACCTGCACTGTCATGTAGGGCAGCACACAACAGCATCACACGGTGACTGCATGCTGCTCCTCACCCATATCCCCAGAACACCACACCACAACGGTGGACTGGTGGGAGTGACAGTGAGAGACATGGGTGGAGACGAGTGGCCATAGGTGGGACGTCACAGAGACAGAGGGGATGAGGGGGGGGAATAGATCACCTAGGGGACATGGTGTGCATTGCAGGTCATGTCCCTGCTGTGCAATGACAGCAGCTGTCAAAGGTGTGTGTGTCTGATGTTTCCTGGAACAGGCAGGACATGGTGACCGATGGAGGTGACCAACTCTGAGCCATTGCCACTGTCTGATTCCCACAGTGTGTGTCCCCTGTGGGGCAGCTCACCTACACAGTAGGCTTCTGGGTCACCCCCTATGGGTGTTGCCCGGTGACGGCCATGTGTGTACTTGGTGTTTCACAGCATCATCATGACACATCGCATCCCTATGTGTCTGTGCCCTCATGTAGTCTCAGTTAGGTGCATATTGGGGCTGTGTAATACACAACCCGCCTGTTGCAGTGCCCCCACTTGTACCCCTTGTAAGCTAGTTTGCAAATCTCCCACAAGGCATGCTGGGGTTATATTCTGGGGTTTGTCCTCACGTTGTGTTGTGCAGGGTGGGTGTGTTTGGGTCTTTTGCATGGGCCACCTCCCATGGTTGACAGTGTCCAGGCCTCCTATGGTGTGTCGCAACACACATGCATGCGGGGACATGGGGATCATGAGCTGTCCCATATCTGTTTCAGTTGTTTGCAGGGGGGTGGGGATGTACCTGACCAGGTGCTGGGATGTCCTCTGGTTGCTATTACTACTGTACAAGCTACGGCTGGGTGTTTTCCAGATGTGTTCTAGTGTGGAACATGTACATTTCTCACAGGTAGAGGTGGGTGTGGGGCATGATGGCCATATGACTGCTGGGCTAAGTTTGTGCTGCACAGTGTGTAGTCATTGTTGGCCTTCCATTTGCTGGGTAGTACTGTTTGGCCCCCCTGGCCAGGACAGACCTGTCAGCATCCACCTCATGGATCCTTGCTGTCACTTTGTCCATGACAGTTAGACACACATACAGTGGGTGTAGCAGACATTGTCGTGTGACAGACATGTCACTTTCGGCGGCATATGCCACAATGTCAAGGGCAGGGACTCACCCTATGTGTCCACACAAGCCCAATGATACCCTGTTGCCATCATTTGCCCTCGAAACACGCATTACTGACAGGCGCTACCCATACCTCCCCCATGTCATATGGGAGGGCCACATCTAGGTGCTCTACATGTTCGTCAGACGCCATCCACGCCGTCCCCTGCAACATTGTTTGGGTCAGTATCCTGTGTGAGAGCAGGGATCCATGGCACACACGGCAGCCAAGGCAGCACTGTTCATACGCCACTAACAGAGTGTCTGACGACATGTAATCTGTGACATTGTGTTGTGAGCATAACCGCCTACACCACAATGGGGTGCACAGGGGGCTTTCAATTTGGCACCACAGGGAACGTTTAACGCTGCATAGTTATTATCTCAATATGTGCCATGTGGGTAGGGTTTGGGGGGTATATCCCCTCCTGTTCAGGGTGTTATCCTGTATGTCTTGATGTCCAGCCAGGGTGACACCCTCCCTTGGCGTATGTGGATATTGATTGGTTGTCAGCCTCATGTCCCCTGTGTTGTACCTCATTTCTGACTGCAACTGAGTGGAGCATGGCCACAGGCCAGGGCAGCCCCCAGTGGGTCTGATCGTAGGGTGGGACAAATTTCCTTTTTGGACATGCAGGCACCCTCTTGCAAATTACATTACTCTACTCTGAGCTGTCCCATTCACTAGGCACCTAGGTGGATTGGACATATATTGTCCCTGTGGTTTTTGTGAGCGTGCGGTTTGGGGACACAGGTGCGTAGTGCCAGAGGTTACGTGGAACCAATGTGTCCCGCACAATAAACATCTGCATTGATGGTCCATATGCCCATGCTGTGCGCCAAAACATTGTGTGTGCCAATGACACAATAAGTGTGGCCTGGGGTGTTGTCCGGTGCCCTGGTGTATTAGGGATGGCTGCAGGCCCGCGTCTTTGGCACATCAATGTGTGTGCTAGTGACACCTGCTATGCCGTTGCAGTTGTCATGGACACATCCCATGCCCCAATGCACAGCACGTGGTGTTATGACGCATGTCCCGCCTCCCCACTGGTATTGTGGTTACTGACTCACTTTGTTGGGCCTGGTGGTCACACCAGAGCTGTTGTGACAGACTGCATTTGTCAGTGCCACTGCCAGGGCATCCCGATGTTGTGCGGTTTGTGGCCCTCTGTGATCATGCCACATTATGTTGGTCAAGATGTGATGCACAGGACACATGGCGCTCCACAGGGGAAATGGCTACCAACACAGCCAC
This sequence comes from Ichthyophis bannanicus, assembly GCA_033557465.1. Taxonomy (NCBI): domain Eukaryota; kingdom Metazoa; phylum Chordata; class Amphibia; order Gymnophiona; family Ichthyophiidae; genus Ichthyophis; species Ichthyophis bannanicus. The sequence goes on from CM066040.1 coordinate 89,152,717, forward strand.
ATTGTGGGGTGGGGGGGGGTGGTGCGCATGGCTGGGCGGCTCGGTCAGACACCTCCCCTGGATGCCATCCCACTGGTCACTCATGGTGACAGGTCACATGTAGGCCCTTGGCATTCAGCACACTAGGCATGGCTGACAGTGACCAGAGAGTAATTGGCACTCCTGGCTCATGTCCTCCGGCACATGGTGTGTTCTCCATGCTGATGGCATGGTTTGGCCCTATGCATACATAGTGGAGCAACGTAATAGTGTCATTCTCACTGTTCCCCTGGTATTGTCTGTGGATCATGTCCACACAGCTACTAGTGCTGGGGTATCAGATACACCAGTGTCGCCGTTAGTGGGGACCTCAGCAGAGACACACACAGGGGTTGCTTTAACATGCAGGTGTATTGCACTTAGACGGACACAGAGATGACATATTTGCGTGACATTATGCACTGGGGAGCAGCAATTGGGGTTTGCATCAGGGCAGGCCACATGAGCTGTGGGGTACTCCCATATGCTTTTATAGTGGATGGTGGGGAGCAGTCGCATGCTGTCTTCCACACTGCATCTCAGACAGATATGGGTCACGGCATTCATGCTTTTTCCAGGTGATTACCTGTCCCCAGTGCCACATACATGCCTCAATGTGGGTGTGGACATGTGTGCAGTGACACCTATGTGCAATGTCCGTGTCTCCCTGAGCGCATGGGGATGTTTCCCTTTGGCACCCTTGACAGACATGGCTTTGCCATGCCTCATTTGTTTGGCCAATGTGCATGTCCATGCAGAGGCCTTAAAACCAGTAGGTATTACCTTAGATACATGTGTGGTCACATTATCTGTACATGTCATGCACTCCAAACGCAATGGCACCCTGATCTACCGGCAAACATGTTTGTTCTCACATACATGTGACATTGGGTGGTTTGCCCTATGCACCGTGGCAGGGGGCAGCTCCATGACACGTGGATATCTACATGGCCATGGATGTCCTTACCTGACCCACCACATGAGTTGTGTGTCCTGTATGTCATAGGGCTACTGATAGCTACATCAGACCTACCTTGCCGACTGTTAGACACAGCATACTGGCGACGGTGGACATGCATCTGTCACCTTCCAGCCTCTCCAGTGTTGTTATGTTCCTCTGACCTGTGTCCTTGAGGGTTATATGAGATGTGCCTGCACACACTACGGGCAATGACACATTACACGGATATGTGCTTTTTCTGCCCCTGTACATGTGTGGATTATAGGCTGTTGTGTGCAACCTGGATGTGTGTCTGGAACCCCCCAGGGGCATCTGTGAGGTACATGTACAGAAAGGGTCATTGTGCCTGGGTGCTTTTGGGGAGGAGAAACCTAATTCTGCATACATAGCTGTGGACATGTCCCTCTCGCAAGGCTTTTGACGTCCATCTCGAGGCTAATGTGTGATAGATGTTGTTGACGCACATCCGTATCTGCATCTACCATAACATGTCCATACGTCTACAGTGCGTGTGTTGGACTATGTGCCACATAGAGCGAGTGTGAGGTGCAACCAGACCACTATACCCTATGTGACAGATCAGACTAACATACCCTCTGTTACAATCAGCTATCAGCCACCAGGGTCTTGGGTGTCCTAGGGCACATCATCACCAAGATACAGCATTGCAATATGGTGACACCCTGGACGCCATGTGCATGAGTCAGGACTGCATGAGGTACAGATGATTGACTTAACGCCATCCTCACCCTGCACCATATCACCAGGGTGACTGTGGCACACTGTGATGGGCTGGGCAGACAACTGGGGATTGGTCGATGTGTTAGCCTACACTGGCACATCCATACAAATCTCCAGGGTGATTGAGAACCCACTTGGATGGCCTCTCAGCACTCCTGGAGGTAAGGGGGAGGCTTGCAACTGCAATAGGACACAGATCCATATCTCCAGGGTGCTAGAGGACCCACTTGGATGGGCTCTCTGCACACCTGGAGGTAGGGAGAAGGGTTCAAACTACATTAGGACACAGATCCATATCTCCAGGGTGCTAGAGGACCCACTTGGATGGGCTCTCTGCACACCTGGAGGTAGGGAGAAGGGTTCAATCTACATTAGGACACAGATCCATATCTCCAGGGTGCTAGAGGACCCACTTGGATGGGCTCTCTGCACACCTGGAGGTAGGGAGAAGGGTTCAAACTACATTAGGACACACAACCCTAGCTCCAGGCTGCTAGAGAACCCAATTGGATGGGCTCTCAGCACTCCTGGAGGTTTGGTGGAGGGTTGAATCTTCAATAGGACACAGATCCATATCTCCAGGGTGCTAGAGGACCCACTTGGATGGGCTCTCTGCACACCTGGAGGTAGGGAGAGGGGTTCAAACTACATTAGGACACAGATCCATATCTCCAGGGTGCTAGAGGACCCACTTGGATGGGCTCTCTGCACACCTGGAGGTAGGGAGAAGGGTTCAAACTACATTAGGACACACAACCCTAGCTCCAGGCTGATAGAGAAGCCAATTGGATGGGCTCTCTGACCTCCTGGAGGTGGGGAGAAGGGTTCAAACTACATTAGGACACAGATCCATATCTCCAGGGTGCTAGAGGACCCACTTGGATGGGCTCTCTGCACACCTGGAGGTAGGGAGAAGGGTTCAAACTACATTAGGACACAGATCCATAGCTCCAGGGTGCTAGAGGACCCACTTGGATGGGCTCTCTGACCTCCTGGAGGTAGGGAGAAGGGTTCAAACTACATTAGGACACAGATCCATATCTCCAGGGTGCTAGAGGACCCACTTGGATGGGCTCTCTGCACACCTGGAGGTAGGGAGAAGGGTTCAAACTACATTAGGACACAGATCCATATCTCCAGGGTGCTAGAGGACCCACTTGGATGGGCTCTCTGCACACCTGGAGGTAGGGAGAAGGGTTCAAACTACATTAGGACACAGATCCATATCTCCAGGGTGATAGAGGACCCACTTGGATGGGCTCTCTGACCTCCTGGAGGTAGGGAGAAGGGTTCAAACTACATTAGGACACAGATCCATATCTCCAGGGTGATAGAGGACCCACTTGGATGGGCTCTCTGCACACCTGGAGGTAGGGAGAAGGGTTCAAACTACATTAGGACACAGATCCCTAGCTCCAGGGTGATAGAGTAGCCACTTGGATGGGCTCTCTGCACACCTGGAGGTTGGGAGTAGGGTTCAAACTACATTAGGACACAGATCCATATCTCCAGGGTGCTAGAGGACCCACTTGGATGGGCTCTCTGCACACCTGGAGGTAGGGAGAGGGGTTCAAACTACATTAGGACACAGATCCATATCTCCAGGGTGCTAGAGGACCCACTTGGATGGGCTCTCTGCACACCTGGAGGTAGGGAGAAGGGTTCAAACTACATTAGGACACAGATCCATATCTCCAGGGTGATAGAGGACCCACTTGGATGGGCTCTCTGCACACCTGGAGGTAGGGAGAGGGCTTCAAACTACATTAGCACACAGATCCATATCTCCGGGGTGCTAGAGGACCCACTTGGATGGGCTCTCTGCACACCTGGAGGTAGGGAGAAGGGTTCAAACTACATTAGGACACACAACCCTAGCTCCAGGCTGATAGAGAAGCCAATTGGATGGGCTCTCTGACCTCCTGGAGGTGGGGAGGAGGGTTCAAACTACATTAGGACACAGATCCATATCTCCAGGGTGCTAGAGGACCCACTTGGATGGGCTCTCTGCACACCTGGAGGTAGGGAGAAGGGTTCAAACTACATTAGGACACAGATCCATAGCTCCAGGGTGATAGAGGACCCACTTGGATGGGCTCTCTGCACACCTGGAGGTAGGGAGGAGGGTTCAAACTACATTAGGACACAGATCCATATCTCCAGGGTGCTAGAGGACCCACTTGGATGGGCTCTCTGCACACCTGGAGGTAGGGAGAAGGGTTCAAACTACATTAGGACACAGATCCATATCTCCAGGGTGCTAGAGGACCCACTTGGATGGGCTCTCTGCACACCTGGAGGTAGGGAGAAGGGTTCAAACTACATTAGGACACAGATCCATATCTCCAGGGTGCTAGAGGACCCACTTGGATGGGCTCTCTGACCTCCTGGAGATATGGGTTATGTGGGGTTGAGTGGCTCTCTGGACCCCTGAGGGGAGGGGGATGTATTATACCACATTTGTATACGACCCCTGGGCACCTGTGTGCGTCAGGGCCCTTGTGCTGACGGTTCCACGACCCCTGATGGTTGCCCCTATGTGTTACCCTCCAGATGCAGATACCGCCATCAGCACATGGTGATTCTGGACACTCCTTAGGCAGATGGTTGGCCTAGCTGTGTTACAGTGGTCTGTAGTGCATCAATACCAGCAGCTGTCATGACGCCAGGGGGTCATCATGCCCTCTGTGGCCACATGGATCTGGAATTGGCTACATGGGCAACCACTCAGATGTGTTACACAATGCATATGGCATGTGGTTACCCTGCTACACGTACGTTATCTGGACTACTTACACACAACAGCATGGACAGCTGACATTAACCCTGTCTGTGTATATGGTTTTGTGACCTGTGCCCATTCACTTACCTCACGTGGGTGGTCTGCCTCACGATTGAAGCGCCTGGTCACCCTCTCCCAGGCCCTCAGCACCTTCCCCATGTTTCTCCTCCTGGAGGGCCCTGGGAAAAGCCGTTTTTGTGTTGGCCCAATAAGGGAGGCCAGGAGGCACAGCTCCCGATGGCTGAATGCAGGCTTCCTGCTTCTCGTCGCCATTTTGTTTTGTGGGCGTGTAGACGCGCGAACGCTAAGGATGCAACTTCCGCATTTGCGCGTATCGGAGCACGCACGTGCACGCCGCATGGCTGCGGCCCTCATCACTGCTTGCCCTTGCGTTCCGCATTGCTGCGCGCCAGAAAAGTGCAAAGATTACCGGCACGCAGCATTCATACACATTTCTTATATTTAACAATAGAAATAGGTTTCATGTTCTTGGCATACTCACATAGCTACAAGGTATCTCTCATGTCCCTATAACAGACTTTAATTATTGTGGATTTCACTTGTTCACACAGTGTGGTCTTGAACCTCTGGACACATATGCACTGATTCCTGGGCCATTGTCAGATGAGGTGTGCTATGTGTGTCACATAGCAGGTAGTGCTCTGACACTGATAGCAATGGGTGCAAACAGACCATCAGCGTCAGGGGTCAAGCAACCTGGTGATATGGGGTTATGTGTGTTAGTGGGCTATGTTCTGTGGTGACTCACCATGTACAGACAGCAATGATGTGGTGGTTGCCATAGGTGTTTTGAGGGGGTTCATATATGTGCATTACACACGAAAAGTAGGTTGTGTGTTAGACATTAGGGGCAATGTGGTCAGCATGTCACCACAATCCACATTAAACTTTGGTATATCTGCTGGCATACAGTCCTGGGGGCTGAGATATAGCGCAATGGTGGATACATTGGCTGCTTAACCTGGCATCATGGGTTACATCTTCCTTTTGCGCTCTGGAGTGCCTGTCTCAGGCAGCTCACATTATCATACTTTGTTACAACATTGGGCATGGTGCTTTCCATGTACATCTATGCTGTGCACGGCATATATTTTCATACTTTGCAACATTATTACTTGGCCCAGAGCCCTTTCTGCATTACAGAGGTGCTGCTGGTGGCAAGACACTCACACTGCTGCATACATCATGTGTCATACACCATTCTCACTGATGGGGCAACACAACCCTGGTAACAACAACACACAGTCTGCATGATTGCCTCTTTGGCCAGCCAGGCATCTGTTGTTAGCAATCTAGCTGTGGCCCACACCTAACCTTGCTGCATGGGGAGCCAGAGGTTGCATACTTCCATAAACAGTGGGTTTATTGGTGAGTGCAGCCAATGACAAGTCCATGACTGTGGGCTACTGGTGGTTGTTTGGAGATCCTCACAGTGCTGTCAGCAGCAGGTGCTCCACAGACCACCTTATAGGGTGTACCTGGGTTAATGCACTGTGATGGTGTTTAAGTTGCCAGTACTAGAGGACATTACCCACGTTCCAGGCCTGACAGCCCCCATGGACCTTGGAAAAACATTTGCCTAATGTGACACTGCCTTGTTCAATGTATGTTGGTTTTCAGAACGTTTACCCGCACTGCTGCTGACTGGTGGAGTCTGTGGGCCAATGTCAGGATATATAAAATACTTTCCTTGTACAACCACACTTTGGATTCGAACCAACAACCTTTTGTTTCTGAGGCATTGCAGTCACCACTGGACTACAGCTCTGGGGCTGTGATGAGATATCTGGCTGTCTGCAATATAACCTATGCAGACTTTGTGCTGCAGTTAACAGGGTGGGGCCAATCCACTCACACCCATGATGCACTGCACATGCACAGCAGCAGTCTACTAATGGTCCTACGATAGGGTGTGCAACCACACAGCACCTGGGCATATTTTTGGGCACGGACCTTCTGTGTTGCAGGTACAGAGTGGGTACAGAACCTCACAGTGTGTGTGGCTTGTACTCACCCTGAGTGTGAGGTGAGACACACAGCACCTGTCCTGGCTGGGAACGCCAGGAACATCAGATCAGCTTGTCAGACGATGTTTGATAGGTTGACACATCAGACACACATACAGTCCTCCTTCAAGCATCTGTATCTCCCTGACCCATCTGGGCTACAATGCTCACCCAAGGGTGCATATCCTTTGTGGGTGCCCTGCCCTTCCTGATATATGTGAAGGGGTTGTGGGGGTAAGGGAGATTTCTGGCCACATTGGCTATTTGTGTCTGACCACCTGAACATCCCTGTCAAACACAGTTTGCACAATATTACGATATGCACATTCTGTAGCCCAACTACAGTGCTAGCAGTTGCAAGCAACCTCATTCCGCCTGTCGTACACAGACCCTACAGGTCACTCTCTGCAATTTCGAACATATCCATATGTCTAGATCAGGCAAACAGACAGTAGAGGCAGAGCCACACAGCTCAACCAACACCATCTGACATTTTGCAGCAGAGGGCACAGTGTGTGCCCAGCTACTGACCCTGCAAGGTGTTCCAGCCAGACACATGTTAACTGCTTTCAGGCCGCTTGACAGTCCATGGTGCATGCTACCAGGGAGACTCTGTGCACCCATAACTGGGATGTGAGCACAGCCACCATGCAGTTGACTCAGTGATTGGACCCCATATATACAGGACCCATAAAAATCACATAAGTGAACTATTGTATGGCAATATGTTGTAACCTAGCCATGGCGTGGTCACTGATCGGTCGGGGTGAGGGTTACCTCCTCACAGTACATGCTATGGGCACCATGTCTGTGGAGGTGATGGCACAGCACAACATGGTCCTAGGCATGCACATTTGCCCTGTGTAGCTGCATCCTGCTCCTGCCACCCTGTCTGTTCTATACCCAGAGTACTTTGCTCCTCATTATGCACATTTGCAGGCCAATACTGGCAACGGTGCTATCATTGTGGGCTGTGGGAGGTGTTGGCAGCCGTCACACACTGGATCAACAGACACACACTCCCAAACCTAGGACAGCATTGAGACGATGTACTGTTATGTAGGAGCAGAGACCAACGCAACAGTAATGGGCACACTGGGGGTATGGCAACGTTGGGGTACACTTTTGGTGAAATGTTCCAGGCTGTTAATCTCTGGAGGGCACATGACCTGACACACGTTGTACATACATCTGAGACGTTGGTCTGTTACAGCTCGATGATCTGCTTATGCTTGGCATAGGCATTTCTAACACTCACTGCTCATACCAGGCTTCTGATATGCGTGTGATGTATCGCCATGTGTAGCGTGTGATTGGTAATGTCTGCACATGCTAGTTTTTGGAGGGGCACACAGGGCCTGACATCCTGCCACTGCATTGGTCCTCAGATATTAGGGCCTGCAGGTGCAGGTGTTTCTGCCCCTGTTGGCCACTGCTCTACGGCAGATTTTCAAAAAGCCAGTCAATATGGCACACACACTGGTCAGGTTTTCATGATGTCCGTGATGAGTATGTCTCTCAGACAGATGCATACCATGGTAGTGTTCACTTAACTTGCAGCACACGCATCTTTATTGGATACATCAGCGAACATGAGTGTTCTTTGTCCCTGCATGGCTGCATTTGGGGGACTGTGCTGTGGGTGATGCATATGTTTATGTGGTGTGGGCTGTTTATTGTAAAATATGTTGTCTTGACCAACGCTTATGTCATCAGCAGGGGAATTCCAGTCTTTACTAACAGGTTTTCTGCATGGAAAAGAATATGGGGAGTGGGATGGCAGGTGCTCCAGCTGAGATTTGAACCTGGGGCCTTCTGCTCTTGGGGCACTTGCTATGTGTACTGCACCACCGTCTTAGCACAGCAACAGTTCATTCCCGGGGGAGTTCATGGCTGTTTGTCACACAGTGGCTGTCTGGTGATGGTGGCTAGGGCAGCATCTGCTGTGGTGCAGCAGCCACTGCCCCCTCTGCCAGCAGTAGGCGTCCAACACCATGATAAAGTGGCCTTATATTGGGGACAGCATCACAGCTAACTGCATTGTGTGTGTACTCTGCTGTAGCTGTTGTACATTTCTGAGGGGTATGAGCTACTTATTGTAAAATAGCAATCCTCAGAACATGCTTTTGTTCTCTGCAGGTGGGGTTTTTATTCCCTATAACGGTTTACTGGTGGATAAAATATGTGCACTGTGTTGCCGGTGGCCCCAGCTGGGAGTTGAACTTGTTATCTTTGCCTCCACAACACACTGGCTGTGTCCCCTGCACCACACTGCGGACACAGAGTCAATGTAGACCCTGCAAATAGCATGTCTGCTTGTCCTAGCGGCCCTTTCTGTTGTGGGCCACTGCACCCACGTGTCAGGGGCTCTGGCTCCATCTTCTCTGGCCACCTGCCACTGACCCCACTGATACCAGTACACCTCTGCTAACATGCTGCAGGCCCTGCTAGTGCTGGTGCCACTCAGTTGTTGAACATCCACTGTGCATGTACGCAACTCCCTATGCTGAGCATTATGGGTTTGGGGTGACTACCTAGTCCTCCACACATCCCCACAAATCACACATGCTGTTGTGCAACATGTGCATGCCCTAGGGGAAATCACCATTGGTGTGGGGACACCTGCTCTCTCCTTCATCAATGTTGACTCATCCACATGTTATGCTGCATGAGCCGGGAACCCTTCCAATATGCCTATTTTTTAGCCCTGCCTTTCTTGAGAGTGTATGTTGATGTTTCACATTGCTGTGACCATTAGCCAGGTTGGTCGTCTTGTGTGGTACGATCAAGTAGTTTAGCAGCCCTGGGCGACACACCAGTCCTGGGAACAGTACAGGCATGGGTATGTTACACATAGCTGTTGGGGGTCACCCACCCAGGATGTACACACTGTCAGACAACAGACCTGCTGCACACATAACCCACATCTGAATGATTGTCATGTGGTGCTCAATGGGCAGAATGTACTGAGCATCTACATCCATATTTCACTGTGTTCAATGAAAACATTAGATAGCTGTGTACCATGTCCCCAGGTGTGGGGTGGCATTGGTGACGTATGCAACTGCTACTATTGGGGGTTACAGGCAGGGCCCACTGTCCTGCCTTTCCAGGATGCATTGTGCAATGCGGCCTGTGGGTGTGGGTGTGTCAGGGCCTGTTGGCTGGTGCTTTTCATCGGGCCTTCCCACATCATGTCATGGTGTGGCAAACACTGTTGTGGTTTTATGCTGTCCCTCATGGATATGCATGTGCTACATCTGCATGACATGAGGGTGGTACATAGATATGCAGCACAGTCATTTGTATTAGAGGCAGCATGGAACCTGACTGGTGTGTGGTCCTCCAGGACTGCATTTGGGATACTCTGCTCTAGGTGATCACCCTGTTCATGGTGTCTGTGCTTGGGATGGTAAATGTTAGGGGTTTTACTGATGCCACTGTCCTCTGCCTTAAAGGTTTTGCTTACTACCACGGTTTATTTGTGTGTAAAATATGTGGTCATGATTGGCAATATCCCCAGCCGAACTTTGAACCTGTGACCTTCTGTTCTTTCATACACTTTCTGTGTACACTGCACCACCGTGTATCCACAGCTTGGCTGAGTTCCCTGGGATGTCCATGACTGTACATCCAACAGGGCCTGTCTGTTACAGTGGACGGTGGCAGCCTGCACCTGGCTAGTCAAATGTCTGCTGTGGCTGGCAGGCACTTCCCTCTACACCATCTGTACAGTCCCACCAACATGCTAGCATGTCCTTCTCTTAGCATAAGCATATGGCCTGATTGAGTGGAGCCACTCCAGGACTGCATTTGGGCGACTCGTATGTGGGTGATGACCATTGTTCTGATGTGTGTGCGGTGTGGGGTAAAAGAAGGATGTTTATGTTCTCTGCAATAAAGGGGTGTCTTTCATATCTCTGTTTAGTGGTGGGTAATATATTGGCATGTGCCCCAGATGGGATTTGAACCTGTGACCCTATGGTCTTACAGGTACTGGCTCTGTCCACTGCACTACACTGTTGCCACAGAGATGGCGCAGTACCTGGGGATGATAAACCTGGCAGGATGGGGTCACACACCCTGCTCTGCACATTTTTACTGTGGGCTCCTTCACCCTGTCCGGTGACAAACATGCAAATAATACCCATACATGACCACGGAAAGGGGCGATAAAATATAACCAACATGGGCTACAGTGATTTTCATGAACAAACATGGGGGACACTCCCAGGACAGCTACAAAAGAGGGGAGTTTGTTTTTTGGAAGAGTCTCCGCTCCATACACCTTTCCATGGTTCATTCCTTTTTTTGGAGCTTTCCTGGGTGTGTTTTTTCTTTGTGCCCATTGCTAGCACTGTTCCCCAGCTGAATTATACTTTTTAAAATGTTTGTTGTGGTCATTTTCGCTTTTTATTTGCACTTTTGTTCTGTGCACATGTATCACACTGCTGACGTTTTACAGGTTTCCCGGGTTTGCTGTACATTGCTGACGGAAATGGTTTCTCTTCCCTTTAAATGCTTTCTACCGCGAGTGTTTCACTCGCGGTAGTTTTTACATGGAAATTCGGCCCCGATACTGTGCGGGGAGCCTCTCCCCTCCCACTCTCCACCCATTGACCCCGTCCCTCCGCCCCTCCGGAGCCTTCCTCCGCCCTTCTTTATCCGTTCCACGCCCTTATCGG
>CM066040.1:90964430-91355198 GCA_033557465.1 Ichthyophis bannanicus
GCTCAAGGTGAATTGCGGTGTCCAGCCCCGATCCTGCATTCGGAGGGAAGATCGGGTCAGTGAGCAGACTCGCGGCTCCTGTTTAGGTCTCCACGTGGTGCGACCTACCATGTGTAGAGCCAACGGTTGCAGACCGAGGAGTCGGGCCCAGACATCTCAGCAGAGGAATACTTAAACCGCAAGTACTGGGGATTGTTTTAAGGGATTTGTATTTATTTATTTTAGTTTGGTTTAATTTTGGTTAATTTAAGTTTGATTTAATTTTGATTCAATTTTTAAAGGGGAACTACTAATTTTTCAACTAGTGGAGAGAGCATACACACTTAGTAAAGGAACGGGTTAACCTCTGTATCGGAGCGATACAGTCTCTCCTTGGTTAGACCAAGCGTTTCAGCCTCGGAGCTCAGGAAGGGCTCCTGTAACCTTTTCAAGGTCATGGCGGGCAAGTCTCGGTGTCCATCCTGTGGCACCTGGCGAGGTACTTCCTCGGAGGCAGGGTTCTGCAGGGGTTGTGCTGCAGTGGCTGCCTCCGTGGAACAAGAAATTAACGGCCATGTCGCAGGCTTCCCAGGGGTCCGGAGATCCCCTAGAAGGGGAGGGGGGTTCTCAGCTCCCTCCTTCTACGTCCTCAGATTTATCCACTCCTCCCCTGCCCCCTTCCCCCTTCCCTACGGGAGAAGGGAGGGCCGGGGATTTTTTCTCCCCTGACTTCGTCCTTTTACTTCACAAGGCCTATTGCTTGCGTAAGCAGGGCTTAGGGTCAGGAGATGCTGGAACGTCGGCAGAGGTCAAATCGGCCAAGCCCACGAGAGTAAGCAATCCGGAACCCGGGATTCCGCTTAAGCGCCCCCGTCTGAGCTCTGAGGAGCCCCTCCCGTCCCTCTCACAGGATACCCCAGAGGAAGAGAACTCCAACAAGGAGTTGGACGAGGAAGAGGAGGAGCTTGAAGAAGGGGAGATCCCTGAGGAAGATCAATCCCGTGTAATCAGGGTCTTTCGTCGGGAGGAGCTCCCGGCATTAATTAATGAATCCCTGAAAGTTCTCAATGTAGCCTCGGATGCGCCTGCAGAGGAGGAGGCGTTGGAAGATCCTCTAATCCAGGCCATCAGGAGATCACAGAAAGTTTTCCCTGTCCACAGAGTTGTGCGTCAGATGATCCAGGAGGAATGGGATCAACCAGAGTCAAGTTTAAGGGGGGTCTGATCCGTGACTCGCCTATATCCGCTTCCAGAGTCTGATAAAGAGCTGCTGAAGTCTCCCAGGGTGGATGCGGCGGTGTCAGCAGTTATGAAGAAGACTGCCATCCCAGTCGAGGGCAGCACGGCCCTGAGAGATTCTCAAGACAGAAAATTGGACACGCTTCTGAAGCAAGCCTTTGATATTAGAGCTCTGGCATTGCAGGCCTCCGTTTCAGGGGCCTGGGTAGCACGGGCCTGCTTAAGATGGTCACAACAGCTTCAATCGGCGGTTGGCTCCACGGACGAAGCTCAGGCCAGCGCTGCTAGACTGGAATCCGGAGCTGCCTACTTGGCGGATAGCCAGTATGACCTCATTAGAAGCCTAGCCAAGAACATGGCCTCGGTTGTGGCTGCTAGGCGTTATTTGTGGCTACGGAATTGGGCCACCGATGCCTCCTCCAAGTCACGCCTCAGTCGCCTTCCCTTTAAAGGAAAGCTGTTATTTGGAGAGGATTTAGAGAAACTAGTAAAGGACCTTGGCGAATCTAAGGGAGGCAGGCTTCCGGAAGACAGACCGAAGCAAGGGCGTTCCCTGGCCCCTGTACGTAACCAACCTAGGGATCCCCGGAGGTTTCGCCCAGCCAGGTCAAACCCCTTTCCCAGGGGCCGTTTTCCTTCAAGGGGTCAAGGTTTAATTTAATTTTATTTAATTTAAATATTTAATTTAATTATTTACTGTTTGTCTAACTGTTTGTTTAATTATTTATTGTTTGTTTTAGTGGTGTGCTAGTTCAGCCTTCTCAGCTGTACTTACCTTGCCTCTCTCAACTAACTGGGCTTTGTGTGGTAGCCATTTTGAATTAAATCTCTCTCCCCAGAACCTGCTGTTTGTTAAACTTTTTTCCTGTCCTTGCCTGCCTGAGTGACTCCTCCCCCTCCCCCTGAGGTATTGTGTAGCCTTCTTCCTGTTTTCTCCACGTGTGCATAGTCTGTTTTAGTTTGCTTTTCTCTGACCAGAGAGGGGCTGTACTTTTACAGAGCTCTGCTAGTGAGGGGATATTTGCCTCCTGGGACATCTTACTGTGAGTTCTAGCTGTTTATTTAATTATTTACTGTTTGTCTAACTGTTTGTTTAATTATTTATTGTTTGTTTTAGTGGTGTGCTAGTTCAGCCTTCTCAGCTGTACTTACCTTGCCTCTCTCAACTAACTGGGCTTTGTGTGGTACCCCCATCCCCCTGCTGAGGGTTGACAGGGTACCTTGTAACTGCCCTCTTTAATAGGACTTATCTCCCTCCCTCCCTCCCCAGCACCCACCCACCCCTGGGGTAATTGTAGTTTTATAGGTACTTGCACATCTTAGAGGAAAGGGGCTGCTCTCAGGTGCAGCTCTTAATCCAAATCAGTCATACACAGAGGACCTGAGATTAATTAAGCTTCAGGTACACAGGGTGTATTAGGGGTATTAGATACACTTTTATTAGTATAAGCATCTACACCAATCCTTATTATATACCGAATTTAAAAGACCTAAACACAAGCTTTAAACTAAGATGCAGACAGAGGTCCAGCAACAAGATGGGTGTTCTCCAGTCTTTTGCATTGAGTGTCACATGTATGATTTTCTCCCAGTTGGTGAGAGGTCCTACATATGCACTAAGTGCAGGGAGCTCTTTGCTCTCAGGGAACGAGTCCGTTCTCTAAAGGCTAGAGTAGCAGACCTGGAAGACATAAGAAAGACAGAGAAGTACATGGACGAGACCTACAGGGATATAGTCCTGAAGTCCCACCTCCAGTCTGGCAGCATCCCTGTTGCCATGGAGGAGAGAGGTCGCGTGACAGGAGAGCATCACCCTGGTGTGGCAGGAAGTGATCCTGTAACTAGGACCTGTTCTCCAGGTGATGTAAAACCCTCTCGCACCGAGGACGTTTCTCCAGGGCCATGTCCCCATGAGGGGAGGGTCAGGACAGCTGTTATAGTTGGTGATTCAATCATTAGGAATGTAGATAGCTGGGTGGCTGGTGGACGTGAGGATCGCCTGGTAACATGCCTGCCTGGTGCGAAGGTAGCAGATCTCACACACCGCCTAGATAGGATCATAGATAGTGCTGGGGGGGAGTCTGCTGTCTTGGTACATGTTGGTACCAATGACATAGGAAAATGTGGTAGGGAAGTTCTGGAGGCTAAATTTAAGCTTTTAGGTAGGAAGTTGAAATCCAGAACTTCCAGGATAGCGTTCTCCGAAATGCTTCCTGTTCCACGTGCAGGACCCAAAAGACAGGCAGAGCTCCGGAGTCTCAATGCGTGGATGAGACAATGGTGCAAGGATGAGGGTTTTGGATTTGTTAGGAACTGGGGAACATTCTGGGGAAAGGGGGGCTCTTCCGAAGGGATGGGCTTCACCTTAATCAGGATGGGACCAGACTGCTGGCATTAACCTTTAAAAAAGAGATAGAGAAGCTTTTAAACTAGAAAATAGGGGAAAGCCGACAGTCACCCAGGAGCGCATGGTTCGGACAAAGGTATCCTTGAAGGATACTACCAAAAACAGTGAGGTTCCAAAAGGGAGTATAGTAGCCCAAATGCCCTTGAGTAAGGAGCAGACAGAGCATAAAGATTCCCAATTACCCATGCCTACCAATAGCCAGATTAATATTAATAAAATTAATAAAATACAGTCACTAAAATGCTTGTATGCCAATGCTAGAAGTCTAAACAATAAGATGGGAGAATTAGAATATATAGCACTAAATGAGAGGTTAGATATGATTGCACTCTCAGAGACATGGTGGAAGGAGGATAACCAGTGGGACACTGTGCTACCTGGATACAAACTATATCGTAATGATAGAGCTGAACAAATTGGTGGAGGGGTTGCGCTCTATGTTAAAGAGGGCATTGAGTCAGAAAGGATTAAAGTTTTGCAGGGAACACAATTTGCTGTAGAATCTCTATGGATTGAAATTCCATTTATGAAAGGGAAGGTGATGGCAGTGGGAGTATACTATCGACCGCCTGGCCAGAATGAACAAATGGATGATGAAATGCTCAAAGAAATCAAGGAAGCTAACAAAAGCCACAACAGAGTAGTAATAATGGGTGATTTCAATTACCCCGGTATCGACTGGGACAGTCTCACAGCAGGACAAGCTAAAGAGAGAAAGTTTCTAGATGAAATAAATGACTGCTTCTTGGAGCAGCTGATTCATGAACCGACCAGAGGGGAAGCCATACTGGACCTAGTCCTTAGTGAAACGCCAGATCTGGTGCAAGAAATAAGGGTGTTGGGACCACTTGGCAATAGTGATCATAGTATGATCATGTTTGATTTAATCAGTGGAGGACAGATAGTAAAGGAATCCACAGTACTACCTTT
Organism: Ichthyophis bannanicus; assembly: GCA_033557465.1. Lineage (NCBI taxonomy): Eukaryota > Metazoa > Chordata > Amphibia > Gymnophiona > Ichthyophiidae > Ichthyophis > Ichthyophis bannanicus. The sequence continues at coordinate 90,968,986 of CM066040.1, forward strand.
TAACTTTCAAAAGGGAGACTATGATAGAATGAGGAATATAGTTCGGAAAAAACTAAAAGGAGCGGTTCCAAAGGTTAAAGACTTACAGCAAGCTTGGGTGTTATTTAAAAATACTATCCTCGAAGCCCAGACCAGCTGTATTCCACGCATTAAGAAAAGTGGAAGAAAGTCCAAAAAACTGCCAGCATGGTTTAAAGGTGAGGTCAGAGAGGCTGTTGCTGCCAAAAGAGCAACCTTCAGGACATGGAAAAAAGAGCCAAATGATGAAAACTGGAAACAACACAAGCACTGGCAAGTTAAATGCAAAGCATTGATAAGGCAGGCAAAGCGGGAATTTGAGAAGAAACTTGCTACGGAAGCAAAAACACGAAATAAAGACTTTTTCAAGTACATTCGTAGCAAAAGGCCTGTGAGAGAGTCAATTGGACCATTAGATAATAGGGGGGTAAAAGGGGCAGTAAGAGGGGACAAGGCTATAGCAGAGAGACTGAATGAATTCTTTGCTTCGGTCTTTACTGAGGAAGATGTAGGGATGTTACCCAAGACTGAAGTGGTATTTAAAGGTGATACTGCAGAGGAATTGAGAGAAATATCGCTACACCGGGAAGATATATTACAACTATTTGATAAACTGAATAGTAACAAACCACCTGGACCGGATGGTATACATCCCAGAGTGTTGAAAGAACTGAAATATGAGATTGCAGACCTGCTATTGGTAATCTGTGAACTTTCATTAAAATCATCTGTAATACCTGAAGATTGGAGGGTCGCCAACGTAACACCAATTTTTAAAAAGGGTTCCAGGGGTGACCCGGGAAATTACAGACCGGTGAGCCTGACGTCAGTACCAGGAAAAATGGTAGAAACCATCATAAAGAACAAAATTACACAGCATGTAGATAGTCATGGCCTAATGGGAGACAGCCAACATGGCTTTAGACAAGGAAGATCTTGTCTTACTAATCTGATCTGTTTTTTTGAAGGTGTGCATAAACAGGTAGACAAAGGTGAGTCGGTTGATATAGTGTATCTGGACTTTCAGAAAGCTTTTGACAAGGTCCCCCATCAGAGACTTTTGGCAAAGCTAAAAAGTCATGGGATAGGAGGCAGTGTACTATTGTGGATTCGGAACTGGTTAAAAGATAGAAAGCAGAGGGTAGGGCTAAATGGCCAATATTCCCAATGGAAAAAGGTGAATAGTGGAGTACCCCAGGGATCTGTACTGGGTCCCCTACTTTTTGACATATTCATAAATGACCTGGAAAAAGGAATAACTAGTGAGGTTATCAAATTTGCAGATGACACAAAACTGTTTAAAGTTGTTAAAACCCAAGAGGATTGTGGAAAACTGCAGGAGGATCTGGATAAATTGGAAGACTGGGCATCCAAATGGCAGATGAAATTTAATGTGGACAAGTGCAAAGTTATGCACCTAGGAAAGAACAACCCACACTATAGTTACACGATGCAAGGCTCCACATTAGAAACCACCACCCAGGAAAAAGATTTAGGAGTCATCGTGGATAACATGTTAAAACCCTCCGCCCAGTGTGCAGCGGCGGCCAAGAAAGCAAATAGAATGCTAGGTATCATAAGGAAAGGGATGGAGAATAAAACAAAGGATATTATAATGCCTCTGTATCGCTCCATGGTACGACCGCACCTTGAATATTGTGTGCAATTCTGGTCACCGTATCTTAAAAAGGACATAGAGTTATTAGAAAAAGTACAGAGAAGAGCCACCAAATTGGTGAAGGGGATGGAAGGCTACTCCTATGAAGAGAGGCTAAAAAGGTTAGGGCTCTTTAACCTGGAAAAGAGACGGCTGAGGGGAGATATGATAGAGGTCTATAAATTAATGAATGGAGTGGAACGGATAAACGTGGATCAATTGTTTACGCTATCAGAATATAGGACTAGGGGACATGTAATGAAGCTACGGGGTAAACTATTTAAGACAAATAAGAGAAAATATTTCTTCACTCAACGTGTAATCAAACTCTGGAATCTGTTACCGGAGGATGTAGTAAGGGCTGTTAGTATAGCTGGGTTTAAAAAAGGTTTGGACAAGTTCCTGGAGGAAAGGTCCATAAACCACTATTAAAAAGGGACCCAGGATATCAATGCTTGACCTAGTACAAGCACTGCAGAACCTGTGTCTTTTGGGGAAACTGCTAGGTACGTATGACCTAGATTGGCCACTGTTGGAAACAGGATACTGGGCTTGATGGACCTCGGTCTGACCCAGTATGGCATTTCTTATGTTCTTATGTTCTTATGGTTTTAGAGGGTTTCGAGGAGCAGGTAGAGGCTTTGGTGCCTCTTCCTCCTCCTCGGGCCCTAGAAAACAACAATGAGACAACGGGGGTCCAGGGGGATGGACTGCCGGTCGGCGGTCACTTAAGGCAGTTTCTTCCCGCCTGGTCCCGGGTCACGTCCGATCAATGGGTCCTAGAGGTGATCAGAGAGGGCTATGCTCTCGAATTTGCAAAGCAAATACTGCCAGCCTTTGTTCAGTCTCCCTGCGGTTCGCCTACGAAGAAAGCGGCGATAGAGGCAACTGTTGCCCGACTAATAGCTCTCGGGGCCGTGGTCCCAGTTCCGCCAGACCAGTACGGCTCGGGTCGGTACTCGATTTACTTCGTGGTCCCAAAGAAAGAAGGGTCCTTTCGCCCGATACTGGATCTAAAGCAGGTCAATCGCTGTCTCAGAGTACCTCACTTCCGGATGGAAACCCTACGTTCGGTCATAGCAGCCGTAAGGGACAGGGAGTTCCTGACGTCCCTGGATCTGACAGAAGCGTACTTGCACATACCAGTCAGAAAGTCCCATCAACAGTTCCTGAGATTCGCAGTGCCCAGAGGCCACTATCAATTCCAGGCTCTGCCCTTCGGCCTAGCTACGGCTCCAAGGACTTTTACCAAAGTGATGGTGGTAGTAGCGGCTTCCCTGTAGAAAGAGGGAATACTAGTGCACCCTTATCTGGACGATTGGCTGATCCGGGCAAAGTCGGAAGAGGAGAGTCGCTCGGCAACGGCCAGAGTAGTCCAAGTTCTAGAGGAGCTGGGGTGGATCATCAATCGAGCAAAAAGCAGGATGACCCCCTCCCAGGAACTCGAATATCTCGGAGCAAGGTTCGACACCAACAAAGGCAGAGTATTTCTGTCACGAACGAGGTCAAGAGACCTAAGGCTTCTGGTCACGCAGTTTCTGCACAGACGGAGCCCCTCAGCGTGGCATTATCTTCAGGTCCTGGGAACCATGGCGGCGGCAATAGAGGTAGTTCCATGGGCCAGGGCTCACATGCGGCCGTTGCAGCGGGCCCTATTGCGGCGTTGGTCCCCTCAGGATCATCCTTTGTCAATGCAGTTACCCTGTGCTCCACGGACCAAGCAGGCACTCCACTGGTGGCGGTGCCCAAGAAATCTGGATCGCGGGATGCCTCTCGAACCTCCTCAGTGGTTACTGTTGACGACGGATGCCAGTCTGGCAGGCTGGGGTGCCCACTGCGAGGACCAGTTCGTCCAGGGTCGCTGGACACCGTTGGAATCTCAATGGCCCATCAACAGGCTGGAATTGCGGGCCGTCGTCCTGGCCCTCAAGGCCCTAGAGCCCTTAGTGCTGAAAAGAGCAATTCGCGTCCTCTCCGACAATGTCACCGCAGTGGCATACATCAACCACCAGGGCGGCACCAGCAGCCCTGCCTTAGAGAAGGAGGCGGACGTCCTATTCCACTGGGCCAAGGTTCGGTTGGAGGCGCGCTCAGCTCAGCACGTGGCCGGCACAGACAACGTCATGGCAGATTACCTCAGCAGGTGCAAGATAGACCACGGAGAGTGGGAGCTGGACCAGGGGACCTTCGACCAAATAGTTGCCCGTTGGGGTCTCCCGGTCATGGATCTCATGGCACGGTTCTCGTCCGCCAAGGTGGACCGCTTCTTCAGTCGGAGGAGGGAAAGAATGTCCGAAGCCCTGGATGCCCTGTCCCAGAAGTGGCCTTCGGAGGGTCTCCTCTGTGTGTTCCCCCCCCTGGGCTCTGATCGGAAAGGTCCTCCAGCGGGTGGAGGCTCACCGGGGATTGATAATTCTCATAGCCCCGGATTGGCCTCGCCGTCCATGGTATGCGGATCTGGTGAGGCTACTAGTCGACCAGCCTTGGCGGCTTCCCTGCAAAAGGGACCTGCTGAGGCAAGGGCTGGTTCGGATGCCTCACGTGGATCGGTTCTCGCTTACGGCCTGGCTATTGAAAGGGCACGGCTCCTGAAGCGGGGCTATTCATGAGCGGTAATCACGACGCTGTTGAAGGCGAAGAAGCGCTCAACCTGCCTTTCCTACGTGAGAGTTTGGCGCATCTTCGAAGCGTGGTGTGCGGAACACCGGAGGAATCCTCTTTCGGCCTCGGTCCCCGAGGTTCTGGAATTCTTGCAAGCAGGTTTTGACAAAGGTCTAGCGCCCAGTTCCCTATGGGTCCAGCTAGCTGCCATCGCTTGCTATAGAGGTAAGGTCCGCGGCAAGCCCCTAGGGGCCCACACGGATGTGTTCAGGTTCCTAAGAGCGGTTAGGCAACTGCGTCCTCAACGAAGGTCGGTCATCCCCCCTTGGGATCTCAACCTAGTACTAAATGCCTTGGTCGGGGAACCCTTTGAGCCGGTTAAGAATGCCTCCTTAAAGGACCTAACCCTGAAGACAGTTTTTCTGGTCGCTATTTGCTCGGCCAGGCGTGTCTCAGAATTACAAGCGCTGTCTTCACAGCCCCCCTTTCTATCCTTTCTCAAGGACAAGGTAGTCCTGCGGACGGTTCCTTCATTCTTGCCTAAGGTTATCTCCCCCTTTCATGTGAACCAGGTAGTTACTCTTCCGCTTTCCGGCCGAGGGGTTAGAAGGGAGGGACAGCAAGCTTCGCTTACTAGACGTCCAGAGGGCTTTGAAGCATTACCTCTCCCGCACAGCCCCCTTCCGGAAATCAGAACGCCTTTTCATTCAGTTCGGAGGTCCACACAAGGGGGAGGCGGCGGCCAAGGCCTCCATCTCCAGGTGGATTAGAGAAGCTATTGCCTCCGCCTATATCCTGAAAGGGAAGCAGGTTCCAGGGGGCCTGCCGGCGCACTCAACTCGGGCACAGGCTACCTCTTGGGCAGAATTCAGTCTACCGTGTTTCCCCGAAAATAAGACCTACCCCGAAAATGAGCCCTAGCAAGTTTTTCAGTGATTTCTGTAATATAAGCCCTACCCTGAAACTAAGACCTAGTGCAGATCATCGACGGACGGACGGACAGATTGGGTACCTGGGGGGGGGGTCCCCACCAGGGAGGAGCTTTCCTCCTGCTCCACTCCCCGACGCAATCAGCTCTGCCGGTGCTGTGCTGCGGGCCTCTGCATTCCAAGGGGCTGTACCGGTATTTCCTTTTTTGCTGATTGGCTTTGGTGGGAGGACCGGGGAGGAGCTTTCCTCCTGCTCCACTCCCCGACGCGATCAGCTCTGCCGGTGCTGTGGGCCTCTGCATTCCAAGGGGCTGTACCGGTATTTCCTTGTTTGCTGATTGGCTTTGGTGGGAGGACCGGGGAGGAGCTTTCCTCCTGCTCCACTCTGGCTCTCTTTCAGTTGTTGCAGCAACAGCATACTGTGGTAACACTTCACTGATTGGCTGACTATCATGAGGTGGCAGCCAATCAGCTTCAAGTGCTACCGGTATCAGTAAAAATAAGCCCTACCCCGAAAATAAGCCCTAGTGCATCTTTTGGAGCAAAAATAAATATAAGACCCGGTCTTATTTTCGGGGAAACACGGTAGTTCCCCCTCTGGATATTTGTAGGGCAGCGACTTGGTCCTCCCTGCATACATTTACCAAGCACTACAGGCTGGACGTACAGAGTTCAGCGGACGCTCGGTTTGGGCTTGCGGTTCTTCAGTCCGGTATGTCAGACCCCACCCAGGTTTGAACTGCTCTGTTACATCCCAGAAGTAAAGGGACTGGACTGGAGTGAAGATAAGGAAGAAGCAATTAGGTCTTACCTGATAATTGGTGTTCCTGAAGGAACGACAGTCCAGTCCCTGATCCCACCCGGTTTCCGCCAGCCGTTAAGGCCTATTAGTCAGGGGCGGAGCTACGGACCGAGCGTGGGGCCGGTGCTGGGGGGAGGAGGGCAAGTGAAGGATGGCTCGGACAGACACAAGTTAACCACCTCCTCCCGTTGTCCTTCCTCCTCTCCTACTCCTAATCCTTGAAAAAAAAAAGAGGGTTTAATTTATTAGTTTATAAGTATGGTTTCTTTTTTCGGGGTTAATTTATGTAGGTCATTAATGGAAGTTCGTTAAGTCTGCTTTTTCATTCGATTACTGGAGCCTGGGGGTGGTCCTAGTGGTATTTATACCGCTCCATCCCCAAAAAGGTTGGGCTCAGCCTCCAAGCTGCTGGAAGGGTTGCGCAACCCAGAAGTAAAGGGACTGGACTGTCGTTCCTTCAGGAACACCAATTAGCAGGTAAGACCTAATTGCTTCTTTCCCCCCCCCCTTTTTTTTTCTTCCCTTTCAAGACCACCTGTGTTTGTCCCATGCTTTCTTGAATTCAGATACAATCCTCATCTCAGTCTTCCCTTTGCTACCTTTCCTGGAAAATTTCTGTTTCTCACATTAATTGCCTCTACCATAAGAGTAAGAGAGCTGCAAGTGTTGGTTTGTCAATTTATATGCCTTCCAGATGTCTTGCATACTCATCCAGCTTTTCTTCTGAAAGTAGTATCTGTTTTTCACCTTAATCAAATTGTGCCAGTCTTCCATCATTACCTGTAAGGAAAGTGAATTTGGGCAATTTGTGTTGGAAAATTATTTTCCTCCGATCTGGAGTCGCTCATTTGTGGCTCCATTCCCTGCCTTGTCCACGGAGAAAGCGTTGTTGCTTACCTGTAATGGGGGTGCTCTGGGGACAAGAGAGGAATGGCGCCACACATTCCCTCCCTCTGACTCCCCCCCCCCCCCCCCCCCTTCTCAGCAGTACTTTAGTTTTGTGATGGACCTGACAGGAAGCCGGCAAATGATGGAGGTAGCAGTTGCTGTGCATGCTGTGGGACTTCCAAAGCTCTACTGGGCATTATTGGAGAGCAGAAGGTCCAGATCCATATGCATCAGCATGCCTCTATCCATGTGTAGTTCTGTTCCCCTGTTGCCCATGGAGAATCCCTATTACAGGTAAGCTGCTGCTGCTACTACTACTTATTGTATAGCGCTATAAGGCGTATGTAGCAGTCTATAGGGGATTTTGACCCTGAGGATTTTCTTCAAGGCTGCTTTTTTCCATCTTATTTTGGGGATATTGCATTGGAGGATCAGGTTGTGCTGGGATGTGTCCCACTGTGCATTAGATTTAGTAGCCCCTTCAAGGGAGAGGGTTGTGAGATTGGGGAAAGTGCAGTCTTGGTATCACGGGAGCTTGCGACTCTTAAAGAGACAGGTGCTTAGGGCAGAGAGGTTGTGGAGGAAACGTAAATCTCCTAAGTTGTTATGGTTCAAGGAGGCTGCTGGAGTGTTTTTGTCTCAAGTAGCTTTAGCTAAGAAATCATTTTACTCTTCACGTATCTCGGGTAGCGCTAATCCTGCTTGGGAGCTTTTCCGGATTGTGCGGGAACAACGCTCATTGGAAAGGGTAGAGCAGGGTCCTTCAGTAGAGCAACTTGCGTTGTTTGTCTTTTCTAAAGTGCAGACCATCCGTGTGTCTGTATTCCTGTAGTGGCGTTTCCTTTGTCTGGCCTAGAGTTTGTAGAGTCTTCCTCTCCAGTTTCTTTGGAGGCGGGGCTGGTTCCTTTGGTTCCAGTGTCTACATGATCTTCCTTTTTAGAGGTGTTGTCCCTTTTATTTGCAGAATATTCTTTGGCAATTTCATCTTACTAATTCTATGCAGGAACCTGTCCCTTCCTCACTGCTGATATCTTGGTTGCAGTGTTTACATCCTTTATCTATTAACTGTGGTTAACTCTTCTTTGAGTTCTGGTGTTCTACTGGTTGAGTGGAAGCGAGCAGTAGTTCGGCCGATTTTAAAGAAGGGTCTGAAGGATTTGGACTGTCTTGAGAATTATAGACCAGTTTCTGTTCTACCCTTTTTGGCAAACTCAGTGTCATCTGATGCTCCTGTTGGTTCATTCCACTCGACTTAGAATCTATGCAGCGGTCGGTGTTTTATTTTGTGGCCCCCTGGTTATGGAAACCATTTCCTGTGTATATTCGCCAGGCAGGTTCCTTGAAGCTGTTTCAAGAAGTATCTTAAGACATTTTTTTTATGAACTTGCCTTTGGCACTTTGTAGGGAATGTGGGGCTTGTGGGGGAGGGGGCAGTGATTCTGGAGCTCTTAGTATGCTCTATTTGTTTTTTTTTGTTTGCTTATTGAGTTAGTCATGGGGTGGTTTGTCATATTTGTATCTTATTTTATTTTTTTTGTTTTATTAGTTTTTTTGCTGTAAACCACTTTGATGTGGATGTCTAAAAGCGGTTAATCAAATCTATTATAAACAATGTAAAAGACAGTCCCTGCTCATAAGAGCTTACAGTCTAGTCAAGACAGACAACACAACAACCGGGGACAAGGATATACTGTATCCAGGGGGATGGCAAGGAAACACATCAGTTTATAAAAATGTCTAAATCGTATCAAGACTCGAGGCAAAAAAATTATACCCCATAGGGAAAAATCTTAGTTCCTGGCAAAAACCCTATATTAAAATGGATTGTACTTCCTTCGCCTTTCTTGAAGTTTTATGTCACTGGTTTCTGTGGTATTTCTGGTTCTGCGCTATGTCCTGTCATGACAGTCTACCTGATGATTATGCTGTAAACTGCTTTGTTTTGATGAATTGCAGCGTACTAGTAGGATAAAATAAAGATGTGGCAGAAAGTACATTGATTTATGCTGAACACACTGATCATATTTATTTGCAATTCTTCTATACCGCACTATTTATCATCAGCGCGGTTTACATGTGACCAAATTTGTACAATGTATAACAGTCTAACATTTGACATTTACAGAGAACAGGGAACTTAAACATGGAGAACGGGGTGAACTATATACATTATGCACAAATTGGAGTAATAGTCAGTTAGAATGTCTTTGGACAGGTTAACGTGGGGATAGTTAAACGCACTAATTATGGCAAGTGGTTCGTTACTCTGAAGGTGTTGAGATGGCACAGTATAGGAGGGTTAGGTGATATTATCAGTAATGGAGAAATATTGTAAGAATAGATAGTGTTTAATTGCCTTCCTGAACTGGGGGAGGTTGGTTATGGCACGGATATCTTCAGGGAGGGAGTTCCAGTAGGATGGTGCATAGAGAGCAAAAGCACGCTTACTTGTTGTCTGAGCATTTGGTGATAGCTTTTGGTATCAATAAGGTATTGCACGCTGTTGATCTTCTTGCTCTGTTAGGGGGGGTAGGGTGTACAAGGTCCGAGAGGGAGGATGAAGTGCATCTGTTGACTGCTTTAAATGTCATCATTAGTGCCTTGAAGGTGATCCTGCAGTGGACAGGAAGCCAGTGCAGATCCTTCAAGATGGGGGTAATATGGTCTCCTCTTGAAGCTCCGTAGAGGGTTCTGGCTGCAGTATTCATCGCGAGCTGTAAGGGTTTGAGAGAGCTTTTTGGGAGGCCGGTAAGGGTGGAGTTCGCGTAATCAAAATGGGGTAGTATTAAGGCTTGAAATACAGTTTTAAAGTCGTTTGGTTCAAGAATCTGTTTCATCTGTTGTCGGATCCGGACTTTGTGGTAGATGGATTTGATGGTATTGCTTATCTGGGCGTGCATGTCAAGGCGCTGGTCGAGTATTATACCCAGGTATCGAATTGTCGTCTTGGAGGTGAGTTCAGCATTGCGGACTTTGATTGAAGAGGGTGGGGAGAACTTCTTGTCTCTGCTGATAAAGAGAACCTCTGTCTTAAAATTTATTTTAAGTTCTTGAGATTGTAACCAGTCTGTGACAGCGTCGAAACATACTGAGAGTTGGGAGAGGTCTGGTTGGTCTGGATATTGGGGTGAACATTAGGACATCATCGGCATATACTAGGCAATCGATATTGAAAGACCGGATGAGATTGCAGATCGGTTGCATGTAAATATTAAATAATAGGGCTGAAAGGGATGATCCTTGCGGAACTCCTTTCTCTTGTGGGAAAGGGGTGGACATGGATGGACCAGAGCGTACATATTGCTGTCTATTGTTGAGATACGAAGCGCACCAGGCGAGTGCATTTCCATGGATGCCTTTATCTTCAAGGCGGGATAGTAGTAGCTTGTGGCTGACCAAGTCAAAGGCAGCCACTATGTCAAGAAAGATGAGCGCAAAGCCTTGCCTGATGTTGTCGAGTCCTGTGGTTAGCGTGTTGAATAGAGTTGTCGGCAATGTTTCCACTCCGTATGACTCTCTGAATCCATGCTGGCAATAGTCAAGGGGAGCGTTTGTCTCTATATGATGAGTCAACTGCTGTTGGACTATTTTTTCCATGATTTTAGCGAGGAGAGGGATACTCGAGATAGGCCTGTAGGATTCCATCTTTGTGGGGTCAAGCTGCTTGTTCTTCAGCAGTGGTCTTATTGATGTTTCCTTATCGGTCCTACAGTTCAGTCCTCCACCACTGGGTAGTGCACCTCCTCCTGCAGCATGGAGACTGGACAAGTCAAACTTGTGACATCACCGGGTATATCCTGCTGGTCTTCTCCCATGATCCCCCAGTGTGTCCAGTCTCCATGCAGCATGAGGACGTAGTGAGCCTAGGTGCTGGGCTCACTTGAGAAGCAGTTTAGGAGCAGTTAGTCAGGATTTGATTTACCTTGAATTTCTTTTGCCCTTCTTTAGGTGTAATCCTGTAAATTGTATTCATTTTCATTTAATTTCATTTACTTTTACTTTATTTATTTTCACCTAGTCTGCCTTAGTGTAAAGGGGGGTTCTGTCCCTTTCCAAAGTTCACGCTGCCAGCTAGCCTCTCTGCTTGGGATTCTTCGGTCTCTGTGCCCGGTGATGATCTCTCCCCCAGGACTGTACGGGGGAGAGCTCTGTGAAACACCTGCATTTTGGCAGTGTCCATGCGGCAGATTCCCATCACGGTGGGAGCCTCAGGCCGTTCGAGGTTCTTTAGCCGGCGGGCCGGGGCTCGCAGCGTCTGCTACTTCTGGTGGCGCGAGGCAGCGTGTCTGGACAGCTCTTCACCCCGCAGCTACAGCGGGGGTAACTGCTGCACCCCGACGCCGCAAGGGAGTCTCTCGAGTCCGCATGGAGGGGTTCTGAGCTGTTGCCGCCTCTGTGGTGGTTGGCGCCAAACGGGCCTGCTTCGGATTGGCGCCATTTTCTCGGCAGGGCTGAGGCCTCGTGGCGGAGAGCAGAGCAGCCCCGCGTTTGGGCAGACGACGCTGTTCCACGCGGCTACACCCAGATAAAGACTTCCTTTTGCTGTTACTTTTAATTTTAATTTTAATTTCCTTTTAATTTCATGATAGTTTATAGTTCTTTGAATGCAATGTGATTGGTTTGGGGTTTTCTTCTTTGGGGGTGCCTTTACCTTTGTCTGCATTCTGGCAGTTAGCAACGTCTGTCAGCAGCAGGTTTCCGTGCTAGGATTTGGCCATTCAGGTTCATCGGCGGCACAACCACCTACAAATTGAGCCCTTTCTGAAATTGTCATTTACATATGGATGCTATTTCCATGTTTATACGCTTGGAAATTGTGAAGACAGCCTCTAAAAGTCGTTATGCCATCTGCAAATTTGATCGCCATGCTTGCTGATCTTTTTTCCAGATCATTTCAGTGCAGTAGATGTTACCAGATGGCAGTTCCAGTGCAGATCCCGAGGCATTCCACTATTTACGGTTCTCCTGTAAGAAAACGGACCATTTAGTCCTATTGTGTTTCCTGTTTTTGAACCATTTCCCATTCTATAATAGCACATCATCTCCTTCCTCAGGAGACTTTCATAAGGGGCTTTGTCAAGTACCTTCCAAAAAAATCCAGATACATATCATTTGGCTTGCTCACATGTTTATTAACCCTTTGAAAAGACAGCTTGGTGCTGCTTTTCAGAACAAGTTCTATCATTTAACTGGCACTGAACTCAGATTCATTGGTCTGTAGTTTCCAAGATCACCTTTGAAGCTCTTTTAAAAAAAAACAACAAAAAAAAACAATTAGTGTTACATTAGTAACTCTTCAATCTTTAGAGATCATTAATACTAATGTTATGATTGAGCCTGGCTGATATTATGAATGATCACTATTAGACAAAAATTAGCTAGGTTAAGACACTTTGATTTGGTTTTCTGCACTATGTTATCAGAGCGCAGCTTGCCCACTTGGTGGGAACACTGCCCATCTGGGCCATCTGGGGAAAGGCCCCTGCTGGGGATCATGAGATGTGTTGCTGGATGGCACAGTCCGGGGCTTAGTGTTCCAGGGTCCTGGAAGGGTTGATAGCGGCAGTCAGGCCTCCCTGTCTTTGCTATGACGGTCACCTAGGTTCAAGCGTCCTGTGTTTTGGGTGACAGGAGTGGGACACCTGGACATGTGGTGCTGGATGTTGGATAGGCTCATACTTCTTAGGTGCACTCCCCTTGAGTGCGTCTGCATGGCCGTGTTCCGTCTGTGGTCTCATGCTCAGGTGATTGTTGCAGCAATGACAGAGATCGCTTGGGATATCGTGAGCGGGGTTGTCATGGTGTTGCATGGGGTTGCCAATGCAAGACGGGGCCATCCTGAGGAGTTTGGGCCTCAGTCATCAGCTTTCCCTTCGGTGGCCCGGCTGTCCAGGAGGCACCGGTCAAGTTCTTCTCTGCCTCTTCTCAATGTGGGCAGGGGGGCTGGCAGATCTGGAAATTCACGTCCACTGCACGTTCTACTGTTACCTCTGCCTTGGGGTTCTGAGGTCATATATCCCCAATCATTTGTTTGGTTAGGTGCTGCTGTCTGTTGTGCAAGACAAGGTGGTCAACAGTCGGAGGCTGTCGTCTATTCCCCTTACCCCTGAAGGTGCTCACAATTTAAGTTTTTTGTACCTGCGGAGGTGTATGTTGTTCAAGGCTAGCAGGCGCACCTGTGGGACCAGAATCCTCAGTTCTTCCGACCTTCCGTTGAGGTGCGCGTGTGGGGTTTACTCCCTTGGTCGGCTGGCAACTTGCTTCACCCATTGGGCCTTCCCTTTCCTCAAGGCATCGTTGCGTCCCACTTCTTCGTGGGGGCTCACCGCAGGGCCTAGAGTTATGCTCAACCGGTTCCAGCCAGGGCAGAGTCCTTGGGGGGGAGGCTCCGAGCCTAACGATACAGGGAGTGCTGGGATCCGTTCGACCAGGTTCCTTGGGGCCCAGCGTACGTCTTTTGCTGGCCGGTTTAGGTCTTTGGGTCGTGGCGGTGCTCCGAGAAGACCAGTAGGCTGCACAGTGCTCGTCTTGGAGCAAGCGCGGGATATCTGTAGGTTCATATTCAAAGCCGTCCGTTACATGTCCCTCCATTGTGGAATACTGTACTAGTAGGCATACTTCATATGCTGGGCTTACAAGATGGCTTCCGTGCTGCTCGGCATCAGCCAAGGTGACTGCCGGTTTAGACTGTGGATGTGGAGTCAGCCTGGAGGAAGGGCCTTGCGTTCTCTGGACAATGCCCTGTTCGGTTGTGTGCCTTGTGGCCCTTATGGAGTTGTAAAAAAAGAAAAAAAAAAAAAGACTAATCAAACAGGAAAGCCTTCCAACTTCTTTTTTTATAAGGTTCTGTCCCTTTCCTCCGGGAGCTTGGCCGGAGCGTGGTTAGACTCAGCTACGTTTTGGGGATCCTTTATGTACAAGGCGTTTTAGCATACGCAGCACGCCCAGTGTTCCATCGTCTGACTGGAACGGTAAGCGGTACGTCAGCCGTGGCAGGCGTTCGCGGCCACGGTAGCGGATCGAGCGGTGTAGTTGCTGTCTGAGATCTCCGGGATGGTGGCCTATTTCAATCGACAGGGTGGCCCGAGCGAAGGGACAGCGTGCGCGGTTGAAGCCTTGGTGGCCTGCGTTTTGGTGGGGACACTGTGGTGGCGAATGTCCTTAGCGGGGTCCGAGTGTTTGCCGGAGGAGTGAGATTGCATCAGGCAGTGTGCGCGCCGCGTGTGCTCGGATGCGGTCAGCCCATATTGGACCTCATGGTGACCTGTCAATCTGCGGCGACGGGTCAATGTTTAGCAGAGGACATATGAGGCTACCGGATAGCGTTGACGCATTGGTGCAACAGGGGCCATGGCCTGGTCCATTCTATGACTTTCAGAAGTCATAATGTAAATGGCCGACTGGGTCTGGTTGATAAGATATGTGCTCTTCATTAGTCAGTGGGGACCATTAACAGTGTATTATGCAACATTTGTGTGAGCTTGCATGATCTTTACTTGCAACCAATAGAAATAACTGTCCAAAACCAGTTGATGCAGTCACTACTTAAATTTGCCTCGCTTGACAATAAAAAAAAATTAGGACATGTTTATTTTATACCGATAGGTCACTCACAGCATGCACCACCAGCCCCTGCTCAGCAGGGTGGGGGTTTTTGACTTCCTCAGCATAGCCTCTCCCCCTCCGCTGGCTCCTCCCAGCACCGGCGGCCGGCTGGTTCACTTCGCACACAGGTGGTCCAACATCACTTCAGATGCCTGGGTGCTTCAAGTCGTAAGAGAAGGATATCTTCTCCACTTCCATCAGGTCCCTCCCTCTTATTTCCCGGGAGAACCTCCACGACTCCCTCTGCACAGGGACTTACTCCTTCAGGAGTTAGCAAGTCTTCTTCAGGAACAGGCTGTGGAACCGGTGCCCCACCACCTGAGAGGTCAAGGCTTTTATTCCAGGTATTTCCTGATACCAAAAAGGACAGGAGGCCTCAGACCCATCCTGGACTTGCGCAACCTCAACAAGTTCCTCGTGAGGGAAAAGTTCAAGATGCTTACCCTTGGAATCCTTCTGCCCTACCTCCAGCAGGGAGATTGGCTGTGCTCCTTGGATCTAAAGGATGCCTACACGCACATCCTCATCCACCCAAGCCACTGCCAATACCTACGGTTTGTGGTGGCAGGAAATCATTACCAGTACAGAGTACTGCCCTTTGGCCTATCCTCCGCACCGCGAGTCTTCACAAAATGTCTCGCGGTGGTGGCGGCCTATCTCCGGCTTCACGGCCTCTGTCTTTCCGTACCTCGACGACTGGCTCATCAGAGCATCGTCCTCTCTGGCAGTCACCAATGCCACACACCGCACGGTGACTCTTCTGCAGTACTTGGGCTTTGTCATAAACTTTGCAAAGTCCATTTTGCTCCCTTCACAGGATCTCGAGTTCATCGGCGCAAGACTGCACACTCCTCAGGCACGAGCTTTCCTGCCTCTCGACAGGGCTCAACGGCTCATGGACCTAGCCGGCCGTTTTCGCAGCCAGTCCCTGGTCTCCGCCAGGCGCTTCCTGAGACTACTCGGCCATATGGCTTCCACCGTCCACGTGACCCCCAATGCCCGCCTGAATATGCGGCCTGCTCATTGGTGCCTTCGCAAGCAGTGGCAACAAGCCACCGGCGGACTAGCCGACTTAGTGCGCATCTCCGGGCCGCTGGCCTCTTCTCTACAGTGGTGGCTTCATCGGCCGAACCTGGTGCTCGGAATGCCTTTTCAGTCACCTCAGCCGGCTCAAGTGCTGACGACCAATGCTTCCCTCCTAGGTTGGGGAGCACATTGCCAAGGGGCGTGTACTCAAGGTCTCTGGACTGCGTGGGAGTCTGCTCAGCAGATCAACTTCCTGGAGCTCAGAGCAATCCGTCTGGCGCTCAAGGCTTTCTCCCACCTGACTTCTCTTGCCTGGCGGACAAACTCAGCAGGATACTCCAGCCGCACAAGTGGCGTCTGGATCCCTTGGTAGTTCAGAAACTTTTTCTGAAGTGGGGCCTCCCCACGATGGATCTCTTTGCCAGTCCTCTCAACCGGCAACTTCCTCGCTTCTGCTCTCGTCAGCCACGTCCCCTTCGAGTAGCGGCAGATGCTTTTCTACTCTCATGGTCGGAGAGCCTTCTCTATGCTTTTCCTTCCATCCCGCTAGTCTCTCGAACTCTTTTCAAGGTTCTCCGAGACAAAGCTTCCATGATCCTGGTGGCTCCTCGCTGGCCCAGGCAGCCGTGGTTTCCACTCCTGTTGCAACTAGCGGTAGAGGATCCGTTTCCTCTGGGGTTTCAACCGGATCTCCTAACACAGGATCAGGGGTCCCTGCTACACCCCAACCTCAGATCTCTCAATCTAATGGCCTGGCGGCTGAAAGGGTAGTCCTTGCTCCCCTTCTCCTGCCGGCAGAGGTGGAAGAGGTCGTCCTAGCTTTTCGGCGACCTTCTACCCGCAAATGCTACGCCCTTAAATGGCGTCGCTTTTCCGTTTGGTGTGCCCAGCAGTCTCAGGATCCCTTCTCCTGCTCGGTGTCGGTGATCTTGCAGTACTTGCTCTACCTCTCTAACATGGGACTTAAGTCCAACTCCGTCAAAGTTCACCTCAGTGCTCTTTCAGCACATCATGTGCCAGTGAACGGCAGACCTCTTTCCAGCGACCCTCTCGTGGCAAGGTTTCTCCGAGGTCTCCTTCTACTTAAACCACCTCTGCGCCCGCCAGCACCTGACTGGGATCTGAATGTGGTTTTACAGCGGATCACCTGTCCGCCTTTTGAACCAATGGCTACCTGTTCTCTCCGTTTTCTGTCTTGGAAAACCTTATTCCTGATAGCCCTCACTTCCGCTAGACGCGTAAGTGAATTGCAGGCCCTCGTGTCTGATCCCCCTTACACTCGGTTCTACAAGAATAGGGTAGTCTTACGGACTCACCCAAAATTTCTTCCAAAAGTGGTCTCCCCTTTTCACATCAATCAGGAGGTGGTACTTCCGACCTTCTTTCCCAGGCCACACTCCAACCGAGCTGAAATGGTCCTGCATACCCTGGACTGTAGAAGGGCGTTGAACTTCTACCTTGACCGTACGCGGGAGCACCGCAAAGCTGCTCAGCTCTTTGTGTCTTTTGACCCCAATAAATTGGGGCTCCCTGTCTCCAAGCGTACTCTGTCCATCTGGGTTGCTGACTGTATCGCTTGGGCTTATGGGGCAGCCGGACTCTCGTTAGAAAGTCGAGTCACGGCTCATTGTGTTCGGGCGAAGGCTACGTCAGTGGCTTACCTCCGCTCTGTTCCGCTGGCAGACATCTGCCGGGCCGCTACTTGGTCTTCGAGCCAGACTTTTCCGGTCCATTACTGTCTCGAGAGGGAGTCCCGCAGGGACAGTGCTTTCGGACAGGCAGTCCTCCGAAATCTCTTCGAGGTTTGAGCAACTCCTACCCTCCATCCCGGATGAGGGCTACCGGTGGGTAATAATTCAGTGAAGATTCCTTCCTTCTGTGCCGCTGAGCTAGAGGGAGCTCATTTTTGTGCTTTGGGTCTCCGGTAGCCTTAAGCTTGGGAGTCCCATATGTGAGGACTGACTTCCTGCTTGGTCCTGGAGAAAGCGTAGTTACTCACCTGTAACAGGTGTTCTCCAGGAGCAGCAGGAATCAGTCCTCACAACCCTCCCTCCTCCCCTTGGGTTGCGATTATCTGCTTTAGTTGTTTTGCATATTTTTACGCTGTCTTTTTAGCTATGTCATCTGACTGGCTAAGATGGCACCCTTGGGCGGGAAGCAGACCGCGCATGCGTGCTGCAATTCCCAAAGGCTTTCTTTGAAAGCTGGGGAAAATTGCTCCGCGAGGGCTCCGTCGGCGCCGACGTCACCCATATGTGAGGACTGATTCCTGCTGCTCCTGGAGAACACCTGTTACAGGTGAGTAACTACGCTTTTCCCTCATTTTGCTTCCCACCTCTGTCTGGATGGACCTCGGTTCGGTTCTCCCTCGTGGAATCCGGCTGTGCCTGTCTAGTTGTTGGTTTGAGACTTACGCAAGAACACTTTGCTTGTAACCTGCGTTCCTTGGACCTTAGGTGAAGGTTCCGTCGCTTTCTGGGAGGTCTCTTCGCTGCCTGTCCCTCCGTGGAGGCGGGTTCTGCGGGAGAGCAGCGGTTGCTAACACTTGACACCCTGGTGGGGTCGAGAGCCAAGGGGGAGCTCAAGCAGATTTTTCAGGCGGAGCTCCGGTAGCCTTATCAGTAGGTCTGTTTCTAGGGTGTTCAGTGTGTTTGCGATGGCGAGTTTGTCTTTCTGAAGCACTAGCGCTGCTTGGGGCAGAGTTCTGTGCTGTTTTCATCAGTGAAGAGGGTTCAAGTGGGCTCTCGGTCGTGTCTTCCTGGTTGGCTTATCGCCTGTTGACGTGAGGAGCGGGCTGGGGTCGGTGCCTGCTCTGTTCGTTTAGGGGCCGAGCCGACTGGATAGGTCCCTCCCAATGATTACTGCTCTGGTACATCCCAGTGGTGGAGGACTGAACTGTAGGACCGATAAGGAAATGGAAATTACACTTACCTGGTAATTGATGTTCCTTGAGGGAGTACAGTTCAGTTCTCATTCCCGCCCGGGGATGGATGTTTCAGACGCGAGGCGTCAGTTCCGAGTGTGCTTTCGGATCCTAGAGTCGGCAACGGGCTCTGATTGGCAGGTAATCGCGAGAGCAACCTTTTCTGCCTATACTCTTCCTTAGTTCTCCTTCCTTCTAGCTGTCTTCCGCTGTTTGGTGCGCATGGGGACAGGGGCACCGAGGAGGGTGTTTTCGGCCTTTCTTTTTGGGGCCCTGTGGTTTTAAAGTTGAAGTTTGAGCATAGCTTTGTATTTAGTACTTTAACTGGTTGTTTGTTTGCTCCTTTGAGTCTGCTTTGACAGTAGGTCACTGGGGGATCATGGGAGAAGACCAGCAGGATATACCCGGTGATGTCACAAGTTTGACTTGTCCAGTCTCCATGCTGCAGGAGGAGGTGCACTACCCAGTGGTGGAGGACTGAACTGTACTCCCTCAAGGAACATCAATTACCAGGTAAGTGTAATTTCCATTTGTTTTAGCTTCTGTGGGAATGTGCTAGAGAGGAATGTCGTACCTATTAGATTGGCCAAAAAAGTTCAGTCCGAAGAGATTTTATCCAATGCGCAGGGCATGGGTCATCTGGTGCCGTGGTGGTGTTTATATTCATGATGGTGTTTAAGATGGATGGCAGGGTGAAGGTTCTTTGGATAAGGTTTTGACAATATTGAAGAGCTCATGTGGTTTGTTTATTGAACGTTGTAGGATCCCTGCGTAGTATTGCTTCATTTTTGTGGACACCGCAGTTCTGTGGGTATCCAGATGAGTGGTGTATGCGTCATAGGTTTCCGTTGTTCGGGAGCGATGCCAGCATTTTTCAAGCTGTCGAAGTCGGCGAAGGGATGCCGTTAGATCAGGTGAATACCAGGGAGCATTCTTTCTTTTGCTGGAGGATTTGTTGCTAGATGGAGTGTCGATTACAGCATTAAGACATTGGTTCCACAAGGGTAGCATGTCATTCAGGTTTTGTTTGGGGGGTTCCAGGAGAGGCTGTGCTCTTTCAAGGATCTCTTCTTTGATGAAAGGAAGGTAGCGCTTAGAAGTGGTAGCGAGTGGTTCATCTGATGTGATGGGGTTATTGGTTGTAGAGTGAGAAGTTAGTGAAAATCTAATTAGACTATGATCGGACCATGGCACCGAGTTTATGGAAAGCTTTAACTGATGTGCGGAATGAGTAACTACTTGTGGTGCAAATATAAGATCAAGCATGTTTCCCTTGATATGAGTGGGGTGGGGATTGAGAAGCATTTATTCTCCACATCTAGTTCACTCATGCAGCAGTTACATTATCAGAAGGTAGCATGAAATGCTCAAAGATCAGCATTTGAAAGGAGGAAAACCTAAAAGGAATGCAAGAACAGACTTCCAGCAGAAGTGATAGAAGTCAAAAGCTGACAGAATTCAAGCATGCATGGGATAGACACACAGGATCAGTTGGCCCCTCTTATCTGCCTCATTTGTGCCCACCTACTTTGCTGTCTCTGATTTTATTCTATTTTTGATATTTTACTTCCCTTCACCATTAAGATACCATATCTGCCAATATCATCATCTCTTTCTATGTTAATGCAGTGAAATTGCTACTACTTGAATGGCGTGATCCTTTGTTCCAAGGTAGAGCATTTTGAAGAGAGAGACTATCAAAGACCAGAAAATTTCACAGTAAGGATTAATTTTGCTCCATGCACTTGGGGAAGTGGGGGTGCCCAGTCCAGTTCTAGCCACCCCTGCTGCTCTAGATTTCCTGTGCTTTCCTTTCCCTTTTGGGTTAGTAGTTCTCTATAGGGTAGGAGTGCACAAGTTCAGTCCTTGGGCTGCAAACAGGCCTAACGAATATGCATGAGATGGGATGAGTCCTGCTTGATCTGTCTGTGAGCTAGAGTGAATTATTTACCATGTATTTGAGCTCCTTTTTGGGGAGGGTATTAACCATTCACATGATCTTGCATAGCACCGGGAATACTGGTGCCATATAAATGTGTGTTATCTGGTAAGGGTGTATAGTGTTTCCGTAGAGTAAATCAGTAGAATCGCACCCAAGGAAAGTGTGTCAATACTGAAATGTGACTGTGTAGGGTCATATTTGAAATTAAGTTGTTTGTATCCTAATAAAAATAATTGCCTATGCCTTATCATCCCTCCAATCCAGTACATGTAGGTAATATCTCTCCACCAGCAGCTGGAGACTGTGCATGTCAGATTTCTGATGTTGCAGTAGAAGAGCTCCTTCCTTAGGCTCCAGAAATCAGTATCTTAGTTCCTAGCAGCTGGAGTGGAGCTTCCTGTGCCTAGACTCCACTGAAAGGATTTTGGGCCTTTGATTCACTGACCAAAACTTTAAAAAAAAAAAAAAAAAAAAGGACTTTGGAGACAAGTCTGATACAAAAAGAGCCTCAGGCTGACAAGTCTTCCTGTGTGTGGCTGGGCACGATTCTGAAAGAACTGTTTTATTTGTGGGGGCTGGCAGGTGGCAAGTGTGGTCTAGTTGGCATCTGGACCCTTTGGTGGGTCAGATGCTGCCTGGAGGTCAAACACTTGGTGGTCCAAGTCCCTTGCCCCCTGAGCCCGACAACCCAGCTGTCTAGAGGTAAGATTAGCTGGCTTTCCTTCTTTTTTGCATACTGAATTAATTTGGAACTTCTGGCTATTTTAGAGCTGAAAGAAAGTTTAAACCAAAGCAAATGTGTGCTCAGGCCTTCCTTGGCAGCGTTACCAACGTTAAACAGAATACCTCGTGTTCCTTTCAGCTCTGAAGGTTTTTTGGGTGTTGTGCAGGCTTTTTCCTCTCTTCCTCTCGGGTCATCGGATCCTTTACTGTACATCTCTGCTTGTTCCCAGTTCTGTACGGCTGTGTTACTGGTGGGGAGAGCAGCGGTTTGCGCTCGGAGGTGTTTGTAGGCTGTGCATTGGACAGGGCAGGTCTGTGGTGGTATAATCCCATGCAGTCTCAATTGGATTGAAAGCATAATAATGAAGGGGCAGTTGTCCACAATAGATGTAAGCAGGCCTTGGGGTGCAGAACCTGGTGGTGTCAGGTCCCTCCCCCTACTTGCCTCTTTGGCAGTCTCTCCAAATTGGGGACCGTTTCAGCAGGTCATCCAGTCTGAGTGGCTACTCTCCTCCTCTTTCATTCGGGAGGCTGGTGGTAAGGTCACTGTGACACAGTGTCTTTGCATCTTACTCTTCTATTATAGAGAAGAGGCCAGCAAGCAAAAGTGTTGATAACTGTGTTGATAAACGTTTCCAAAACAAAAAAAGTAAATGAAAATTGAACAGGTGTGGAAAAGGCTCAACCCCCCCCCCCAAAATATAACAAGTATAAAGGATAGTAGCACAGTGGCAGTGAGTGCTGACGTCCTCTTTGCTGGGGAGGAGGCTAATATGCAAGCGCTGCTTCTCCTGGTGGGGGTTGCAGCATACACTGCTTTTACAGAGGACAAGCTATCGGGTCCCTTTTTACTGCGTTCTTGTCTGTGCAGTTGCCGACCTGTTTGATATATTTTTTTGTTTTATTGGTGTACCTTGCTTAACGGTAGCTCAGGGGCTCTCAGCAGTAGTAACGGCACTGGTGTGTTTTGGCAGGCAGAGCCTTCAGTTATTGTTTCTGGGCACTCAGATACCTTTGTTTCCTAGGGTTAAAAAAAAAGGGTAAAAACAGTTAGGATAGGGCCACGGCAGGCCATACCAACTCTTCTTAGGGAGAGTCGCACTTGTGTGCTTGAATGAATTTTGGCGGGGACCTCTGACCTTTTTTTTTTTTTTCCTGGTTTCCCTGAGGTTTCTTAACATCTGTTGGTGCTCTGCAGTTTTCGGTCCATGGTTTGCAAGGGTATGTTTACGATCTCAGCTGATGGTGGCAAATTCCCACAGGTTGGGGACATCAAAACAAAGGTAAGAAGCACAAGTGAAAAATAGGACAACATGTACAATGGCTAAAGATCCCGAATGTAAGCCCGGTGAAAATGTGCACATGGCTGAAAGGGCCATATCCCCACCATTGCTCATCCTACGAGTTCTTAGGATCGGGGGAATGAGACAAGCCGCTGTTTTGGAGCCAAAGAGATTTAGGCGTGAACGGCAGCCATTTTCCCTAACAGTTTTTGTTTTTACATCTTCTGGGAACACTTGTGTAGATAGCATGACCTTTTTCACGATATGTCTGGGTTGTTTTTTATTTCACTCCTTCCCTTTAGGAAAATTCATCTCAGTAGGGAGAGACTGATGTAGTCTTGCACACGAGCAGCGCCTGAAGCAGCAGCAGCTTATTCCTTATCGTCACTCCAGTCCAGTCCCTTTACTTCTGGGTTACGCAACCCTTCCAGCAGCTTGGAGGCTGAGCCAAACCTTTTTGGAGGTGGGGCGGTATAAATACCACTGGGACCACCCCTCAACTCCAGTATTCTCAGCCTCCAAGCAGCTGGAGGGTTCCGTAAGCCTAGGGCTTACTGGAGTCTTCCTTTAACTAAATTACTTTAAGTTTACTTTTAAATTTATCATTTTGTTCCTTTATTGCCTTTAGTTTCTTTGATTTCACCTTTAAGTCAGCTAGGTTTTTCAGTGCTGCTCCTTTAATTCCTCTCTGCTCTCTTCCTCCCTCCCTCCCCCCCCCCCCCTCAGGACGGGCCGGGCGCCGGAGGTAGCAGGGTGCAGGCTGTTTACCGGGGATATTCTGCTTTTCCCCGCCTTGTTCTGCCTCGCGCCGAAGCCCTTAAGGTGGCTGAGCGCTGGAGGCAGCTCCGGGAGTCAGATTTCGTCCGTCGGGGCCCCCCTCCCGCAGCTGAAGGACGCAGCGGTGATCCCTGGGTCTCCCGATCGCGGAGGTCTCCCGATCGCGGCGGAGGAGTTTCATCGGCGGAAGAGTTTTCCCTGCCCTTCAGGATCCGTCACTCTCTACCGGCAGCCTTTCTCGGCGGCGCTTTTCTTCCGGGAGGGAGAACAGAAACCCGGAGAACGCGCTCGCGATCCCCCGTTCACGCTCCACGTGGTGAGGCCTACCACGTGTAGAGCTAACGGGCAGAGATCGCTGAGTCGGGTCCACTGAGCTGCAAAAACCGCAAGTACCAGGGAGCATTACTCGCAGTTTGCTTTGTGTGCCATTGCTTGTTTTTTAAGTTTTACTTGAGTTTTAATTTGTAGTTTGCTTAAATTTTAATATTTCTTCTGCTAATTGGTTTGGCCTCTGGGCAAGAGGCGCTGATAGAGGGCTAAGGGTCTGGTTCTCCCTCTCTCTCTCTCTCCCTATCCCTCAAGGATAGATTGGATCCAAGGAAGGAGGAAAATCAATTCTTTAATCTTTCTGCTATCCTGGGAGCTGGGGATTTGAACAGTGCCTTTCCTTCCAAACAGGGATTTAGGTACCTGGAAACAAGAGCATGGCTGCTAAGCCCAGATGTCCTTCCTGTGGCACACGTAGGGGCACAGCCTCGGAGGCAGGAGTCTGCAGGGGTTGTGCTGCAGTGGCTGCCTCCGTGGAACAAGAAATTAATTTGGCCATGTCCCAATCCTCGCAGAGTGCTGGAGACCTCTTGCAAGGGGAGGGGGGGTCCCAGCCTCCTTCCACCTCAAACTCAGATTTACCCACCCCTTCCCCCCCTCCTTCTACTCCCCCTCCCCCGGGGGAAGGGGGTACAGGGGATTTCTTCTCTCCAGACTTTATTCTTTTACTCCACAAGGCCTATTGCTTGCGCAAGCAGGGTTCGGGCTCAGGGGGAATGCCCCGACGGCCGACACCATATCCAAGAGGGCAAACATCCCTGACTCAGGCCTCCCACCTAAACGCCCACGCTTGGGCGAGGAAGAACCCCTCTCCTCCCTTTCCCAGAGCTCTCCAGAAGAGGAGGGCTCGGACAAAGACTGGGACGGGGAAGAAGAGGAACTGGAAGAAGGGGAGATCCCGGAAGAAGATCATTCCAGGATAATTAGAGTCTTTCGGCGGGAAGAACTCCCGGCCCTAATTGATGAGTCTTTAAAAGTTCTCAATGTATCCTCAGAGGCACCAACAGAGGAGGAGACGGTGGAGGATCCGTTAATCCAGGCCATCAGGAGATCACAGAGGGTCTTCCCTGTTCATAGAGTGGTGCGCCAGATGATCCAGGAAGAATGGGATCAACCCGAGTCTAGTCTAAGGGGAGTCCGATCCATGTCTCGCCTATACCCTCTCCCAGAGGCAGACAGAGAGCTACTGAAGTCCCCAAGGGTGGAGGCAGCGGGTTTCAGCAGTCACTAAGAAGACTACTATTCCAGTGGAGGGCAGCACAGCCTTGAGGGACTCTCAAGACAGAAAACTAGATACCCTCCTAAAACAAGCTTTTGATGTGAGCGCCCTGGCATTGCAGGCCTCGGTTTCTGGGGCTTGGGTGGCGAGAGCCTGCTTAAGGTGGTCTCAACAACTGCAAGCAACAGAGGGCCCATCTGGCGAAGCTCAGGACCACTCTGCTAGACTGGAGTCCGGAACAGCCTTCCTGGCGGATAGTCAGTATGACCTCATCAGAAGCCTAGCCAAGAGCATGGCCTCGGTGGTAGCAGCTAGACGCTATCTGTGGCTACGGAATTGGGCAGCGGACGCCTCCTCGAAGGCACGCCTGAGCCGCCTTCCGTTCAAGGGGAAACTGTTATTCGGAGAAGATTTGGAGAAATTGGTAAAGGACCTTGGCGAGTCTAAAGGGGGCAGGCTGCCCGAAGACAGACCAAAGCAAGGGCGCCCTGTACCCTCAGTGCGTAACCAGTCCAGGGATTCCCGAAGGTTCCGCCCAGCTAGGTCAAACCCCTTTCCCAGGGGCCGGTTCCCCTCTAAGGGACAAGGTTTTAGAGGGTTTCGAGGAGCAGGCCGAGGTTTTGGCTCGTCCTCCTTCTCCTCCTCTCAAACAAATAGAAAACAATGAGGTGACGGGGGTCCAGGGGGGAGAGCCGTCGGTGGGCGGTCGCCTAAGGCGTTTTCTTCCTGCCTGAAGCAGCAGCAGCTTATTGGTTGGCATTGCTGCCGGCAGCCATCCTGGTCCGTATTTCAGTGATTGGTGTCACTTTGGTTAGCCCCTTTTGCAGTTTCTGGTTCACTTTTTCCTGTGTTGGTTCGTGTCTGTCAGTGGTTCACTGTTGGGGTGGCTATGGGATTGGCATTTTTGTCGTCTCCGGGAGACTGGCTGGATAGAGAAATGAGAGAGCAGCTCTGCCCCTGGGGGGGCTGCTGTCAAGCAGGGGTCAGGGTGTCAATTTTTTCACTCTGTAGTGGTCTGCCTTAATGGATTAGACAGACATAGCAACCTGAAGGTTCTCATCCGCCTTCTGTGTCCTTTCCTTGGGATGTGTGTGTGCTAGTATAGCACTATTTCCTTTCTAATTTTCATAACAACCAAGAAACTAGAGCAATGTAGGGTCTAATTTCACCCTTCCATACAGCGGCTCACTGCACTACCACTGGGTTGGCCCATGATGTGCCATTTTTAAATTTATGCAAGAAAGTTAAACTGAGGAATTTTTCTTTTTTCTGTACTTTGCCAGGTCCTTAACTTTGGCCCTTGTCACTGTCGGAGCAGTACGCTTACTAAAGCATACCCCTCATACCAGGGCTCAGTATGCTAGTCTTACCAATGGTGAAAGTGTTTCGGATGTTGTAGTGGGAGATCATTTTGCATCCAGTGATCACCAGATGGTGTGGTTTAGTATTAGGACTAGGGCTGTTAGAATCCATTCAAAGGTGAGGATCTTAGACTTTAGGACGACTAACTTTGTGAAGATGGGCCAATACCTCAGGGAGTCGTTAGTGGGATGGGAACAGCTGGGGGATGTAGAAAAGCAGTGGGCAAAACTGAAAGGGGATATTTTAAGGGCAACCAACCTTTTTGTTAAAATGCTAAATAAAGGTAAAAGGAAAAGGAGACCGCTATGGTTTTCGAAAGAAGTAGCTGAAAAAGTGAAGAAAAAGAGGGAGGCCTTCATGAAATACAAGAGATCACAGAGAGAGGAAGACAGGCATCTGTATTTGGAAAAACTTAGCGAAGCTAACAAAGTAGTCAAGAAGGCAAAGATTCAAAAAGAGGAGGAAATAGCCAATGCAATAAAATGGGGGGGGAAAGACATTTTTCAGATATATTAGTGAGAAGAGGAAGGGCAAAAGTACTGACTCAAAATCTTAGAATTCACCATAAAAAAACAGAAGTTCTCTTTATCTCAAGGAACACTACGTTTTTATACCACCTACATTCCTTGAAGTTCAAGATGCCAAACTGCAAGTAAAATCCCATATACGATACCTTGGAGTGACCTTTGATCAAAATCTGGACATGAAGACCCACATATCCAACGTAGTAAGGGCAGTGTATTTCAAGATTCGCTCCCTCAGACACCTCCGACAACTGATTGATCCAGATGATTTCCGCACTGTCTACCAGGCTTTAATTCCCCATTTTGACTACGCTAACTCCATATTACAAGGCCTCCCCCAATCTACCCTAAACCCGCTTCAACTAGCCTTGAACAGTGCAGCAAGAGTGCTTTTTGGAGTACCTAAAAGAGAACATGTAACACCCCTTCTGAAACAACTACATTGGCTTCCTATTCATGCCAGAATCACTTTCAAGACTCTGCTCCTAACCTTTAAAGCTTACAAGGGTCTTGCTCCCTCCTCATTATCAGACATGATCCAACCTATCACTCCCAACAGACTAAGAAGAACCACAGAATTGAATATGTTAATTGTACCAAAAGAAACCGTAAAATTCAACTCCACAACAGTTAGCCGATCCTTCAGTTTATGTGCTCCAAAACTTTGGAACACACTTCCATCACACATTAGAACCATCTCTGACCTCATCCTCTTCAAGAAGGCCTTAAAACATCACCTTTTCATCATTTACTTCCCTGAAGACACAGAGACACAGACACACCCAAATAACAACAATCACTCTCTGACCACTTAATCTTGGCTGACCCAACAACATTCTACACCACTTTCCCATACTAACAACACACTATTCTGACTATATGTCTCTCGAATGTAAATAATTACTGATTGTTATTTTGTTGTAAAGAATTGTCCCGGTTATCCAAGTTATTGTACCTGTTATATGTAAAAACCAGATAAATGTAACTTGTCTGATGTTTTCTTGTTCTCTGTAAACCGCGCTGATAACGAATAGTGCGGTATATAAAAGATGTTAAATAAATAAATAATAAATAAATAAATAAATTGTCAGACTCAAGGGTGCAGGGGCGGAATATGTAGAAGCTGATAAGGATAAAGCGGAATTGCCTAACAAATATTTTTGTTCTGTGTTCACAGATGAAGAACCAGGAGCAGGACCTCAGAAAACACCCACAAATAGGAACAGAAGCGAGGGACATCTTGAACAATTTTCAGAAGACTGTGTTCTTGAGAAACTAGCTCAACTTAAAGTAGACAAAGCGATGGGACTGGATGGGATACACCCTAGAATACTGAGGGAACTTGGGGACGTTCTAGCAGCTCCACTGACTGACTGACCTTTTCAATGCCTCGTTGGAGTCGGGAGTGGTGCCAAAGGACTGGAGAGAGGCTCATGTGGTGCCTTTACTTAAAAGCAGAAGTAAGGATGTGGTTGAAAACTACAGGCCAGTTAGTTTAACTTCCATGGTGAGTAAATTATTGGAAACGCTGTTGAAAGAGAAAATAGTGAGGTTTCTGGAGTCCAGCAGATTACATGATCCAAGGCAGCATGGATTTACCAGAGGCAGGTCTTGTCAGACAAATGTGATTGATTTCTTTGACTGGGTGACCAGGGAGTTGGACCGAGGGAGAGCCCTAGATGTGGTGTATTTAGATGTCAGTAAAGCCTTTGACACTGTTCCTCACAGGCGACTTATAAACAAATTGAGCACCCTAGGGATGGACCCTAAAGTTACTGCTTGGGTTAGAAATTGGTTGGGTGGGAGGCGACAGAGTACAAGTAAATGGAGCTCACTCTGAGGAGAAGGAAGTTACCAGTGGTGTGCCCCAGGGATATGTCCTTGGTCCGATTCTTTTTAACATCTTTGTTAGTGATATAGCAGAAGGGCTGTCGGGTAAGGTTTGCCTGTTTGCAGATGATACCAAAATCTGCAATAGAGTAGACACCCAGGAAGGTGTAGATAACATGAGGAGGGATCTAGCTAAGCTTGAAGAATGGTCTAGAATTTGGCAGCTGGGATTTAATGTTAAAAAATGAAAGGTCATTCATTTGGGCTGCAGCAATCCAAGGGAGCAATATAGTATAGGGGGTGAAGTACTTTTGTCCACTAAAGAAGAGCGGGACCTAGGTGTGGTTGTGTCTGATGATCTTAAAGTAGCTAAACAGGTAGAAAAGGCGATGGCAAAAGCTAAAAGGATGCTTGGTGCATACGGAGAGGAATGGCTAGCAGAAAAAAGGAGGTGATAATGCCTCTGTATAAGTCTTTGGTGCGACCTCATTTGGAGTATAGTGTGCAATTCTGGAGACCGCACCTTCAAAAGGATGTGAACAGGATGGAGTCGGTGCAGAGGGTGGCTACTAAAATGATTAGTGGTCTTCATTATAAAGCATATGAGGACAGACTGAAGGATCTTAATATGTACACCTTAGAGGAAAGGCAGGATAGAGGTGATATGATTGAGATGTTTAAATACCTCCGTGGCATAAATGTTGAGGGAGAGAGCCTCTTTCAATTGAAAGCAATTTCTGCTGCGAGGGGACATGGGATGAGGGTGAAGGGAGATAGATTCAGGAGTGATAATGCGGAAATATTTCTTTACGGAAAGAGTAGTGGATCCATGGAATAATCTCCCAGTGGAGGTGGTAGAGATGAGGACAGTAACTGAATTCAAAAAAGCATGGGACAAACACAGAGGATCTCTAAAGGTAAAAAGGGGACTGTTGTAGTTGTTGATATGGAAGGACAGACTAGATAGGCCATGTGGTCTTTTTCTGTCATCATATTTCTATGTTTCTAGTCTGGAATGAAGTGCCTAGTATATATACAGGGTGAGCCAGTCAGTCCTGCATTTTTGAAATGACTGTAAAAAATAAACGGATGGATATTTCAAAATTTTATTGTTACTATCTTAATGTACATTAAAAAGCATTTAAGAAACAACATTCACTGTTTAAAAATAATGCCAGTAAGATGGTGTCCTTCCCGATTGAGACATTCTTGTAGGCGATTTCTGAAACTGCCCATCACATCACGGAGCATACGCTGAGGAATTCTCTCGATTTCCAACCGGATTCTCCTCTTGAGTTCCCCAAGCGTTGGAGGTCGTTGTTCAAAGACTTTACTCTTCAGGTACCCCCACAAGAAAAAATCGCACACTGTGAGGTCGGGCGATCGGGGAGGCCAAGAAATTGCTCCATTTCGGGATATCACCCGATTTGGAAAAACATTGTTGAGAACATTCATGCTCACACGGGCTGTATGACTTGTGGCACCGTCTTGCTGGAATAAGGTTTCATTGTTCATTCCATGTTGACGAAGCTGAGGAATGAAGAACGAATGCAACATTTCCGAATAGTGTTGTGCATTCACAGTAACTGCTTGCTCCCTGTCATTTTCAAAAACATACGGGCCTATGATTCCCAATGAGGACATTGCGCACCAAACTGTTACCTTGCTTGAATGGAGTGGTTTTTGATGGAGTTGTTGAGGGTTTTCATCACTCCAATATCGGAAATTTTGTTTATTCACAAAACCGGAGAGATGGAAATGTGCCTCATCGCTCATCCACAGGTTGTGAATAAGGTCCTCGTTTTCATCAAACATGTCCAACAACGTTTGACAAAAACGCCGTCGAGCTGCAAAATCGTTTTCATTCATAGCCTGAACAACCTGAATTTTGTACGGGTGATGGTGTAAATCTAACCTCAAGATTCTTCGGACGCTCGTGTTTGCCATGCCAAGCGCAGCACTCTGTCGACGCGCCGATCTCCGAGGGCTTCTTTCCACAGCAACTCTCACGCGGTCAATATTCGCGGGAGTTCGCACTGATCTTGCACTGCCACCCCTTCTGCTTCTCGTTTCACCAATTGCTTCAAAGTTTGTCACCCACAATTTGATTGAATTAACAGACGGCACTGGCTTATTTCGATTAATTTGAAAATTCGTCCGGAAACGACGCTGAGCGGCTGCATAACTACCACTTTGGTAAAACGCTTTCACAGCGAATGAACGTTGTTGTTTAGACTACTGCTCCATGGCGACTGAAATGCTTAGTTGTGGGGGACACAATGGTAACCTTGCTAACTCGCTCCGCCCACTTTCACGGCTCTCCCGCCCTTTTCAAAAATGCAGGTTTGACTGGCTCACCCTTTATTTTCTAACAATGTTTCACAGCCTTTCCCATGGATAAAGGGAAATGGGCTTTTAGGAGATTACTTGCACTAGCTGTGGGTAATTTTTTGTACAGCATTCTGAAAGATATATAACAGTCTCTGTGCCTTGAAGTTTACAATCTATTAACAATAGACAATTTATAATAACCTAGAATGTAAATACTTAGTCTAAAACCTGTATACAGTTTACCCAGTTCATCCCAAGTTTATCAACCCTGTTCTCTGTAAGTCCAGTACAGGCCTCCACGACTGGACAAAGTTAATGTTTCTTTTAAACCGAGCTGAATTTGAAAAGCGCGGTATAGAAAAGACTTTAAATAAATAAATAAATAACATAATCTTTGAGCAAGGTGAGGAAGGAGAAGGATGAAACCCGCTGGTGGTTATTTGAGTCAGGGCTGCCACTGAATAAAGCTACAAGACTGGGCTATTTTAGAGTCTGTCAGAACAACAGTTGGAGGGGTAGGTAATACAGTCAGATTACCTAACATTTCCTCCAGCTCTCTTCATTTCCCCCTACCCTCCTCTGCCATTTTCCACCTGCGCTGCCAACATATCCTTGTTACAGGAAATGCAAGCATTTCTGGAAAACATACAGATAGCCATGAAATCCTTTGCCTTCTTCCTTCCCTCCCAAGTTACGATATCCTTTCTTTATTCCTTTAGAGGCCAAGAAAAGGTGCTTACATTCGGCATCCTGGGCAATAGTCTGACGCCATTCATAGCATAAACTAGGCTTCCCTCCTTCCAGTTTATGAAAGCCTTCCTACATAGTTCCCATATGCTTGGGCACAAGACCTTTCAACTTCTTAAAGAAGTTCCTGACCTTTGGTTTCTCTTTGTAAAGAGTTTCAACCCTGCTGGCAGTAGGGGGTTCCTGTGATTCGCATTTGCTGATCATGGACCTGATGAACTCAGTATCCAATGCCAATGTGTGCCGATTCTTCAGTCACAGATGGGAGCAAAGATGGCTGACAGAGGATCTGCTATGTGTTTCCTCCAGTTCCACATCGGATGTTGCCTTCAATGCATTGATGCCCACCCCGGTCAGGTAACTCTAATTGCCCCAGACTGGCCCCGCAGGCCATGGTATGCTGATCTCCTCAGATCTGGGTGGAGTCATTGGCGTCTTCTGAATAGGGTTAGCCTACTCTTGCAAAGGCCAATTCTGATGTCTCAAGTGAACCTATTCTTGCTTCATACCTGGCTGTTGGAGGGGTGCGGCTGAGGAGGAAGGGCTACTCTGCACCAATGGTGGCCACCCTTCTATGAGCCTGTAAATGTTTGACATCTGTAGCCTATGTCAGAGTCTAGCAGGTGTTTGAACATTAGTGTGAGGGCAATGGCCTCCGAGCCTTTTTGTCCTTGCTTCCAGATATTTTAGCTTTTTTACAGACTGGACGGGACAAGGGATTGACTTTGAACTTCTACAGATCCAAGTTGCGGCTATTTCATGTTACCGGGAACGTGCAAACTTGGGTATCCCCTGGTTGTACACCCTGTCATTATCCATTTGCTCTGGGCGGTGAAACAGGTTCACCCACCATTTCAGGTTATGGTTCCCCCTGTGGGATCTCTGTCTGGTGCTTTCTGTCCTGATGGGGTCACTTTTTGAGCCACTGGCTTGAGTTTCCCTGAAAGATCTGTCCTTGCAGGGGTTTTCTTGATGGCTGTTAGTTCAGCTCTGCAAATTTTGAAGCTCCAAGCTCTGTCTTTGCAGAGAACCCTTCCTAGTCCTGTCCAGGGAAAAGGTGGCCTTGCGACTGGTTCCATCCTTTTTGCCCTAGGTGGTATCGCGTTTTCATTGGAACCTATCAGTGTCCCTGCCGGTTTTTGCGAAGACGACGCAGTTTGAAGGAGATTGCCAGCTGCACCATCGGGACTTGCACAGTGTGTTATACCACTATCTTATGCGAACAGAGTCTTTTTGTTGGTCAGATCATTTATTCGTCCTGTTTGGAGGTTCACGCAAAGGGGAGGCAACTTCCAAAGCTTCCACTGTGTGTTGGGTAAAGGAGGCGATTGCCTCTGCCTATTTGCTGCAGAGCAGCACCATGCCCAACGGTCTTAAGGCTTATTCAACGAGGTCGCAAGCGGCTTCTTGGTCAGAGCACAGTTTAGTTCCACTGGTGGATATTTGCAGAGCGGCTACCTGGTCATCTTTGCATACTTTCATGTGTCATTACCGTCTGGATGTGACGGTATCTAATGCACTGTTTGGAGCCTCTGTGTTACAAACCGGATTTGTGGGTCCCTCCTATACTTAGTTACTGCTCTGGTACATCCTACATGTACTGGACTGGAGGGATGATAAGGAAGGTGAAATTAGACCTTACCTTCTAGTTGTCTTTCCTTGAGTCCATCTAGTCCAGTCTAGGACCCTCCCTTGTATTCGGTGACGTTTTTTCAGGGTTTGTGTAGTTCCTGGAACACTGGATGCATCTGGCTGGTTTCCCTGTAGGGTGCTACTAAGAGTCACGTCACTTCATTAACAAGAAGTCCTCCTGGAGGTACTCAGCAGAATGGCAAGTATGACCCTGTCCTTTTGCTTCACTCTTGCCTTGTAGATAAATCTGTAAGTTGTAAGTTGTAAGGATGGTAGTTTTCCCATTTTAGCAAATGTGAATATTACTCTTGCTGGGCTTGATATGCTCTTTTGTAGTCTGCTTTGTCAATAGGATACTGGTTTCTGGAGTCTAAGGAGGGCACTCTTCTATTCTGACATCAGAAATCTGACATGCTCAGTCCCCAGCTGCTGGTGGAGGGAGATAACCCACACATACTGGACTGGGTTGGATAGACTCAAGGAAAGACATTAGCAGGTAAGGTCTAATTTCGCCTTGCATCTCATGTCCACCTGTCTTTTGTGGTGTTCCTGTGCTGGTAGTCTGGTGCATACAGAAGATTATATATTTTGGACCTGGTAGTTTCCCTATTTTGGGGCTGTGGCATGCTAGGTGGCTCTTAAAGCCCATTTTCACTACAGAATTGATGAGAGCAGTATGCAACTCTGCAAGCAGATTGTTTACTGAGGTGGTAGTGCACCATACTAACTTTTTTTGGTTTTGGGGGCTTTAGCTTAGTGATTATCAGAAGCTTTGCTTTGGCGAATCTACTACTTAACTTGCCTTGCATTCCTAATATTTCATTGTTTTTTGTTTCAATGCCTTTTTTATTTTTTTCATTTTTTTTCAATCAAGCATACAGTTCTGAATTCCAGCTGAGCCCATCTTCTTTACTCGCATTGTTGTGGGTTTCAGATCTTTTGCAGATATCCTGCTTATAAAACAGTCATCCAAATCGGAAATGATCTGATGGCTGGAGCCTAATGTTTGAGTATTTCCAGGAGCGTGAAGATCTAATTCTAAAACTTTGCTTCTGGGAGGCTTGTCTGGGTGGCAGACGTTGTACGAATCCATGAAAATACTACTGTTAGCAGACAATTATGAATAATTACTATATTGCACAGCCCATGGGATCAATTAAAGGCATCTATTTATTTGAAATTTTTGAAGTTTAGATCATTCATTTAGACTCTATTTTTTTTTTTTTTTTTTTTTTTTTTTTAAATTTTTTGCAAACTGAAGTTTAATAAAATGTCTTTATTTCTAGCACTAGAGAGTTTGGGATTTGGCTCCTATATCAGTGAGGTAAAAGAGGTCTTACAAGAATGCAAAACCGTAGCATTAAAAAGAAGAAAAGCAAGTTCTCGCCTGGAAAACCTTGGCATTCCTGAAGAAGAATTGCTAAGACAACAGCAGGAATTAATTGCAAAAGTAAGTAGTGTAATCATTCAGCTGCAAAATAACATGTGCTAGCCTGCAATATTTTTCTGAAGAGAGACGGATACAACTCTCCCCTTCCCATCCTACCACAACCACCAATTACTGCTACTTATCATTTCTATAGTGCTACTAGGCATATGCAGCGCTGTACCTATACATGTAAAAGATGGTCCTTGCTCATTAGATAGACTAACAGAACAAACAAGGGATTAGGGAGTTTCATTATAAAGAAACATTTAAAAGATACTAAGTAGGAGATGAAGGGGTCAGGATCCAAAAACAGCTTTGAAAAAGTGGGGTTCTAACCTGAATTTGAACAAGATCCTGATGTACTGACTCAGGAAGTTATTCAAGGCGTATGGCACAGCAAGGTGGTAGGAACTGAGTGGAGTTCACAGTGGAGGCGAAGACCTAAGATATAAGTGATATTTCTGCCCACTGCTTCTGGTTTTGTGGGAAAATACAAAATCTTTGGCAGTGGGTGTGCTTGCATATGGGAGGCCTGCTTGGTGTAAGGTTGGTCCCAGTAGAAGGGATGTGCTTAATTGGGAAATATTTTAATGTACCCTCTTTAAGTGAGAATCAGTATGGGTTGAGTGATGAGAGTTTTTCTGTCCTGGGGATTAGGCAGCAGCCACCTTCTCTCTCCTCTGTTGCCCTCTGCCCTGTTATTGTAACCTTCCTATCTCTATTCCCTCTGCTTCCAGTTTCTTGTACGTTTCTTTAATGATATCTTTGTATATTTTTAAACCCTTCTGATACAATGTGGTAGGGTGGAATATCACGTTTTAAAAAAAATAGTAATACTGGTCAATGGGTTTTCTGATAAAGGGCCTACATTTACTCAATGATCAAATGCCATGCACAAGTTGATTGAGATAGCGGATGATGGCAAAGGAAAAGGGCAGGTTGGCGTCTGAAAGGTTTGCTGCCATATAGTTTGCCCTTCATCTTGAATCTTCCATCTGGGGTTAGTAGTGTGATTTTCCAATGTATAATACGTTTGAAGCAATGGTTTTCTGAGAAGGATAGTTTTGAAAAATGTGTTATCTGATTATATATGTTACAATATACAATTGGGGTCAACATTGTTGGCACCCTTGCAATCAATCGCTTAGTGTCCAATATCTCCTTGAAAAAGTGGCCAGTGAAATGGCTTTGGACTATATATGTGCACATATTTAACACACAAAAGAATCAAATAAAAAAAGACCAATTGAAAAAGGAAATAGTATTAAAAACTGGGACATTGCCAGGACATGATTATTGGCACCCTTATAAACAATTCAAATCAGTTTGAACAGAACAACCACATTCTCATTGCAGTAAAATTACTGACATTATGATCAATTGTCAGTACTCACATGACTGGAAACAACCTATAAATGAAGGCTCTAATTAATGTTTAAAATGGCCACATTCACTCCCTGTTCCATTTTCACAATAGTGAAGACGAGAGAGCTGCTTGAGGCCGTCAGAAAAGCCATTATCACCAAGCATCAAACTTGAAAGGGGTACAATGCCATTTCCAAAGACTTTGGGATTCATGTGTCTACAGTTTGCAATGTTGTTAAGAGGTTTTCTGCTCATGGAACTGTCGAACCTCCCACGACGTGGTGAAGAAGAGGAAAATTAATCCTAAAAGTCTTTGAAGGTTAGTGTGACCTGTTGGAAAAACGCCACATACAACATCCAATCAACAGGCTGAAGATACAGGCGGTAGCTCTGGCACTCCAGAGCTTCGAGCCATGGTTGCAAGGGAAGGCTGTTCAGGTCCTTTCGGACAACGCAGCCATGATAGCCTAAATAACCACCAGGGAGGCACGGGCAGCGCAGCCTTGGAGGAAGAGGCCATGCTCTGTTAAGCTGGGCAGAAAGTCACCTCCAGGCATTATCGACAGTGCTCATGGTGGGAATCGACAATGTAACAGCAGACTACCTGAGCCCAAGTGCGTGTGGGCCCCGGCGATTGAGTGCTCAACCAGGAGGTGGCCACCCAGGTGGTACACTGATGGGGCACTCCGGTCATGGACCTTATGGCAATGATTGAGACTGCCAAAGCAAGCCGCTTTTTTAGCAGGAGAAGAGAGAGAATGTCGGAGGGCCTAGACACCCTAGTGCAAAAGTGGCCCGTGGAGGGACTTCTATATGTGTTCCCTCCATGGGCTCTCGTAGGACAGGTCGTGTAGTGCATCGAAGCTCATCGGGGTTTGGTCATTCTGATCGCCCCGGATTGGCCAAGATGCCCATGGTATGCCGACCTCATGCAGATTCTGGCAGATCGGCCATGGTGTTTTCCGACTCGAGTGGATCTTTTGACGCAGGGGTCAGTTGCACATGCCTCAGGTGGATCAATTCTCGCTTACGGCATGGCTCTTGAGAGGGCATGATCGAAAAAGAAAGGCTATTCTGGTCTGGTAATTTCAACCTTGCTGAAGGCAAGGAGAAGGTCTACCTCTGTAGCCTATATCCGGGTCTGGTGCATCTTTGAGGCGTGGTGTGCAGATAGGCTCTGCCGTCCACGGCTACCATGTCAGACATCTTGGCGGTTCTTGCAGGCCGGGTTCGATAAGGGCCTGGCTGCTAGTTCCTTGAGGATGCAACTAGCGGTGATTTCCTATTATCGCAGAAAGGTCAAGAGAGTAGTGTTAGGTACGCACCTGGATGTCATATGATTCTAGAGGGTGCTGGTCCACCTGCGCCCTCTTTAGAGGTTAGTGGTGCTGCCATGGGATCTCAATTTGGTGTTAGTGGTGTTTATCAGAGAGCCCTTTGAGCCATTGAGCCAGGCTTCGCTGAAGGGCTTAACTCTTAAGACAATATTTCTCGTAGCAATATGCTTGGCATGCAGGATTTCAGAGCTTCAAGCCTTATCATGCCAGGAGTCATTCCTTTCTTTTTCGAGGGAGAAGATGGTCCTGCGACCGGTACTTTCCTTTTTGCCCAAGGTGGTATCAGCATTTTACTTAAATCGGTCCATTTCCCTACCGGTCCTCATGAATGCAGCCCACAGTTGCACCTCTTCAATGTTTGACACATCCTGAGGCATTATTTGAAGAGGACTGCTTCCTTCCGCAAATCGGATCTCCTGTTTGTGCTGTTTGGAGGGCCGTGCAGAGGGGAGGCAGTGGCCAAGGCCTCTATTTCTAAATGGATCAGAGAGGCAATTGTGTCGTCATACATCTTGAAGGGTAAGCCAGTGTCGACGGGGTTGTGTGCACATTCCACAAGGGCCCAAGTGGCCTCATGGGCGGAGTATAGTTTGGTGCCGCTGGTAGAAATATGCAGGGCGGCAATCTGGTCTTTGCTTCATACCTTTGCTAAGTATTATCGCCTGGACATCCAAGCGGCGGGAGATGCCTGTTTTGGATCGGCGGTGCTTCAGGCCGGTTTGGTAGGTCCCTCCCGTTAATTTAACTGTTTTACATCCCAGAAGTGCAGGACTGGATTGGAGGGGGACAATAAGGAAGATGAAATTAGACACCTGCTAATTGTTGTTCCTTGAGGAATAGTCCAGTCCGGATCCCTCCCTGAGTACCGGTTGTTTGTGACTGGGGCCTGAAACAGTTTTCCTTGACTAAGGAAGTGGCGTGGGTTGCCAGGTGATCATGGGGAGGGTGATGATGAGGGCAGATCGAAAGGGTTGCCTGCCTCATGCTCAATACTGGATGTCATTGCCCAGGTGGGCTACAGGTAAGCTTCCTCATTTTGGGGGGACTGAGGATCTCTCCTCCGGTGAGGGGGATGCCAGATTATTTAGGTGTAGAATTGTTTGGTCGAGTTTAACTGCTTATTTTGTTGCTCCTGGGCAGACAAACCAGTCGTGCCGGACATCAACACCCACTGCTTGAAAACAGACAGGCTGCACTCCAGGGCTGCCATTCTGGACTCCAGTCCAGATGGCGCCGCAGCTCTCGGCGTGGGCACTAAAGAATTCTGGCCCGGTGCCGGATCCCCCGAAGGGGAGTCTTCAACAAGGATGGCCTCGGGTGTCCAGGGCCAATCACTGGGTGATTCCTTCTGGGGCCACCTTGGTAGGCCACTCCTGTTCCAAGTCTGCTTTGTCAAAAGGTTACTGGGGCTGGTGGACAGTCCCTGCTGTATTAGTACCAGTGTCAACAAAAGATGACATGGTCAGTCTCCAAGCTTCTGGAAGAGGTACACTACCCAGAAGTGCGTGACTGGACTGGAGTTCCTCAAGGAACAACAATTAGCAGGTAAGTCTAATTTCATCTTACTAATACATAGCTAAAGTTGCTATTACCTACTACTGTTTGAAGGCCTGAATGAGAAAAAAGGGGAACAGGAGCAATTAAAACTTGATGCATTAATTTATTCAGGGGGAAGTCAAAGAAATGGTTGCCTCTTTAAAAATTGATAATTCTCCGGGAACAAGCAGGAAGTCAGTCCTCACATATGGGTGACGTCCGCATCAACAGAGCTCTCACAGAAACATCTCCCCAACTTTCAAAGAAAATCTTTGGGAGATGCCACCATGCATGAATGGTACCCTTCCTGCCCAAGGGTGCCATCTTACTCTGTCGTCTTTTTTTCCGCGGAGCCCTTCAGACGTCCATCTTTTTCCGGAGGAAAGCAGTTGATTTTTTAAAATCTGCATTTCATATTCTTCCTTCCAGTTGTGCACTGGTACTCTTCCCACTGCCTCACCATAGAGTCTCAGGTCTCTAACCTTTTTCCTTTTTGGCGCTTTTCTGCCCTTTTTCCCAACTGGCAGCACCGCGGGTCTTCAACATCACTGGGGTAATTTTTTCACCCTTGGCTACCAGTGGTTTTAAGAAGTGTGATCGATGTATAAAGATTCTCTTACCAATACACACGACTGCTGCCTACGCTGCCTCAGACCAGATCGACCCCGTGGCCTGTGGTCTCTGTAAAAAGATGTCCACCAAGGCCCTTCAGAGCTGTCAGCAGCATGCTAAGTTCCTTATCGTTCCTCCAGTTCAGTCCTCTACTTCTGGGTTGTCAATCTCCTCCTGCAGCTTGGAGACTGGTATGTCAGTCTTCTGACATCACTGGATATAGCCTGCCACCCTTTCACTCCAACTCCAGTGTGACCAGTCTCCAGGCAGCAGGAGGACATGGTGAGCCCTAGGGAGGGCTCTCTAGAGTAATGAATAAGGAGCTTGTAGATTTGATATTTTTGGCATATATTTTACCAATTGGTTGCTGATTCTATATATAATTTAAAAAAAAAAAAAAAAAAAAAGATAGGGAAGCACTGGGGGTCCTGTCACTCCGGGTTACAGGACAGACTACAGGCTTTCTTGCTCCCTGCCTCTGTGAGTGCTTTTAGCCAAGGCGGAGGTGTAGACTCAGGACATCGAGTTGTTACCTCTTGCAAGGGAACACCGGTTCTCTCCTCCCTGACTGATCGGGGGAGAGCCCTTGGTGCTGGCAGACTTCCTTCGGCTGCAGTGTCTCCTGGACAGCGTCGGAGGCAGCAGCTTGGCGGACAAACGGTGTTCGCCTGAGGAGTTGAGTCATAGGGCTGCTCTGTACTCTACAGGAGTGTGAGTCCGCACGGTAAGGTCTGCGGGATTAGGAGCGGCTATTAGCGGGGCCCGGCATTTTTCGGAGCCGGAGCAGCGTGGGGACGTTTTTGGCGCCCTTTTTGTCCTGTCGGCGGCGGGCCCGGCGGCCATTTTCGCTGCCGCGGCAGAGCCACGTGACGTTCAACCGCTGCAGATTCGGTATTTGCCTTTTTCAGGGAAGTTGGGGAAGTGGTGTTTCTCTTCCTTTCTAGCCCATTTTTCTTTTTCTTGCTTCCTCGTTGTCGGGGGTCCTGGGAAGCGGGTGGTCTCTTTGCGGCGTTTCCAGCCTTCCTGGGGGGCTTTAGATTCTTCGCGGGTTGACAGTGCAGGAGCGTTACTTACCTTAGTTTCTGTACCTTCTTTAGTTCTTTACCTTTGTTTTTGACCTTTTATTTCCTTCTTATAACAAACAAACAAATAAGGGATTATGGCATCTAGGCCCCAATGCTGGTGTGTGGCACCAGAAGGGGGGCAGTGGCGGAGACGGGGGTCTGTCGGGGATGTGCAACCCTATCGTCCGCTGTGGAGATGCAAATAGATATTAATGAGACCCCAGATACACAGGGGCGGCAGGCAGGTCCGGGGGTGGCTTCCCCGTGTTCGCCAGCACGCGACCCAGCTCTGGAAGAGCAGGCGGGGCCCTCCGGCTCTACCCTGGAAGCGTCAGGGTCGGAATTTGGGGGGTTCAGTGCGGAATTTGTTCTACTTCTGCATCAAGCCTACTGTCTGAAGCGCCAAGGACAGGCGTCCGGCTTCGGGGCGCTTAGTGGAACGGCGCAGCTCCCGGCGGCTATAGGAGAGGTTGCCCAGGAGCCTCCAGCCGTTAAAAGAGCAAAGGCTATGGATTCTGCGGCGGGGGACGGCGAATGGCCGGGGCTTCCGGATGTGGAGTGGGAGCAAGAAGAGGGTTCACAGGATCTGGAGGAAGGAGAGATCCAGGAGCCCGAGGATCAGGCGCGCATCATCCAGGTTTTCCGTAAGGAGGAGCTCTCGGCCTTGATTACGGAATCTTTACAGATGTTGAAGTTGGTCACTCAGTCGGCAGTAGAGGACGAGGTTGAGGATCCCGTCATTCAGGCGGTGAGACAAACCCACCAAACCCAGGTGGTTTTTCCGGTGCATAAGGTAGTTGAAAAGATGATACAAGACGAGTGGGATCGGCCGGAAGCCGGTCTCCGCGGCATTCGGACTATGACTAGGCTTTACCCTTTGGCCAATAAAGATGAGAGGTTCCGGGCACCGAGGGTAGATGCGGTGGTGTCAGCGGTGACGAAGAAGACTACTACCCCGTAGAGGGTAGTGCTGCTCTCAAAGACGCTCAGGATCGTAAGGTGGACGGTTTGTTGAAGCAGACCTTTGAAGCGGATGTGCTGTTGCTCCAGGCTTCCATCTGCGGAGCCTGGGTGGCTAGAGCGTGCTTGAGATGGGTACAACGCCTACGTCAGGCTTCTCACCTGGAGTCCGAGGACTTGAAAGAGCTAGATCGCCTTGAGTCCGGCACAGCTTACTTGGCGGACGTCCATTACGACTTAATTAGAGCTTTGGCGAATAGTACCGCGTCGGTGGTAGCTGCCCGTCACTCGGTGTGGTTACGCAATTGGGCGGCGGACAGTTTGTCTAAGTCAAGACTCAGCAAGCTCCCCTTTAAAGGGGGGGCTGCTCTTTGGAGAAGATTTGGATAAGTTGGTGAAGGATCTAGGTGAATCTAAGGCGGGTAGGCTACCCGAGGATAAGCCTAAACAAGGGAAGTCCTCTCAAGGCTTTCGAGGGCAGTGGCGGGACTTCCGCAGATTTCGTTCACAAAGGTTTGGTGCCTTTCAAAGGGGCCGTTTTCAATCACTTGTGCCGGGATTTCGCGGGTTTCGAGGAACCAGTAGAGGTTTCTCCTCCTCCCCCTCCTCTGCAAACCGAAAGCCACAATGAAGCGAGGCTGGTCCTAGCAGGTGGGGTGTCCATAGGAGGGCGGCTCAGGGACTTAGTCTGCTTGGACCCACATAACCTCCGACCAGTGGGTGTTGATCATTCAGCACGG
Organism: Ichthyophis bannanicus; assembly: GCA_033557465.1. Classification (NCBI taxonomy): domain Eukaryota; kingdom Metazoa; phylum Chordata; class Amphibia; order Gymnophiona; family Ichthyophiidae; genus Ichthyophis; species Ichthyophis bannanicus. The sequence goes on from CM066040.1 coordinate 91,011,175, forward strand.
AGATTGCACTGGAATTCGCTCGCCCAGTACGCGAGGCCTTCGTCATGTCGCCTTGCAGGGGCCCCAAAAAGGCCGCGGAGCTGCGCCTTACGTTGGACAGGTTGATGCAGTTAGAGGCGGTCGTCAGGGTGCCCGACGCCGATTGCGGAGCGGGTCGGTACTCCATCTATTTCGTGGTGCCAAAGAAGGGAGGCGCCTTACGGCCCATCTTAGACCTCAAGACTGTAAATCGTTGTCTGCGGGTTCCACATTTTCGAATGGAGACTCTGCGGTTCGTTATAGTGGCGGTCCGTCAGGGGGCGTTTTTGACGTCCCTGGACCTTACCGAGGCGTACTTGCATATTCCCATCCGAGTAGTGCACCAGCAGTTCCTGCGTTTTGCTCTTCCTTGGGGTCATTTTCAATTCCAAGCTTTACCCTTTGGTCTGGCAACTGCGCCGCGTACCTTCACCAAGGTGATGGTGGTGGTGGCAGCGGCGGCATTGCGCAAAGAGGGCATTCTCGTGCACCCTTATCTCGACGATTGGTTGATTCGGGCGAAGTCCAGGGCGGAGAGTATCCGGGTAACCGACAGGGTAGTACAGTTCTTGCAGGAGCTCGGTTGGATTGTGAATCCCCTCAAGTCGATTGGAACCCTCGCAAAACCTGGAATATCTCGGAGTACGCTTCGACACGAAGAACGGGCAAGTGTTCTTACCGGACCGGAGGGCCGAAACCTTGCGGTCCTTGGTTCGCCAGTTTTTGACGAAGTCGGCACTGTCGGCGTGGGACTACCTTCGAGTACTGGGCACGATGGCAGCGACACTGGAGGCGGTACCATGGGCCAAGTTTCATATGCGACCACTGCAACGGTCTCTTCTTCGCAGGTGGTCCCATCAAGCCGATTCCTTGAGCAAGCGGCTTCCCTGTCCGCTCCAGGTCCAGAGATCGCTGAGATGGTGGTTGCGTCGGACATCTCTGGCGGCGGGCATGCCGTTGGAACAACCAGACTGGATTCCGCTGTTGACGGATACCAGCTTGGTGGGCTGGGGGGCTCACTGCGGGAGCCATTTCGCGCAAGGCCTTTGGTCCCCCCAGGAGGCCTCCTGGTCGATCAACCGTCTGGAGCTCTGAGCAGTGGCCAGAGCTCTGCAGGCACTCGAGGACTTGGTGCAGGGGCGTCCGGTGCGGGTGCTCTCGGACAACTCGGCAACGGTGGCGTACATCAACCAGCAGGGCGGCACGGGCAGTGCCGCAATGGAAGAGGAGGCGGACACGCTATTCGGCTGGGTAGAACAGAAGCTGTCCGCGATTTCGTCGGCGCACATTGCAGGAAAGGACAACGTCACAGCGGACTTTCTCAGCAGGGTTCACGTGGATGTGGGGGAGTGGGAGCTGCATCCCGAGGTGTTCCAACAGATCGTCGATCACTGGGAAATGCCCTGGATGGACCTAATGGCGACCTTCCGGTCGGCGAAGGTGAGCAGGTTCTTCAGCAGGCGGCGTGAACGGATGTCGGAAGGGTTGGACGCCCTGTTACATCCCTGGCCGTCCGGTCTTCTTTATGTCTTCCCTCCGTGGGCGTTGATAGGCCGGGTGGTTCAAAAGATCGGTGCTCATCCAGGACCCGTACTGCTTGTAGCGCCGGACTGGCCGAGACGCCCTTGGTACGCGGATCTAATGCGTCTTCTAGACGGCGAACCGTGGCGGCTCCCGTCGAGAGCGGATCTCTTGCTTCAGGGTCCGCTGTTCATGCCTCAGGTGGATTGATTCTCGCTTATGGTATGGCCATTGAGAGGGCGAAGCTGAAGAAGAGAGGCTACTCGTCGGCGGTCGTCACAACTTTGCTTAACGTCCGCAGGCGATTGACCTCTTTAGCTTATGTGCGGATCTGGCAAGTCTTTGAGGATTGGTGCTCTCGACGGCAGGCCCGAGCGGCTACGGTTCAGGTTCCCTTGGTATTGGAGTTTCTACAGGACGGTTTTGATAAAGGTCTGGCTGCCAGTTCCTTGCGAGTGCAGCTGGCGGCTCGCTCTTGCTATCGCGGTAAGGTCAATGTGGTGTCCTTAGGGGTTCACCCGGATGTGCGACGCTATCTGAAGGCGGTTTCGGGTTTGCGACCAGTATGACGGGTGTGCCTTCCGCCTTGGGATCTGAATCTCGTCTTGATGGGGTTATCCCGTCCCCCTTTGAGCCCTTGCGTCGTGTGTCGGTGAAGGATGTGACGTTTAAGACGGTGTTTCTGGTGGCTATCTGCTCGGCGAGACGTATTTCGGAATTACAAGCGTTGTCCTGTAGGGAGCCGTTTTTATCCTTCTCTAAAGATAAGGTTGTTCTGCGTCCGGTTCCGTCCTTTTTGCCCAAGGTGGTGTCTCCCTTTCACTTGAATCAGACGGTCTGCTTACCGGTGCTGGGGAGCACTGGGGATACCGCGTCGGCTTCCTTTCCCCGTTGTTTGGATGTAAAACGGGCATTGAAAGTGTATTTGAAGGTGACGGAGTCCTTTCGCAAGTCGGAAAGGTTGTCTGTCTTGTTCGGGGGCCGCCGCAAAGGAGAGGCGGTGGCTAAGGCATCCATTGCCCAGTGGGTTCGAGAGGCCATTGCATCGGCCTACATGGTTCAGGGGCGGTCCGTTCCTTGTGGGTTGCGGGCGCATTCTACCAGAGCGCAAGTGTCGTCTTGGGCGGAACACTGTTTAGTGCCGCCAGTGGATATTTGTAAGGCGGCGACCTGGTCGTCGCTACATGTCTTCAGTAAGCATTACAGGCTTGATGTCGCGGCAGCGACTGATGCTCGTTTCGGTTCGGCGGTGTTGTCCGCCGCGGGGAATGGTCCCTCCCATTAATTACTGCTCTGGTACATCCCAGAAGTAGAGGACTGAACTGGAGGAACGATAAGGAAATAATTACACTTACCTGGTAATTGTAGTTCCTTGAGTGACGACAGTTCAGTCCTCCATACCACCCAAAGGAGGTTGAAGGTGTTCAGGATATGCAATGTGTATGGCGGGCACGTATTACAGGTAAGTCGTTCTTGGCTTCTGTTGACGGTGCCGTCACCTCTGCAGGGTAGGGTGTCAGAAAGCCTTGCCCACATAAAAAAAAAAAAAATTTTTTTGAAATGTGATGAAAGAGGGGGTGGCGATGAGTAGCGTTAAGATGTTTTCTACAATGTTAATATTATCTACTTGTTTGTTGCTCCGTTGAGTCTGCTTTGTTATAATTCACACTGGAGTTGAAGTGAAAGGGTGGCAGGCTATATCCAGTGATGTCAGAAGATTGACATACCAGTCTCCAAGCTGCAGGAGGAGATTGACAACCCAGAAATAGAGGACTGAACTGTCGTCACTCAAGGAACTACAATTACCAGGTAAGTGTAATTATCATTTTTTCCCGGAGTCCCTGGTGCTTCTGAAGGCCAAGGCCCCATCTGAAGCCTTGGACTCCCATGGCGCGCCTACGCCGGATCCCGGTCGATGCCGTGGTCCTTCAGAAAGGGTATCTCCCTCAAGGGAACACAATAAGAAGAAACCCTCGAAGGCAGCATACCTGGACGGTTCCGACAGGCTGGGTAAGTCCCGAGCCAGGTCCCGCAGTCCATGCTCGTCCGAGGGCTTGGAGCAGGAGTGGCCTACCAAGGTGGCCCAGAAGGAATCACCCAGTGATTGGCCCTGGACACCCGAGGCCATCCTTGTTGAAGACTCCCCTTCGGGGGATCCGGCACCTGGCCAGAATTCTTTGGTGCCCACGCCGAGAACTGCAGAGCCATCTGGACTGGAGTCCAGAATGGCGGCCCTAGAGCACAGCCTGTCTGTTTTAAAGCAGTGGTTTATCTGGTTTGTCTGCCCAGACCACTGGCCCTCGGTGTTGAGGACGTCCTCGGAGGCTGAGGTCTCGATCCAGTCCTGTTCAATAGGACAGAGGTCTTCCATAGCTAGCATGCACAACATCAGCCGAGGGCCTCCGAGGGGTTCGGACCTGGAACCTCCGGGTCTCCCTCCTCTTGAGTCTTCCACCGACTACTCGGAATGGGAGACTGAGGACGAGGAGTCTCCAGACACCAGTTGCCACCGCACCGTCCCCTGGACCCGCCCCCTTAGTCTCGACATCTGTCCCCGCCCGAGGACATGGCGTTCCTCGACTTTATGTGGGACATGTCAAAGGCTCTAGCATTCCCAACAGAATCGTAGGAAGACCCTTGGGCGGAGGAGCAAGAAATCCTCCAATTCGAGACACCACCGAGAGAATCGCTGACGGTGCCCATTCCACCTATCCTGGAACGGCTCATTCTCCACATGTGGGAAACACTGGCATCTGTGCCTGTTGTGAGAAAGTGGCTCGATGCGATATATCTGGTCCGCCGGAGCCCAGGCTTCCAAAAGGCACAGCTGCCACATAACTCTTTTGGTGTTGGAGTCAGCCATGTTGTCAGCTGAAGAGCCAGAAGACACACTTCTCTGTGTTCCCGGATAGGGAGTCCTGCACCTTAGACGCTATTGGCAGAAAGTGCTACCAGAGCTCGATGCTCATCGGCCAGATCCAGTCCTACCAGCTGTACATGGGCATGTACCTGAGAGACCTGCCGAAAGAGCTTACCAGGTTCTCAGCTGGTCTTTCCGAGGAACCCCCTACAGCGGTTCAGGAACCTGTCCACAGCTGTCCGTGAGTGCTCAAAGTTTATGACTCAAGCGGCCTACGACTGCTTTGAGTCGGTGGCTAGAGTAGTCATGATGCGCATCAGTGCCTGACTCCAAGCCTGGCTTCAGACCTCGAGCAATGGATTCAGGACAAATTAATTGATGTCCCATGCCAAGGGGAGAACCTCTTTTGGCAAACCTATGATGGAAAAGGCTGCCGTTGGAGACTGAACTTGTGACGAGGACTAGGCTCTCCAAAAAGATTGCTACCCTTCCCCAATGGAAGGGCTCGGGTAAAAAGTCCTTTTACCCGATGAAAGTGGCTACTTAGAAAAACTACCCACACTTCCAAACCTTCCCAGCAGGGTTATCATGCTAAGGGACAGGGGCGTGGCTCTCGTAAGCAGAAGACTTCCAAGCCCCAGGTGTCATCTCCGAGGAGGACAGCAGCCCACAGAGGGATGTCTAGTTCACTATGCCCACTATCATCACCGATTCCTGGGTGAGGGCTACTTTCTCCACCTGGCACAGGCACCACCTCCTTTCTTCCTGGGAGAGCCCCCCCAGGTCTCGCCTTCACTGGGATCTACTGCAGGAGCTCGCAGGCCTTCTCGAGGACAAGGCAGTGGAACCAGTACCCCAATATATCAGGGGCAAAGAGTTCTATTCCAGATATTTCCTTGTGCCAAAAAGGACAGGGGGGCCTACCAGCCCAGCCTAGACCTGTGGAACATGAACAAATTCCTGGTGAGGGAGAAGTTCAAGATGCTCTCCCTTGGAACACTGCTGCTGTCCCTCGGAACATTGCTGCTCTGCCTCCAGCATGGAGATTGGCTATGGTCTTTGGATCTGAAGGATGCTTACCCCACATCCTCATTCACCCCAGCCACAGGCAGTACCTTCGCTTCATGGTAAGGGGAAGCCACTACCAGTACAGGGTACTACCCTTCAGCCTGGTGTCCACCCCAAGGTTTTTCACCAAATGCCTGGCAGTAGTGGCCACCTACCTCCATCTCCAGGGGTCTTGTGCTGCTTTTAAAGTGGAGCTGCTGCACCGATTGGGTCTTGGTGGGGGGAGCGGGAGGAGCTCGCAGCTCCCGTTTCCACCCCCGATGCAGATAGGGTGCTGGAGAGGATTGTCCAGTGAAGAGGATTCTGTTCCTGGAGCGTGCTGCTTTTAAAGTGGAGCTGCTGCACCAATTGGGTCTAGGCATGAAGATCGGGTGTTTACCATCACCTTCTGTCGTCTTGTCAGTCAACCAATTTCTGATCCAGTTCACCACCTTGGGACCCATCCCCAAGCTGTTGAGCTTATTGATAAGCCGCCTATGAGGAACAGTATCAAAAGCTTTGCTGAAATCTAGGTAGATCGCATCCATTGCATGCCCTTGATCTAGTTCTCTAGTCACCCTGTCAAAGAATTCAATCAAATTTGTTTGGCAAGATTGTCCTTTGGTAAAACCATGTTGCCTCGGATCATGCAACCTGTTGGTTTTGAGGAAGTCCACTATTCGCTTTTTCAGGGGTGCCTCCATTTCTTTTCCTGCCACTGAGATAAGACTTTCTGGCCTGTAGTTTGTCACTTCTTCCCTACTGCCACTTTTATGAAGTCCTGTGGAAGTTCTATCTTCAAGGATCTATTAAAAGCACCCTTTAACGGCCCAGCAAGAACATCTCTGAGCTCTTTTCAGTATCCTGGCATGTATCCCATCCGGTCCCATGGCCTTGGCCACTTTCAGTTTTGCAAGCTGCTCTACCACCACATCTTCGGTGAATGGTGTGGTATCTACTCCATTCCCATTTGTATATTTGTCAATCACAGGTAGTCCTCCTGTAGGATTTTCTATAGTAAAAACAGAGCAGACATATTGGTTTAGCATTTTTGCTTTTTCAATATCACTTTCCACAAGTCCATTCCCAGCACATTTGAGTCCCGCAATTCCATCTCTGATTTTCCTCCTCTCCCGAATATACTTGAAAAACGTTTTGTCACCACACTTCACATCTTTAGCCATCTTTTCTTTGGTCTTTGATTTTGCTATCCTTTATTTCTCTTTTTGTCTCTCTTAATTTGATCCTGTATTCTTTTCTGTGTTCCTCTGTTTTGCGAACTTTTGAATTTTGTGAAAGCTGTGTTTTTTGCCTTTATTTGTGCAGCCACTTCTTTGGTTTGCCTTTCCTCTTGTTTTTATTTACTTTCCATACATACATATCTGTTGCCCCTTTAATTGCCTCCTTTAGTTTAGCCCATTGCAATTCCACTTCCCTTACCCCCTCCCACCCTGCCAACTCCTCCTGGGCTAATAATCAGTATTAAGGAGTGATATAGGACATTAATTTTCTACTAGCTTAGGATCATGGCTTAGGCAGCAAAACTACATGTGCTTCTGAGAAAGTGGACACTGGATGTGAGAACAAACATAGATAAAGGAGTTACAGCTTTGAAGCCAATATAGTAGAGAATTGCAGATTAAAATTCAGCCATGTAATCATCCAGCCCTAGTGTGTTGTTTTTGGCCAGTCCTTTAATTGCTTCCAAGATCTCACCAACACAAATAGGGTCACCAAGCCACTCTGCCATCTGTTGAGACAACTTAGGGTGATTTGGCATCTTTAAAAACTCATCCAACCAATTCCCAGATGGATTTGCTGAGGAAAACAAATCTTTATAATACGAAACAAAGAGTTTTTGGATATAGCCTCATTCTTAGTAAATGTATTTGAACCACATCCTGTAATGATATGAAATATTTAGATTTTTGCACTTTCAACAACTGCTCCAGCAGCTTACCTAACTAATACCCAGTCTTTTTTGTAAATAATTCACGCTCTGCCTTTCACATCAGAACCTGATTAAAGTCATACTTTGCCCTTAACAGCTGTTGATAAACTACTCTATCATTAGTTCTTACATGAGTAGTCTCAAGTTCCCTAATAACCTTTTGCAGCGCTCCTATTTTTTCCTTCTCTTTCTTATGCAACCATGACATATAGCTAATAATCTCGCCCCTCAAGGTTACTTTAAAAGCTTCTCATACAGCAGTATAATTTAACTGATCCTCCTCATTTCTTTCAAAGAACTCTGTAATAACAGCTTTCATTTTTTCCACAAGAGGTTTCCAGTAAAAGAGTATTACTAAAGCGCCAGGGGGCGTAACTGCTTGCGGACACAGAGGCGGAAGACAGAGACCCACTACAGCATGGTCTGAGAGAGATATATATGTATGTGTGTGTGTGTGTGTATATATATATTTATTTATTTATGTATTTAATAAAGCACTCCATCACCTCTGATTAAAGAGACTTTGACACCAAGAAAAAATCAAGTCTGGAATATGTTTGGTGTGGAAATGGATAAACAGTATACCCTCTTGCAGTTTGGGTTATGACAGTGCCACACATCTTCTAGGCATAAGAGTTCTTAAAAGGTCCTGCAGTACTCTCCCTAATCTTTTACCAGCAATACTGCTGCCGGACCTTTTGTCTATATTTTCATTCAGTACAACATTAAAACCCCCACCTAATATCTTTTCCCCAGAGTCAAAAGAAGGCAACTCTTACTCCAGTTTTTTAAAAAAAAAAGATGGTGTGTCCCTCTTTGGAGCATAAATATTTACTAGAGTGTACCTGCACCCTTCAAGGATGTTGTCCACAAAAATACATCTCCCCGTGTTTATCAGTGTTTTTGATGTAAAATCTGTATTGATAGGCTCTTTTTAAAGACCCCCCCCACCCTTCTTATTAACTCCAGGGTGAGAAGATATGATTAGCCAGCCAGCAAATTTTGAGCTTGACAAAGGATTTGTATGGTCAATGAGTAACTATATACAGTTACAGAAAAAAACACATTCTACTATATACAATGTTTCTTCTTGCCTCCGGACAATTAGGAGGATGATAACAACTATATACATGTGGGTAAGGGTTGCGTCTAGACAGAGTGAACAATTGTGCATCAGTCATTGTTGTTAAAGTGTTCAACAAAGAGAAATGTTTTTAGCTATACCATTGTACTCCTTGCCCTTTGATAAAAAAAAATTTAAATGAAATAACAGACTTAAAATAGGAAATAACCGCCTGAGTGTATATAAAAAAAAACATAACCATAACCCTCCCTTACCCACAAATCATAGCCAGAAGCACATATCATGCATTCAGCTACCTACCCATGGGTATTCTAATTGCAAAATACTATTTTCTAATTCCCACCTTACAAATATAACTTACTATGAACTCCTTCACACACACCCCATTTACTCATACTTATGCTCATAAACCTTGTAGCCAGAAGCTCTGCATCATGTTCATTCTATACAGTTGATTCATTTTATTCTTATTTTTATCACTACCTCTCAAACAATCTTTTCATCCATCCATCCACACTAACCTTGCATTGTACAGAGTGAGTTGGAGCCTTTTTCCGTTAGGAGGTCAGCTGAAAAGATAAAATATTTGGGAATTAATTTCTTCCCATGTTCGGAAGATATACTTGAATACAACTGTAGAACTATTCTGGTAGCGATTGAGACTTTGTTACAGCGTTGGTCTCCTTTGTATCTCTCTTGGTGAGGAAGACCAGACACCATAAAAATGATGATCTTGCCTGTGATGGTTTATAAATTAGGCATGCATAGATACTCTCTTTAGGTCTATGTACACATTCTTGATTATAGTGTAATATGATGTTCAGAGATTTTTCGAGATGGAATCTTTTTCATCAACCTTGTTTTTAAAATTTCAAATAGTTTTTTTTACCCTTGGACAAGCAGGATAATGTCCTCATATATGGGTGATATCACCGACCTGGCCCTGCATGGGGGAGCCAGTTCCCAGCTGCTTCTAGGAGCTTTTGGAGTCATCCCTACGCACATGCATGCCACTTCCCACCTGCTGCCACTGCACAGGATTACCTCTGGTTTTCCCTGGGGCCTGACAGGCATGTATATTTCATGGTGAAGGCTGTTTTCTCGCCTGCTCTTTGATTTTTGCTTCATTGAGAGTTGTTTTTTTCTCAATTCTCAGATTTTTTTTTTCCCCTCCTGGTTCTGCCAGGAATTAAGTGTCCTGAGTTCCTTGGCATGTTTCAAGATGAAACAAACCCAGTAGACCTTTAGCACACAGTGAATATGGGCTATTCACAGATTCTGAGAAGTCATTACTATCACAGTTCTGCTCTGCGACTCCTTGATCTGGTGGAATGGTTCATTCTCCAGGAACAAGCAGGAAGTCAGTCCTCACTTATGGGTGAAGTTGGCACCGACGGAGCCCGCACGGAGCAATTCCCCAGCTTTCAAAGAAAGCCTTTGGGATTGCTTCCACACATGCGTGGTCCTCTTCCCACCCAAAGGTGCCATCTTGTTCAATCTCCCTTTTTCCGCAGAGCCCTTCGGACGCATGTCCTCGTCCCTTGGAAAAAGTGTTTCGTTTTTTGGCCTCTGGCCTGTATATATATATTTTTTTTTTGGTTGCACCGGTCCTCTCCCGTCCTCCCCTGCTCCTTTTCTCTTGAGCGAGGGGACGTCCTTTTTTTGTTTTAAAAAAAAAAAAAAAGTCCTTTTGCGGGCTTTGCGCCCTTTTTTTCCCTCAACTGCTAACCGCAAAGGTCTTCGATCTAGCGGGGGCCCTTTTTGTCCCAGTGACCACCGCTTTTAAGATATGTGACAGATGCTCCAAAAACATGTCACTCACGGACACCCATGACTGCTGTCTTTGGTGTCTTGGGGCTGATCATGACCCAGAGCTCTGCTCTCTCTGCAAGAAAATGTCCTCCAAAGCCCTTCTAAGTCGTAAACAGAAGTCTGATGACATTTTCCGGAAGGTAGCCCTGGAATCCCTGGCAGCACCCTCGGTCGTCCCTCTGCTGGTGGGATCCCCCACTTCGGCCCCATGCTCTCAGCGGCACTCCAATAAGGGGGTCCCCTGAAGTGGAAAGGTGTAAGGAGAAGACGACCTCGAAGTAACTGTCGGGGGCTCCAGACAAGCGCGGGCGCTTCCGCGCTAGCTCACTCAGCCCCTCCCCTCAGCTTTCCCGAGAGTCATAAAAGGAGTGGCCTCGAAATGTACCTCATTCAGACACGGAGGCCTCCGGCGATGGTGCCTGGTCTCCTGAGGGTCATCCCGGTGAAGACCCCCTCTCCTCCATGCCATACCCGGTAACCCCGGTGTCGGCGTCACAGGGACCCATGTCCACGTGGGAGTCCCGTATGCTGGCACTAGAGCAAAACGTTTCTGCCTTCTTAGCTGCCTAGAATGGCTGGCCTGCGCCTTGAGACAGAGGTTCCCTCGAGAGGAACACCCAAACCTTCCCTGGAAACCCCCGAGAGCCATGGGCCTCATGAGGGTCCTCTGCATCTGTCTCACTCGCCTTCCCGGTCCTCGGGAGCAAGATCCTCCAGGGCCTCTGGCCCCAAGCGGGCCTTGGCCTCTGGACATGGCGACCAGCCCAAGTATGACTCCTTTTCATATCTCTTGGGCTGGGAGTCGGACGGGGATAACTCCCCGGAGCCCATACCCAAAGGGGACCTCCCTTCAGACCCGTCCCTGCCCGCCTCTCGGAGGCGTTCGCCGCCCGAGGACACATCATTCCTAGTGTTCATGTGGGACATGGCATGGGCCCTCAGCCTGGCTATGCAGGCTGAAGAGGAGCTGTGAGCTGAGGAGCTCGACATTCTGTAGTATAAGTCCCTTCCGTGGGAGTCTTACTGTTCCTGCTCCTCTGCATATGGGATACACCTGCTTCGGTCCCCATTGTTAGCAAGTGCCTCGACGCCATGTACAGGGTCCAACGCGGCCCGGGGTTCTGGAAGACCCAGCCTCCCCACACCTCCATGGTAGTGGAGTCGGCGATGCGGAAGCAAAAGAGCCCGAAGTCACACTGATACCCCCAGGCAGGGAGTGGAGGTTCCTCGACGCCCTTGGGCGCAAAGCCTGTCAGGGGTCCATTCTCACATGCTGCATTCAGGCATGCCAATTATATATGGGCATGTTCTTGCATGACCTCGCCAAGGAGCTTGGCAGGTTCTTTGCAGGTCTCGGGGGTGAACCCCTTCTCAGGTTCTAAACCTTCCTGAGATCCGTCGTGGAGTGCTCGAAGTACCTCTTCCGTGCCGCGTATGACTGGTTTGAGTCCTCCGCCCGAGTGGCAGCAGCCAGCATCAGGGCCCGAAGCCAGGCATGGCTCCAGTCCTCAGACCTGGAGCAGTGGGTCCAGGAGAAGCTCCTGGATGTCCCCTGCCTCGGCGAGCAACCTATGGAGGATAAGACCGCTGAGATAGGAGTTCGTGACTCAGACTTGTCTCTCGCGCAAGACCTCCTCTCTCCCTCTGAAGAAGCAGCAAACCCAGAAGCTGTTCTTAGAGAGAAAGGGGCTCCCCTACTGAGGTTACCCACCCTTCCCACCCACCCCCACACCGGCTTCTGGCACGCAGGGGAAGGGAGGAGCGCATGGCCACTGCAAGTCTAAAGGGCCCAAGGCCCAGCCATCGGTGCCATCCCAACCCGCACAGGGTTTTTGATGCCGACGGCATAGCCTCTCGCCCCTTCCCAGCAGCATTTCCGCTGGTAGGAGGATGCCTGTCCCTGTTCGCCCCGCAGTGGGTGTCGATCACATCGGACACCTGGGTCCTCCAGGTGGTCCGAGACAGATATCATCGTCTCCTGGACAGGCTCCCTTCTCTCTTCTCACCAGCGGAGCCTACTCTGCTCCCTTTGCACCAGATTTTCTTGCAGCGGGAGCTGTCCAACCTCTTCACCCAACAGGCGGTCTAGAAGGTACCGCTGCACCTTCGGGGCCGTGGGTTCTACTCCTGCTACTTCCTCATTCTGAAAAAGACGGGGGGGGGGGTGGCCTACGTCCCATCCTCAAGCTCTGGAACCTAAACAAATTTCTGGTGTGGGAGAAGTTCAAAATGTTATCGCTTGGCATCCTGCTGCCCTTCCTTCAGCAGGGCGATTGGCTATGCTCCTTGGATCTCAGGGATGCTTACGCCCACATCCTAGTCCACCCCAACACAGGCAAATACCTGCACTTTCAGGGTGCAGGGGGAGCACTACCAATACAGAATGCTCCCCTTTTGGGCTCGCATCTGCACCGCGGGTTTTCACAAAGCGTGTCTCTGCAGCCGCCGCCTCCCTCCCTCAGGCGGTAGGGCATACCCGTCTCCCCTACCTCGATGACTGGCTCTTCACGGGGACCTCAGTCGGCGAAGCCCGCTTGGCGGCGTTGCGCACGATCCTTCTCCTCGAACACCTTGGCAGCAAGTCCCACCTCAAGCCGATGCAGACCTTGGAGTTCATAGGCGCATGCCTCAACACGGAGCGAGCGACCGTCTTCCTGCCCGCGGACCAGGCAGACCGCCTCCAGGCCATGGCAGCCCAGGTCCAAAACAGGGCTTGTATTACGGCACAGGCCATGCTGCACCTTCTAGGTCACATGGCCTCCACCGTCCACGTAGTGCCTCATGCCCGCATGCACATGCGGACAGCCCAGTGGTGCCTCGGGGCACAATGGAGCCGCCTCAGAGACCCCATCCGGGTCTCCCGCAGTCTCCACAACTGCCTGGATTGGTGGCAGGATCTCCGAAGCCTCCTTCGGGGCATGCCCTTCCAGACCCCACAGCACGAGCTCGTCCTGACGACAAATGCTTCCCTGCTGGGATGGGGAGCCCACTGCGGCGCATTGTACACCCAGGGGCAGTGGTCGCCTGAGGAGTTTCAGCAGCAGATCAGTCTGCTCATGCTCCAGGCGGTCTGATGGGCCCTGAGGGCCTTCGAGAGCTACCTGATGGGGAAGTCGGTGCTCATGCAGACCGACAATTGGGTAGCCATGTTCTACATAAATAAGGAGGGGGGGCAACAGGATTTCGCCCCCTCTGCCGAGAGGCGATCTTCCTTTGCATTTCGCTGGGGGATTTACCCTGCAAGCGGTCTACCTCCCAGGCCAGGAGAATGTCCTTGCGGACAAACTCAGCAGGATCCTCCGCCCACCTGAGTGGCACCTGGGATCCGGAGGTCGCCGACCTCTTGTTCCATCGGTGGGGGATCCCATCCATGGACTTGTTCACCAGCCTGTTGACTGCACAGCTTCCTCGCTTCTGCGGCCCTGTTCCGCACCCGAGCAGGGTGGCCCCGGATGCGTTCCTCTAAAGCTGGAGCTCCGGGATTCTTTATGCTTTCCCGCCCACTCCTCTCATTTCGATGACCCATCTCCGTCTGGGTGGCGGACTGCATTGCCTTCGCCCAAGCAAAGGCGGGCATCCCATTGGCTCGAAAGGTCACCACGCACGGTGTCCAAGCCAAAGCGGCTTTGGTGGCTTCGCTGCGCTCAGTGCCTCTGACGGACATCTGCCGGGCTGCGACCTGGTCTTCAGCGAGCACATTTGCTGTGTACTACTGCCTGGAGAGGGAGTCCCACCAGGACAGTGCCTTCGGCCAGGCTGTACGCCATAATCTGTTCGTGGTATAAGCAACTCCCGCCCTCCGACCCTTCTCGACGACTTCCGAGAGCTTCGCCCCAGAGACCCGAAGACTGGGGCTCCTTCGGGCATAGACTTCTGCTCACGGCCTCGCATAGGCGTTTTTGGGTTACCAGTTCATTAGCCTATAACTGGGAAGTCCCATAAGTGATGACTAACTTCCTGCTTGTTCCTGGAGAAAGCGTAGTTACTCGCCTGTAACAGGTGTTCTCCAGGGACAGCAGAATCGGTCCTCACTACCCTCCCACCTCCCCTGAAGTTGCTATTTTTGTCTTTCCCTTGCTATCTGCTTAATAGGGCTCTAGCTAGGGGACCTGACTGAGCAAGATGGAACCTTTGGGTGGGAAGAGGACCACGCATGCGTGGCAGCAATCCCAAAGGCTTTCTTTGAAAGCTAGGGAATTGCTCCATGTGGGCTCTGTCGGTGCCGATGTCACCCATAAGTGAGGACTGATTCCTGCTGTCCCTGGAGAACACCTGTTACAGGTGAGTATCTATGCTTTCCAATCTTGGCAAAATAATTCTCTTCCAGATTATTCCCTATTTGGATGCATCTTGTCATGTACCCGTTAAACTGTGCTAGAGAGCCCATGTAGGTGGGTTCTACACTCAAGGTCTACAGTCCTTCCAGGACCATCTTCGTCAGATCAATTTCCTGAAACTTGAAGCAATTTCAAACATCCTAAAAACTTTCAGAGATTTTTTGGCCAGTTAAATTTTCATGATTCAAACAGATAAGTGGGTAGCCATGTAGTACATCAACAAGCAGGATCGTACCACCTGTGTTGGGGAAACATTCAGGATGTGTCTCAGGGGGAGGCGGTGCATTGGCAGAGTAGTATGCTACAACCTCATGCATGGACTCTGGATAGGGAAGTGGTCTCAGATCTTTTGAGAGTGGGGCACCCTTTCAGTAGAACAGGCAACACATCAGTTCTGTTCCAGAGTAGAGAGACACAGCAAACTAGCCTCTGATGCATTCCTTCTCAGTCTTGGGAGAGGACTGAGAACTTCTGTATACATATTCCCCCATATCATACCTTTCGGACTCTGTCCTAAAACTCAGACAAAGGTGCCAAGATCCTCATAGCACCAGTCTGGCCCAGGCAGCTGTGGTTTCCTTTGCTCTTTGAACTGTCATTCAGGGAGCCTGTTCAGTTAGGCACTTTGCCACCCCTAATCACACAGAATCAGGGCACACTGTTGCACCCCATCATCAAGTCCTAGCTCTCAGGGCTGACTCTGTCCTCTTTTTGAACTTGCCAGTTATGGTAACCAGCGTAGTTCTGGCTAACAGGAGATTTTCCATGAGGAAGTCATATGCTTTTAAGTGGAAGAAGTTTGCTGTCTGGTGTGATGGGCAGGCCCTTAACCCTTTCTCATACCCAAACTGCTTTAGTACTTTCTACATTTGTTAGTCTGGTTTGAAAACCAACTCAGTAAGGGTACACCAAAGTGCAAGTGACGCATACTACTATCATTACAATGGAAACCTAGCTCTTTATAGCCTTTAGTAGTTTGCTTCATGTGGGGCTTACTTATTTTGAAGCCTCCCTCAAGCCTCCTGCTACATCTTGGGACCTCAGTGTGATTTTAACTCAACTGATGAAAGTTCCCTTTAAGTCACTCAATGCCTCTAGACTGAAGTACCTAACCTATAAAAATAAAAAATATAGAAGGCCTTGTTTTTGGTGGTGGTAATTTCATCATGCAGCATTAATGTGCCCCAAGCTCTAGTAACTGATCCATCCTACACCAGGTTTTGGTAATGGATTCCACTTTAATCAGTCAATTATTTTGCCAAAGGTTTTCCCCAAGACTTCATGTTCATAAAGGAGAGAGTGCACTATACACGTTATCTTCAGGAGCAAGCAGGAATGTAGTTTTCACATATGGGTTGTCGTCGGTACCGACGGAGCCTGCGCAGGAACGCTCCCCAGCGTCCAGTAGGAAAGTTTTGGGAGCATCCCACAGCGCCTGTGTACTGCCTTCCCGCCTTTCCCAACTGTCCCTCTCCAGTTGAGTTTATAGCCATTTTGGGCACTAAGCCCAATTTTTTCCTCAAAATGGAAAAACCCGCTTCGGGTTTTAAAAAGTGTTCGAAGTGTGATGGTACCATTTCTGTCACCGACATCCATGAGAGGTGCCTCAAATGTTTAGGTCCTGACCACTCTATTTCAGAGTGTGTTGCCTGTGGGATGATGTCGAAAAGGGGCCGGCAAAACCGAGCTGCTAAACTTAAAACCCCTTTTCCCAGCCTCTGTGGCATCGACGTCTTCCAGGGTTTCATCTTCCTCCCATGGATCTCAGGTAACTAAACATAAATCTCAAAGGGTAGATCTCCTTCTAAACATCGAGATGCCTCTGGCGTTGCCCTTGAGGGACTTTCACCGGCAAAATTGCCCTGGCGGGGGGCTTTGGCTTCCAAAGCACTAACGGGGCTCCAGGATGTTCTCAAGACTTCAACCTCGGCAGAACTACTGGTGTCATCCTCTGGGGTTCCGGCCACTTCATCTGGCACTGATACCCAAGCATCAGCAGCGTCGATAGACCAGAGGTTCTTTGCTATTGTACGCAGACTGGCGGCTCTTCTCACGGCCTTGATGCCCCTGAAACCGCTTCAGACAATTCAACTGGTACCGGCACCGACTGCATCAACATCGGCAGGTATTCTACCGGGACCGAGTCATTCGTCTCTATCCGGCATTGACAAGTCGGTATCGGACCACTCCGATGCCGACTTCGATCGGTACCGGTACCGTGCCTTGCACGATCACCCGGATCGGAGATACTTTGAATTGTCAGATGAGTCTGAAGACTGAAAGCTCTGCCGATACCAGAGTACTTCTAACTGAGGATTCCTCTTCTCCTCAGCGTAGGATGTCTCCACCAGAGGATATGTCCTTTCAGGATTTTTTCCGAGATGTGGCCCGAGGTCTTTCCATCACAGTGGCTCCTGAAAAAGAGCCTAGGGCAAAGGAATTAGAAATCCTACAATACCCTAAAGCTCCCAAGGAGGCAGTTACCTTACTTATTCATGAGATCTTGTATGATCTTATGTTAAGGATGTGGGAAACACCTCTGACCACATCTCCTCACACTCGAAGACTCGACACGGTGTATTGAGTTCCTCCTTGTCCTGGGTTTCAGAAGACTCAATTACCATACCATTCCATGGTGGTGGAATCAGCCATGAGACGGATAAAGAGTGCAAAAAGGCATGCATCTAATCCTCCAGGACGTGAATGTAGGACTCTTGACGCCTTTGGACGTCTATCCTTCCAGGCTTCCATGCTTTCTGCTAGGATCAGTTCTTATATCTTGTATATGGGAATGTTCCTTAAGGGAGGTCACAGGAGACTTAGAGCTTATGAGCCCTCTCCTTCCTGATGATAAAAGGCAAGATTATCTTGCTCTTGTTAAACATGCTCAGGATGTTTCCAAGTTTGTGAATCGTGAAGCCTTTGACTGCTTTGAATGCATAAGTTGACCCTCTGCTATTGCCATAGGTGCGCATAGAATTGCCTGGCTCCAGGAATCTGACTTGGAAATCTGGGTACAGGACAAACTGGGGAATATACCTTGCACAGGAAAGAATCTCTTTGGCAAGAATTGGCAGGAAAAAGCTAATGAGATAGATGCTGACAATATCACTTTGGATAGATTGTCTAAATCTACAGCTGATCTTGCGAGGAAAAGATTCTCTAAGAAACCATTCTTCAGCAAGAAGAAAAAGTTTTATCCCTCCTATACCCAGCAGGGACATCGTTTAGGTCAGTCTGCCCAAAAGTGACAGCAGCAACAACCTAGGCAACAAAGGAAACCAAAAGCAGCTAAGCCTCAACCGGCTCAGCAGACTCAGCCTCCACAGGGGTTTTGACTCCTGTCTAGAGAACTTTGCCTTCCTGGCCCTGAACGGCCCAGAACTCTCCACCATCCCAGGAAGGTTATGTCATTTTGCCCCCAGATGGGGTCAGATAACAGCAGAAAATTGGACTCTGTCTATTGTAAGAGAGGTACAAGCTTCATTTCCTCAACATGCCCCCCTCCTACAGTGGATAAGACAGTTCAATTCTCAGAACTCTCTCAACGACCGGTTAGGTCAAGAAGTTACTATGCTCCTTGTTCAAGGGGCAATAGAAGAGGTATCCATTCCCCAACGGGGTACAGGGTTTTACTCCCCCTATTTCCTTATTCCAAAGAAAACAGGAGGACACAGACCTATTCTAGACCTCAGAGAATTGAACAAATTCCTGTTCAGAGAGAAGTTCAAAATGATTTCTCTAGGAACTCTGCTGCCATACCTTCAGAGTCAGGATTGGCTTTGTTCTCTAGATCTCAAGGATGCATACACTCATGTTCTCATCCATCCAACTCACCGAAAGTTCCTTCGATTCCTGTTTCAAGGGAAGCACTACCAATACAGGGTTCCTTATCGTCACTCCAGTCCAATCCCTTTACTTCTGGGTTACGCAACCCTTCCAGCAGCTTGGAGGCTGAGCCAAACCTTTTTGGAGGTGGGGCGGTATAAATACCACTGGGACCACCCCTCAACTCCAGTATTCTCAGCCTCCAAGCAGCTGGAGGGTTCCGTAAGCCTAGGGCTTACTGGAGTCTTCCTTTAACTAAATTCCTTTACAATTACTTTTAATTTTATCACATTATTGCTTTATTTCCTTTAGTTTCTTTGATTTCATTTTTAGTGTCTGTCAGCTAGAATTTGTGTTCTGCTCCTTTTAACTGCTCTCTGCTCACGTCCCCCCCCCCCCCCCCCCCCCCCCGGACGGGCCGGGCTCCGGAGGTAGAAGGGTGCTGGCTGTTTGCTGGAGATCGTCTGCATTTCCACGCTTTGTTCTGCCTCGCGCCGAAGCCCTTTAAGGTGGCTGAGCGCTGGAAGCATCTCCGGGAGTTAGGTTTTGTCCGTCGGTCCCGCCCCGCAGCTGAAGGACGCGGCGGTAACACCCGGGTCTCCCGATCGCGGCGGAGGAGTTTTTCCCTGCACTTCAGGAGTCAGCACATTCTCTGGCGGCATCCTTTGCCTCGGCGGCGTTTTCTTTTCCCCCGTGGGGAGAACAGCGACCCGGAGAACGCGCTCGCGATCCCCCGTTCAGGCTCCACGTGGTGAGGCCTACCACGTGTAGAGCCAACGGGTAGAGATCGCTGAGCCAGGTCCACCAGGCTTCAAACCGCAAGTACCAGAGTGAACTACTCACATTTTTCTTTATGCATTGCTTGTTTTTAATTTGAATTAATTTGAATTTTATTTTGAATTTAATATTTTAAATTTTAATATTTCTATCTGCTCATTTGCTTAGCCTGGGGCATGATTTACCGATAGAGAACAGAGGGTCTGGTGGTCCCCTCTCTCTCTCTCTCTCTCTCTCTCTCTCCAGTATAAATTTGATCTAAGGAAGGAGAGAACAATTCCTTACAGCTGCACTTTCTGCTATCCTTGTAGCTGGGGATCTGAACCAGTGCTTATCCTTCCAAACAGGAACCAAGGTACCTGGGAACAAGAGCATGGCGGCTAAGCCCAGATGCCCTTCCTGTGGCACACGTAGGGGCACATCCTCGGAGGCAGGAGTCTGCAGGGGTTGTGCTGCAGTAGCTGCCTCCGTGGAACAAGAAATTAATTTGGCCATGTCCCAATCTTCTCAGAGTGCTGGAGACCTCTTACAAGGGGAGGGGGGGTCCCAGCTTCCTTCCACCTCAATCACAGATTTACCCACCCACCCCCCCCTCCTGCTACACCCCCTCCCTCGGGGGAAGGGGGTACAGGGGAATTTTTCTCTCCAGACTTTATTCTTTTACTCCACAAGGCCTATTGCTTGCGCAAGCAGGGTTCGGGCCGAGACCATTTCCAAGAGGGCAAGCATCTTTGACTCAGGCCTCCCACCTAAACGCCCACGCTTGGGCGGGGAAGAACCTCTCTCCTCCCTTTCCCAGGGCTCTCCAGAAGAGGAGGACTCTGACAAAGACTGGGACGGGGAAGAAGAGGAACTGGAAGAAGGGGAGATCCCGGAAGAAGATCATTCCAGGATAATTAGAGTCTTTCGGCGGGAAGAACTCCCGGCCCTAATTGATGCGTCTTTAAAAGTTCTCAATGTATCCTCAGATGCACCAACAGAGGAGGAGACGATGGAGGATCCGTTAATCCAGGCCATCAGGAGATCACAGAGGGTTTTCCCTGTGCATAGAGTGGTGCGCCAGATGATCCAGGAAGAATGGGATCAACCCGAGTCTAGTCTGAGGGGAGTCCGATCCATGTCTCGCCTATACCCCCTACCAGAGGCAGACAGAGAGCTACTGAAGTCTCCAAGGGTGGATGCAGCGGTATCAGCAGTCACTAAGAAGACTACTATTCCAGTGGAGGGCAGCACCGCCTTGACGGATTCTCAAGACAGAAAACTAGATACCCTCCTAAAACAAGCTTTTGATGTGAGTGCCCTGGCATTGCAGGCCTCGGTTTCAGGGGCTTGGGTGGCAAGAGCCTGCTTAAGGTGGTCTCAACAGCTGCAAGCAGCAGAGGGTCCATCTGGCGAAGCTCAGGCCCACTCTGCTAGATTGGAATCCGGAACAGCATTCCTGGCGGATAGTCAGTATGACCTCATCAGAAGCCTAGCCAAGAGCATGGCCTCGGTGGTGGCAGCTAGACGTTATCTGTGGCTACGGAATTGGGCAGCGGACGCCTCCTCGAAGGCACGCCTGAGCCGCCTTCCTTTCAAGGGGAAGCTGTTATTCGGAGAAGATTTGGAGAAGTTGGTAAAGGACCTTGGCGAGTCTAAAGGGGGCAGGCTACCTGAAGACAGACCAAAGCAAGGGTGTCCCGTACCCTCAGTGCGTAACCAGTCCAGGGACTCCCGAAGGTTCCGCCCAGCTAGGACAAACCCCTTTCCCAGGGGCCGTTTCCCCTCGAAGGGACAAGGTTTTAGAGGGTTTCGAGGAGCAGGCCGAGGTTTTGGCTCGTCCTCCTTCTCCTCCTCTCAAGCAAATAGAAAACAATGAGGTGAAGGGGGTCCAGAGGGGAGAGCCGTCGGTGGGCGTTCGCCTAAGGCGTTTTCTTCCTGCCTGGTCCCGGGTCACGTCCGATCAATGGGTTCTAGAGGTCATCAGAGAGGGCTACGCTCTCGAATTCGCAAAACAAATTCCTCCAGCCTTTGTCCAGTCTCCCTGCGGTTCTTCGGAAAAGAGAATGGCGGTAGAGACAACCCTCACCCGCCTGATAACGCTCGGGGCCGTAGTCCCGGTGCCACCAGACCAGCGCGGTACTGGTCGGTACTCCATTTACTTCGTAGTCCCAAAGAAAGAAGGGTCCTTTCGCCCGATACTAGATCTAAAACAGGTCAATCGCTGCCTCAGAGTTCCACACTTCCGGATGGAAACCCTACGTTCGGTCATAGCAGCAGTCAGGGGCGGGGAGTTCTTAACATCCCTCGATCTGACAGAAGCCTACCTGCATATCCCGGTCAGGGATTCCCATCAACAATTCCTGAGATTTGCAGTGCCAAGGGGCCATTTTCAATTCCAGGCTCTTCCCTTCGGCTTAGCTACGGCTCCAAGGACGTTCACCAAGGTGATGGTGGTGGTAGCGGCCTCTCTACGAAAAGAGGGAGTTCTAGTACACCCCTACCTGGACGATTGGCTAATCTGGGCAAAGTCCGAGGAGGAAAGCCACTCCGTGACAACAAGAGTGGTTCAAGTGCTAGAAGAATTGGGGTGGGTCATCAATCGAGCGAAGAGCAGGATGACGCCCTCCCAGGAACTGGAGTACCTCGGAGCAAGGTTCGACACCAGCAGAGGCAGGGTGTTTCTGTCTCAATCAAGATCAAGAGAGCTAAGACTCCTGGTAACTCAGTTTCTGGGCAGACGGAACCCTACGGCGCGGCATTATCTACAGGTCCTGGGAACAATGGCAGCGGCAATAGAGGTGGTACCATGGGCTCGGGCCCACATGCGGCCGCTGCAGAGGGCCCTATTGCGTCGGTGGTCGCCGCAACATCACTCCTTATCAATGCCGTTACCTTGCGCGCCACGGACCAAACAGACGCTGCACTGGTGGCGGTCCCCAAAGAATCTGGATCGCGGGATGCCCCTAGAGCCTCACCAGTGGTTATTACTGACGACGGATGCCAGCCTGACAGGCTGGGGAGCTCACTGCGAGGACCAGTTCGTTCAAGGCATCTGGACTCCACTGGAAGCCCAATGGCCAATCAACAGACTAGAATTGCGGGCCGTAGGATTGGCGCTCAGAGCTCTAGAGGCCTTAGTACAAAAAAGAGCAATTCGCGTACTCTCGGACAATGTTACCGCGGTGGCTTACATCAACCACAAGGGCGGCACCAGCAGCCCCGCCTTAGAGAAGGAGGTGGGCACTCTGTTCCAGTGGGCAGAGACTCGGTTGGAAGCTCTCTCGGCCCAGCACGTGGCAGGAATAGACAACGTCACAGCAGACTATCTCAGCAGGTGCACGATAGACCACGGGGAGTGGGAGCTGGAGCAGGAGACGTTCGACCGGATAGTAGCCCATTGGGGTCCCCCAGTCATGGATCTCATGGCGAGGTTCGCAACCGCCAAGGTGGAACGGTTCTTCAGCCGGTGCAAGGAAAGGATGTCCGAAGGCCTGGATGCCTTGGCCCAGAAGTGGCCCTCGGAGGGTCTACTCTGTGTTCCCTCCCTGGGCTCTGATCGGAAAAGTGCTACAACGAGTGGAG
The DNA here is from genome assembly GCA_033557465.1 of Ichthyophis bannanicus. Classification (NCBI taxonomy): domain Eukaryota; kingdom Metazoa; phylum Chordata; class Amphibia; order Gymnophiona; family Ichthyophiidae; genus Ichthyophis; species Ichthyophis bannanicus. The sequence goes on from CM066040.1 coordinate 91,033,974, forward strand.
TCCCATCAGGGATATGTAATTCTCATAGCCCCGGATTGGCCTCGCCGGCCTTGGTATGCGGATCTGATGAGATTGATCGCCGAACGACCTTGGCGTCTTCCTTGCAAAAGGGACCTGCTGAGACAAGGTCCATTACGGATGCCTCACGTGGATCGGTTCTCGCTTACGGCCTGGCTATTGAAAGGGCGAGGCTCCTAAAGAGAGGTTATTCAGGAGCGGTCATCTCTACCCTGTTAAACGCTAGGAAGCGTTCGACCTGTCTCTCCTATATTAGGACTTGGCGCATCTTCGAAGCGTGGTGCGCGGAGCACCGACGAAAACCCCTCTCCGCTTCAGTCCCCGAGATTCTAGAATTCTTACAGGCAGGTTTTGACAAGGGCCTAGCTCAAAGCTCCTTGCGGGTTCAGCTAGCGGCAATCGCATGCTATAGAGGGAAGGTCCGCGGAAAGCCCCTAGGGGCGCACACGGATGTCTCCAGGTTCCTAAGGGCGGTGAGGCGCCTGCGCCCTCAACAGAGGTCAGTCGTCCCCCCTTGGGACCTCAACCTAGTACTTAATGCTCTGATCAAGGAACCCTTCGAACCAGTGAACAGGGCCTCCTTAAAGGACTTAACCCTGAAGACAGTCTTTTTGGTCGCGATCTGCTCAGCTAGGCGGGTTTCTGAACTCCAAGCGCTGTCCGCTCAGCCCCCCTTCCTACTGTTTCTCAAGGACAAGATAGTTCTACGTCCGGTCCCCTCCTTCTTGCCCAAGGTCATTTCTCCTTTTCATATGAACCAGGCAGTTCACCTTCCGGTTCTCTCCGCCGAGGAGGGCGGAGGTAGGGATAACAAACTGCGACTCTTGGATGTCCGGAGGGCCTTGAAATGCTACCTCTCCCGCACAGCCCCTTTCCAGAAGTCCGAGCGACTATTCGTTCAGTTTGGGGGTCCAACAAGGGAGAGGCGGCGGCCAAGGCCTCCATCTCCAGATGGATCAGGGAAGCGATCGCTTCCGCCTACATCCTGAAAGGGAAACAGGTGCCAGCGGGGCTCCGGGCGCACTCCACCCGGGCTCAGGCTACATCATGGGCAGAATTCAGCTTAGTCCCTCCAGTGGATATCTGTAGGGCGGCAACTTGGTCTTCTCTACATACGTTCACCAAACACTACAGGCTGGACATCCAGAGCGCAGCGGATGCTCGGTTTGGTCTGGCGGTCCTTCAGTCCGGTTTGCCGGATCCCACCCAGGGTTGAACTGCTCTTGTACATCCCAGAAGTAAAGGGACTGGACTGGAGTGACGATAAGGAAATAGTAATTAGATCTTACCTGCTAATTAGTGTTCCTGAAGGAACGACAGTCCAGTCCCTGATCCCACCCGGTTAGGACCTAGCAGTCAGACGGAAACTCTGGACCGAGCGTGGGGCCATTTCAGGAAGAAGGGACACGGGAGAAAGCCGGATCGGGCAACCTCCAGCATTGCTCCTCCGTCCGGTCCTCCTCTCCCTCTCTTTCTCTCTCTCTCTTTCTCTCTCTCTCTTCCTCGCACTATCCATTTTCTATTTAAAAAAAAATATATATAGATATTGTACATAGTTAGACAATGTTGGATAGATAAGTTCTTATGTTTGATTGCTAATGGAAACTCTGTAGATCTGCTTTTTCAGTCGAGTACTGGAGTTGAGGGGTGGTCCCAGTGGTATTTATACCGCCCCACCTCCAAAAAGGTTTGGCTCAGCCTCCAAGCTGCTGGAAGGGTTGCGTAACCCAGAAGTAAAGGGACTGGACTGTCGTTCCTTCAGGAACACTAATTAGCAGGTAAGATCTAATTACTATTTCTTCCTTTTGGCCTGGCCTCTGCGCCAAGGGTGTTCACAAAATGCATGGCTGCGGTAGCAGCATTTCTCCGCACCCTGGGAATATTCGTCTTCCCTTACTTAAACGACTGGCTCATTCGAGCCCCTTCAGAGCCAGAAGCCAGGATGGCTCTGTCTCGCACAATGCGCATCCTTCAGTATTTGCGACTTGTTATAAACTTCCCAAATTCCAACCTTGCTCCCACTCAATCCCTAGAGTTTATAGGAGCTCTTCTGGATACCAGACAGACAAGGGCCTACCTTCCACAGCCCCGCTGCCTTCGCATTGTGCAGTTAGCTTCCCAAGCAGTGCTAAAACCTCACCTCACTGCTCGGGAAATGTTAGTTGCTAGGCTACATGGCATCCACCGTGCATGTGGTTCCTTATGCTCGCCTCCATATGAGGGCAGCCCAGTGGACTTATCCACTCAGTGGACTTAGGCGTCAGGTTGCCTGTCAGACAAAATAGCAAACTCAGATCGCCTTATTTTGTCCCTCCAATGATGGCAGTCACCCAAAAACCTTTTGATGGGGTCTCCTTTTCAGCAACCCCCACCCAAGCCACTCTAACAACAGATGCTTCACAGGTGGGTTGGGGAGCCCTCTCTACCCAGGGTACCTGGACTCCACAGGAGGCCTATCTCCATATCATCCTCCTGGAGCTCAGAGCAATCTTCCTTGCTCTTCGAGTATTTCACACTCAGCTCAGCTACAAGACAGTCCTAGTTCAAGCGGACAATCAAGTAGCCATGTTCTATGTGAACAAGCAGGGCGGAACAGGCTCTCTCTCGCTCTGCAAAGAAGCTTTGCGACTATGGGCCCTCGCCAGAGAGCATCAGATTCATCTCCTTGCGGTGTATCTTCCAGGCATTCAAAACTCTTGGGCAGACAGAGTCAGTCGAATTCTGCTTCCACACAAATGGTCTCTCCATGCAAACCAGGTGGCCAAAAGTTTTCAAATTTGGGGGACCCCGGACATAGACTTCTTTGCAAGTCCGCTGAATGCCAAACTTCCCCGGTTCTGTTCCAGAATTCTGGCTCGGGGTTGTCAGGCCAGGGATGCCTTCCTCCTTCACTGGGTTCAGGACTTCCTGTATGCCTTCCCACCCATTCCCCTAATTCCCAAAACCCTGTTCAAGCTTCAGAGAGACAGAGGTCATATGATCCTCATAGCTCCACGTTGGCCACGGCAAATGTGGTACCCTCTGCTCCTACATCTCTCTCAAGCTCCGCCTCTGGAGTTAGGATCTGCTCCAGATCTCCTTTCTCAAGAGGATGGGATGCTGTGGCATCCCAATCATAGTATATGATGGCAGATAAAGACCAGCATGGTCCATCCTGTCTGCCCAGCAAGGGCGGCAAGAGTAGGTGCTCCTTGCTGATCACCCCTCCCCATGCCTTTGTTTAGGGCTGTACCCACTGCTCATGTAGGTCAACCTTATTTGTTTAGATATAAGAGATAATTATGTTTGTTTTGATTTTATCCTGTTGCTATAAAGGAATCCACTGTCTGTCCCATGTTATTTTGAATTCTGTCCCTGTATTTGCCCCACCACTTCCATCGAGAGGGCATTCCAGGCATCCTTTCAGTGAAAAAGTATTTCTTGACATTGCCTTTCAGTTTACCCCTTTGCAGCTTCATGTTATGCCCTCTAGTTTTACAGCTTCCCCATCTTTGCAAGAGGTTTGTTTGTTCATTAATACTCTTTAAGTATTTAAAGGTCTAAATCATATCTCCCCTATCCCTCCTGTCCATTCTCTGCATATCAGGGCCTGGTTGCTGAAAGCCTAGAACTTCACAGTCTTAACCTTTCCCAGAAGGTAAAGGATATCCTTCATGCTTCCAGAAAACCTTCCACAAGACGCTCCTTATGCATTTGTGGAAAAGGTTTACCGTATGGTGCTCGTAGAAGGGTCTTAACCCTCTTGCGATACCTCTGGAATCATTACTGGAGTACCTCCTTCATTTATCAAATGCAGGGCTTAAGACTAATTCAGTGAGAGTCCATTTGAGTGCTATTGCAGCTTCTTTTAAGCCTCTCAATGGACGACCTATTTCCTCTCATCCCCTCATAGCGAGGTTTATGAGAGGCCTTCTTTTAACGAAGCCTCCCATTAAGCCACCACCGGTGGCATGGGACTTGAATCTGGTACTTGGGCAGCTCATGAAACTGCCCTTTGAACCATTAGCAACTACCTCTTTGAAATTCCTTTTCTGGAAAATTATCTTTCTCATTGCAATCACATCAGCACGTCGCATCAGTGAATTGCAAACCTTTGTGGCTGTTCCATCATAAGGTAGTCCTTAGGACTCATCCACACTTTATGCCAAAGTTGGTTTCGCCCTTTCATTTGAACCAAGTGGTTTACCTTCCTGTATTCTTTCCAAGGCCTCACGCCTCAAATGCAGAAAGGGACCTTCATACTTTGGACTGTAAAAGAGCTTTGGCCTTTTACTTCCAAAGGACACAGCAACATAGAAAATTCCCTCAACTCTTTGTTGCTTTTGATCCTAGTCATTTGGGACTTCCAGTCTCCAAAAGGACACTGTCCAACTGGATTGCACAGTGTATATCTCTTGCCTATGAGAGTAAGAACCTTCCTCTTGAAGGCCATGTCACAGCTCACAATGTGAGAGCCATGGCGGCCTCAATGGCTCATCTTCACTCTGTGTCTATCGACGACATCTGTCGAGCAGCTACTTGGGCTTTGGTTCATACCTTCACAACCCATTATTGCTTAGACAAGGACTCCCGCCAGGATGCCTTCTTTGGTCAGGCTGTTCTTCAACACCTGTTCCAGACTTAATCAACTCCTTCCCACCATCCCTGGTAGGATGCCAGTGATCCATGAGGGGAAGTGGAGCCCTTTCACAAGGGCGCACAACTTTCTGGGGCCATCTCCCTGGCATCTGCAGCTAGTGAGTCCCACGTATGTGAAGACTACATTCCTGCTTGTTCCTGGAGATAGAATAGTTACTCACCTGTAACAGGTGATCTCCGGGAACAGCAGGAATTTAGTTTTCACAACCCGCCCACCTCCCCTAGGTGTTCTATCTTTCTCTCTTTCCCTCTTTCCCTCTCTCTTTTGTCTCAGCTATAAACTCAACCGGAGAGGGACAGTTGGGAAAGGTGGGAAGGCAGCACGCAGGCGCTGTGGGATGCTCCCAAAAGCTTTCCTATTGGACGCTGGAGAGCATTCCCGCGCAGGCCCCATCGGTACCATCGATACCCCATATGTGAAGACTAAATTCCTGCTGTTCCCGGAGATCACCTGTTACAGGTGTAAATAAATAAATAAATAAAGTAAATAAATAAATAAATAAATAAACAGGTGAGTAACTATGCTTTACTGTTAGAGAGCCTTGGCCGTCTATTTGGAGCAGACTAAAGCCCAGTGGTGTTCCTAGTCCCCCCCATCGCCCAGGGCAAGCACACCCCTAGCCAGCCCCACAGAGGCAGCGTTGAAAACTTAACATTTAAGATGGCTTTGCCACGGTGCCTCATGCTCCAGGGGCTGGCTGTTCATGTCTCCTGCCTGAAGTCTCATGATTCACGAGACTTCGGCCAGGAGAGAAGAGCGTGAGGCACCGCAGCAAAGCCATTTTAAATGTAAGTTTGCCACGCTGTCTCTGTGGGGCCAGCAGACGTACACCCACCTTCCGGCTGGTACCTGGGGCAGGCCTCGCCCACCACCCCACCCTTGGGATGCCACTGCTAAAGCCTATAGATAAACCACCCAACTCTAATTAATTTCTTTTGATCCTAGCAAGTTAGGTGCTGCCATCAGCGAATGTACTCTATCAAGTTGGCTAGCGGACTGCATCTTCTTCGCTTAAGTCAAGGCTGGCTTAACTCTTGAGGGTCATGTCATGGCTCACAGTGTCAGACCCATGGCTGTGTTGGTAGCCCACTTGAGGCCAGTCTCTATGGAGGAGATATGCAAGGCCGCAGCATGGACTTCATCCACACATTCACATCTCACTAACGTTTTTGGAAAGGGACTCCCAACACAACAGATTTGGTCATTCTGTTCTTCAGAATCTCTTTGGGGGATAGAATCCAACTCCATCCCCCTAAGCCAATTTCTTTCTGTTCATACTTCCTCTGTTTAAAAAAAAAAAAATCATAAAAGACCTGTTACCAACAAAACGGTTCAGCATCTGCTGTTGCTACTCTGTGCCCATTCCCTTTATCTTTTCAGGCAGCCTGTAGCTAAGGATTCCCATATGTGAGTACATTATCCTGCTTGTCCATGGAGAATACAGTTACTCAGCTGAAGCAAGTATTCTCCATGGACAGCAGGATAAGTCATCACAAATCTCCCACCTCCCCTTGGAGTTTAACTCCATTTTATAACTAGATTGACATAACCCATGCTCTGTAAGCAAGTTGGTAGTGGTGTACAGGGCCAGCTCCAAAAGCTTCTAGAAGAAGTTGGAAATCAATTTTTGCATAGGGCTCTGCCAGTATGTCACTCGCATATGAGGACTTATCTTGCTGTCCACAGAGATCACCTGCTACAGGTGAATAACTTTTCCAGGAGATTTTCCCAACCTACATTTTCATGCATCTCATAAGAAAATAAGACAGATCTGTCTCTTTTATTTCTTTATATTTAAGAACTACAATATAAAATTTAAAACTAGGCATTTTTTCCCTCTTTCACTACCTATTCTCTAAGTATTTTTGGTTTGCTGGAATCTGACATTAGCAGCCCCTTCAGCACTTTCCTCTTGATTTGTTAATTTTTTTTTTCTTTTTTGCTCCTGTCCTTTCTCAGATTTCTCCTCCCCTTCCACCTGGTGACTCTTTCCGTCACCTTTCTTTGTTTTTTCCTTCTGTTATCCTTCCATTAATTCATTCCAGCCTTTCTTGTCTCAGATCCAATCCTCCTCCCAGAGGAGAATAATTGGAGCAGGCACATCACAGTCCTCCATGGCTGTACTTCCTTCCCTCGTTCAAGTAAATCCGTGTATAAATCAGGTATGCATGTAGATTATGAGCCCTTCGGGGACTACGGAATATATCCAGTACATGCTTATTCCTTTGTTACATTGTGAAAATGAACATCTTCTGAAACAGTTTTTAAGAACTACAAAACAATGTCTACATTTTTAATTGAAATGCTTGTAGCATTTGTAAACCACTCTAATGCCTTTCAGCCTGCGCAGTATATCAAGAAATTAAATAAAGATAAAGATAAAAGATGTTCATGTGGCACGATCATGAAAATTATAAACATGCTTCTCCTGTCTCTGCAGTCATCTACTCTAGACTACGGTTCATTCCCATAGATCAGTAGGCTTTTGGGGCATCGGTACACAGCATTTGTTTCTCAGGTACACAGAAACACGTTACAGCAAAACCAGAGCTTAGCCCTAAAGAAGAGAGAAAATTTAAGGATAAAAATGACACACTTTCAATTTAAAATGTAGACATTTTTTGTAGTTCTTAAAAAATGTTTCTGAAGATGTTCATTGTCACAATGTAACAAAGGAACAAGTTTTTACTTGTACATATATCTTCCTGCTCGTCCTTTTTCTGTGGTCACCATTTCCATGTTTGTATCTGTTGTTTTTAGTGCCTATATCACTGAAAAAGACTTTTTTGCTGATTTGCCCAAAATGCATTTTGAACAGTTTTATTAAATCCATATTGCTGACTGTATTTTGTTTAATTTCAGGCTAAACAGCAGCAGGTAGAATTGGCCCAGCAGGAGTGGCTCCAGATGCAGCAGGCTGCCCAGCAAGCACAGCTTGCAGCTGCTTCAGCCAGTGCATCCAACCAGGCAGGTTCTTCACAGGATGAAGATGATGAAGATGATATCTGAAATTCGACCACCTCGCCAAAATATTTTCTTGCACAATGGAAAAAGTGAAATGAATGCTTACCTGTCACTTTTTATGCATCTCAGTGGACTGGCTATTGGTATTCTAGGAATGTCTGCTGTTAAGTCTCAGCTGTTATGTGCTGTACATGTCAAAACTGTTCCCTTTGAACTGTTTGAAGATATAAGGTTCAGTGTCATATGAATAGAAAATTTTTAATGGGTCTTTATGGAAATTTTAGATAGCAATTCATTTATTTGATCAATAAACAGTGTTACAATTTACCTACGCTTTATAAAGTATAGTGAGATTTATACAAAAATCTAAAAATAGCATTTACATTTCACTTTTAACTAAAATATAAGATCTTACATATGAATTTTAATTGTTTTTTTGGGGGAGAGTAGGAGTTGGGATGCTGGTAGACAAGATTATGTTAATTAAAAGCTAAAAGTTCTGCACAGCATAATTTGGATTCTCATTTTCTGAATTCTCATTTTTAAAGAGCGTGGTGTACTCTGTTACGTTTTGAGAATTTCAAAGGCAGAAACCTATTCCAATTTATTAAAAACTATATTGAGTAAGAGTTGTAAAACATCATTCTTTGTTTATGGATGAAAAGATTTTATTATGAGTCTTAGTCTTAAGTGAAACAAAGGAAAATTAAACTTTCAGTAAGATGCCAGCAAAGAAGATTGATACAAGTTTGTTCAGTCCAATTTAATGCTGAAAGTGTTGATGGTGTTATTTAATCCAACCATGTTCGTGTTTTTCAAACATTTGAAATTAGATGAGCTTAAATTGATTTAACTGGGAATAACCAGTATTCTAAGCATTTTCCCAGTAAATAACAAAATATATATATGTAAAGGTGAGGCACTTTTTTTTTTAAATGGAAGCCTAGTTGCCATTTCCCATCATAGCTTTATTATTGTGACCATGCTACCAGCACATCTGAAAATGATGTAAAATGGCAGTTCTTTTCTTCTTTAGAATTGGTTGACAGCCTGTAAATTAAAAGGAAGTACTGTTTAGTTTTAGTTGATTATGAAAGCATCCCCTGTAACTAAACTGTACCATTGGTTTAGAATGACAAATGAGAAAATGGCTGTGGAGTAAAGCACAATATTAGGCTTTAGATTGGTTACTGAAGAAATGTTTCTCCTTTGTCGTACTTTTATTATTTAGGGTAAACAAACATCCCTCTTGCATTTGTAAATGGACCAAAAGTAGTAGTAATGTCAAAGTATATATGTAGAGAGGTGCTGGAGACATCTGAATGCTGGATTTTCTCCTGTATTATCAACCTGTGGTAGACTGAAGGCAGTGCAGCCAATAGAATGACAATAAATTAGCCAATCTATTGATGCAATGTTCGGCCTTCCTTTCATTGTGTTTTAATGTTGCCGATTGTGTTGGTTGCATCATTTATATAGTAACAAAACAAAGTAGATGATGGCAGATATGTATGACTTGATCTCATTCTGTACTGTTCTCAGTTTGCAGGTAGGGAAGATAGATACTTTACTTCCAGTGCTATTTCTAAATAGCTACTAGTGGAAGACTCGGACTACCTCTCTCATAATACTCCCATTCCTATTTGGCTTGAGATCCAAGCGTGCATTTTTTTTTTGTTCCTTCTAAAAATAATTCAGCATGCTATTGATCTGAATGGGCCTATTTCTAAGATTTGTTGCTGTTGTGATAGGGGGGAGTAAGGTAGATCTTGGATGCAGAGCCCATATGCCATAAATCATTTTCATTCATCAAAATAAGTTGAACTAAGGCCTATTTTATCAATGCCTTCAATTGCAACAGAGTGTAATTTAGTGATGCGGGCAGAAAATTTCATACCCATTTTATTAATGACCTAGATAAGGTACAGGTAACATGATTTTTGATCTCTCATGATTATTCTGTGGCTTGATACAGTTTTAAAAACATTACCAATGTAAAAGGCAATATGCACGTTTGTTGAATTCACCTCATGCAATTCCTGGAAAGAAAAAATAAGGGCTTAGCTTGTGGAATGTATAAGGTAAATATTTGTAATGGACATAGCTTGAAATTTATCAGGACAGATTTAAATAAGCATTTCTTTAAGTCTAAATATCAGAGGTAGTAAAACTTAATGCAGCATTTCACTTTGTGCAGTGCTGGCTTTTTAACTTGTACTGTAACACCCTTACATTTCCATTTCAATATGACAGTCTTTTTTTTTTTTCAGGTGAAAGTAAAAAAAAATATATAGTCTCACTAACTAATGGATTTGTAATACAGCATTCAGATTAACATTATTGATCCATCCAGTGTGTATGGTACATTATGTTGATCGCATCCTTGTGATTGTTCCTTTTGGAAGTTTTTGTGCTTTTTTTTCATATGCTGTATTCTTCAAGCAATAAAAATTTTCATGTTTTATAAATGTTTTTATAGTTGATTAATATTCAGCTTGAATCATAGCAGTCAAATTTTAATATAGTTTAGTGCGTAATTACGTTTTTGATGAGATGGCCTGCTCAGACTATCCTTTATTGTCTAAGACTAGACTCAGAAGTGGCAATGAGCCTTAATGAATTCAGGACCCTAGTCCTCATCACTACGGTAAAACATATTTATGAAATCAAATGGCTTTTTATCTTGCCCTTTTAATTGCTGCTGAAAATGTTTGGCACCAACAATAACAAACACTTTTAGTCTATTCGTTCAGTTGATGTTCTACCATGTGATGCTTTAAAGGGTCTATTAAACTGCATTAGCTGTTCCTTATCATCCCTCCAGTCCAGTCCTGAACCACTAGGTAGTGCACCTCTTCTAGCAGCTTGGAGACTGAGCATGTCATCTTTTGATGACAGTAGTACTAATAGAGCAGGCACTGCTCCTTCTCTCCAAGCCCTCAGTCTCCAAGCAGCTGGAGGTGGTGAGCCAGAGGGCTGGGCTCACTGAGGACAACTAAGGAGCCTTTTTGTAGGTGGGTGGATTTTCTTTGGTTGATTTGCCTATTTCAGTCTCTGCTGAGGTTTGTTTTTTTTAATATGCAAGGGTGGGGGGGGGGAATTAAAGAAGAGGCCTTCTGGTCGGAGGAATATCTTTCCCCCCCCCCCCCCCCACTTCAGCTGGGTTGGCAGGGTGATGAGCAGGAGGTGATTTGTTCGGAGGATCCTGCGGCTCCTGAACCTACAGTGTGGTGAAGAGCCTTCGGCAAAGTTTCCTCATACCAGCAGCAGTCTCTTTCACCGGGGAGTCCGCAGTACCAAAGCCTTCCTTTCACATTGAGCGCTGCTGGGCACAGCAGAACAAGCACAACGTGGGAGTAGATCTTTCTTCGAGTTAGAAGCTGGTGAGGTAAGCTTTCTGGTGTCAGGGGAATGTCATGCCACGCTGAAAGCAGTTTGGAGGGACGGTGTGTTTTGCGGCCTGTTTTCCTGCCGGAAGCCTGCTCAGGGCAACGGTTTCCCGCACAAGCCTGCAGTTGCATGGGGGAGTCCCACAGCTGTGCAGTGTATACAGAGCCAAGTGTTTTCCTTTATTTTCGTTGAGTTTAAAGTGGCTCTAGCTTTCTCTATCCCTCGGGTTTATTTTTCGAGTGTTTTCATTTTAAAAAATGAGGAGTAAAGGAAAGGAGGAGTTACACCAAGGTGAGCAGAAGGGGAAGGTTGCAGTTCCTTGCCCTTTTTGGGGGAATATTGCCTTCCCGTTGGTGGTCTTCCTTGTTTTGGGGGAACAGACAGCCCTTGCCAGGGCTCATTCTCTGGTCTTCACATTGTTGGGGGATACCTGCCATGCCTCAGTGTCAGGTTTGTGGAACCAGATGTGGTACTGTTTCGGAAGCGGGTGTCTATAGGAGGTGTGCTCAGGAGGCCACTGCAATGGAGCAGTCCCTCCATGATAGGACGGAGCAGGGAGGGCCTCTACCCCTGCCTCTGGACAGACAGGTGGCCGGAGGGGATGGACCTGTTTCTCTAGAGCCATCTCCCTCCGCCCCGGCCATCCCCAGACTATCCTCTTCCCAAAGTTTTTAGCGGAGGATGTCCTGGGGATTTTTTCCCTGGAGTTCATGCTACTGCTTCACCAGGCATTCTGCTTGCGCCAGCAGGGGCAACAGGAGTGCCTGCGACTTTAGTTCAAAGTGAGAAGAGGCTGAGAGGGCTCAGTGAGGAGCCGGGAACCCTGCAGGCCAAGCACCTTAGGTTCACGGAAGGCGAGCTTGAGCGCACTCCGGTGTCTGAGGGTCTCTAGGGAGAAGACCTGGACGTGGAGATGGATGAGGAAGGTGAGATCCCGGAGCAGGAAGATCAGGCTAGGGTAGTCAAGGTCTTCTGCAGGGAAGAGTTGCTGACGCTAAACATGGAATTGTTGAAGGTGATTGATATGCCTGTGGGCCTTCAGCGGAAGAGGATACTCTAGAGGATCCTCTGCTTAAGAGTAATGCGGAAAATGCAGTCGGTCTTCCCTATTCATAGGATGGTGCGGCAGATGATCCAGGATGCGTGGGATCTGCCGGAGATGGGCCTTCATGGGACTAGACTTATGGCGCGCCTCTATCCATTGGTGGATCAGGATAAGGAACTTTTTTTTGGTCTCCGAAGGTCGATGTGACAGTCTCGGTTGTCACTAAAAAAACTATGATTCCCGTGGAAGGGGCAGCAGCACTGAAAGATGCACAGGATAGAAAGTTGGATGTGCTGTTGAAGCAGGCCTTCGATGTCAATGCCTTTTCCCTCAGCAGCTTCATGGGCGGAATACAGTTTGGTTCCGCCGGTGGAGATTTGCAAGGTGGCTACCTGGTCTTCGTCATTACATACCTTTTGCGAATCATTACCGCTTGGACATTCAGGCTGCCAGGGATGCCTGCTTCGGGTTGGCGGTGCTACGGCCGGTTCTGCAGGTCCCTCTCAAAATTATTAACTGCTCTGTTATATCCCAGAGGTTCGGGACTGGACTGGAGGGACGATAAGGAAGACTAAATTAGACTTACCTGCTAATTGTTGTTCCTTGAGGAACTCCAGTCCAGTCCTGGATCCCACCTGTTTGGCAGTCAGGGTTATAGTGCTGCAGCGGGTTGTGGGGATGATTTGTCTCATGTGCAATGCTTGATCTCGGAGCCCAGTGGGGTCACAGCACGTTCCCTTATCCTGGGAGGGGGGGGGGGTGTAGGGGAAACCTTTTCTCCAGGATAGCGGGGATTTTGTCTATAGTTCTAGTACAAGAGTTTTGTGTTACAATTTTTTAACTACTTATTCCTTGTCGTCCCTCTAGTCTAGTCCCGGACATCTGGGGTATAAGCACCTCCTCCCACAGCCTTGGAGACTGAGCCCATCACCTTTTTTGGTGCCAGCAGTATAAGTAGGGAAGGAACCGCCGCCTCAAGCCAGTAAGCTCAGTCTCCAAGGCAGCTGAAGGAGGTGTGAGCCTCGGGGGGCTCACTAGAGGAATTAGTGAGGAGTTAGTATAGTAGTTTAAAAAGAAAATTGCACAATATGCAGTAAAAGCCAACATAGCTATCTGGCTGTACAACAGTGCCTGCGGCTTTAAATTTAACAGCGAGGGTTCTTTCCTGCTGAGCGGCTGTGCTTGTACCGGCAGAGGTTTGTGTTCCCCCTCTCTCCCCCCCCCCCCCGGGAGGTACTGTGTCCGGTTGGAGTGTGGGAGCAGCTGTTGGGGCCTCCGTCTCCCAAACCCGGCTTGCGGGTGAGGAGGCATTGAGGGGGGCCCGTTCTGGGGTCCGGAGCCGCGCCGCGGGCTTCTTTGGCTGAGGCGGCAGTCCCGGAGCAGAGGAGTCGCGTGCCTGTAGCCTTGTCGGCTGCTATCAGGTGTCCACGCGCTGCTCCAGCGGCAGTGAGAGCCGCGCAGTGAAGGGGCTGCTATGAGAGGCTCCGGAGCGCTGCGAGTCTGGCCGGTGTGAGAGAACAGGCGCGGCAAGCGGTTCGCGCTCAGGTGAGAGGTGCGCGGGCCTTGCTCACACGGCGTTTTTGGCGGGAAATGCCAAATGGCTTCGCGCTCCATTTTTTCTGCACGGCCTTAGGCCGGGGCTGCGTTCTGTGAGCAGGTCTTGCTATAGAGCTTTAACTAATTTTATAACTATCTGTTAAAAAAAAAAAAAAGTGGCTTCCGTGGTTGCGGCGCAGCGGTATCTCTGGTTGCGCAATTGGGCGGCTAAGCTTCCCTTTCGGGGCAAGCTGCTCTTTGGTGAGGATTTGGAAAAGTTGGTGAAAGACCTCGGGGAGTCTAAAGGGGGAAGGCTGCCGGAGGATAAGCAGAAGCAAAATCGTCCGCCAGCGCCTTCCCGCAGTCAGCAGGGAGAGTTTCGGACGCCCAGATTTGGGCAGTTTCAAAGATGGCGTTTCCAGTATAGGTCCCAGGGTTTCCGGGGGGCAGGGAGAGGTTTTGGAGCCTCCTCGGCCCTCAAAAAGCCGCAATGAAGTGGGCCCAGATTACTTCGGATCGTTGGGTTCTGGAGGTCATACGGGAGGGATATGCCCTAGAGCTTCAACGACCCATTGCAGAGTCCTTCGTCCAGTCTCCCTGCAGGACGCAAGCAAAACATCGAGCGGTGCAGCAGACGTTGCAAGACCTGCGGGCGGTAGTGCCAGTCCCTGTCATTCAGTACGGCAGCTGTCGGTACTCGATCTATTTTGTGGTGTCCAAAAAGGAAGGCTCTTGGTGGCCGATTCTAGACCTCAAAGGCGTCAACCGGTGTCTCCGGGTGTCTCATTTTCGCATGGAAACCCTGCGGTCCGTCATCGTCGCAGTGCGAAAAGGGGAGTTTCTTTCCTCTCTGGATCTCTCGGAGGCTTATCTGCACATTCCCATTCGGTTAGAGCATCAGCAGTTCCTGCGGTTCGCGGTTCCGATGGGGCATTTTCAGTTCCAGGCATTACCATTCGGCTTGGCGATGGCTCCGCGTGCTTTTACCAAGGTGATGGTGGTAGTGGCGGCGGCGTTGCGCAGAGAAGGGGTGTTGGTTCACCCGTACCTGGACGATTGGTTGATCCGAGCGAAATCACGGTGCGAGAGCGAGGAGGCTACTCTCCGGGTTGTGCAGTTTCTTCAAAGCTTGGGGTGGGTGGTAAACTTTGAAAAGAGCAAGTTGACACCGACCCAGGAACTGGAATACTTGGGGGCTCGCTTCGACACGGCAGCTGGCAGTGTGTTCCTTCCGCTCACCCGGGCCCAGGGCCTGCAGCGACTCGTTCGAGAGTTCCTGAGGAGGAAGGCCCTGTCGGCGTGGCATTACCTTCAGCTTTTAGGGACAATGGCTGCCACGCTAGATCTGGTGCCTTGGGCCAGGGCACACATGCGGCCGTTACAGCGGGCGCTGCTCCGGCGGTGGTCCAATCAGTCGGATCCGTTGTCCCGGCAGTTGGTGTGTCCGGAGCCGGTGAAGCTATCTCTCCAGTGGTGGCTCGATCCCAGGAATCTCGAAAGGGGTATGCCGCTGGAGTCGCCGGATTGGAAGCCGTTGATGACGGATGCCAGTCTTTACGGCTGGGGGGCGCACTTTGAGCGGCAGTTTGCTCAAGGACATTGGTCGTGTCAGGAAAGGCAATGGTCGATCAATCAGTTGGAGCTCCGAGCGGTCTCCCTGGCGCTAGGAGCCTTCCAGTCCCAGGTGCAGGGCTGTGCAATTCGGGTCCTGTCGGACAACGCCACAGCGGTGGCGTATGTCAATCGTCAAGGGGGCACCAGCAGTGTGGCTCTGGAGGCAGAGGCGGAGGAGCTTCTCGCGTGGGCCGAGGTGCATCTGGAGGCGTTGTCCGCGGGATATGTAGCTGGCGTGGAGAATGTGACTGCCGATTATTTGAGTCGGAACGCGGTGGTCTTCGAGATGCTAGTGCAGCGCTGGGGAGTTCCAGTGATGGATCTCATGGCGACCTTCGCGTTGGCAAAAGGGGAAAGGTTCTTCAGCAGAAGGCAAGAAAGGATGTCCGAGGGCTTGGACGCATTGTTGCAGGCGTGGCCGGAGGAGCAGCTCCTTTACGTGTTTCCTCCGTGGGCCTTGATAGGACGTCTGATTCAGCGTATAGAGATGCACAGAGGACAGGTGCTTCTGATAGCGCCAGACTGGCCCAGAAGGCCGTGGTATACCGATCTAGTGAGACTCCTGGTGGGGTCTCCGTGGAGGCTACCGGTCAGAGAGGATTTGTTGGGACAGGGTTCCTTGCTAATGCCTCAGGTGGCTCGGTTCTCGCTTACGGCCTGGCTATTGAAAGGGCACGGTTGATGGCCCGAGGGTATTCGTCAGCGGTTGTTGCCACTTTGCTAAAGTCCAGGCGGCGGTCGACGTCCATAGCTTACATCAGAGTGTGGTGTCTGTTGGAGGCCTGGTGCGAAGTGTGGCGAGTGGTCGCGTTACGGGCCTCCATTCCGCAGATTCTCGACTTTTTGCAGGACGGTTTTGATAAGGGTCTAGCGGCAGCATCCTTGAAGGTTCAGTTGGCAGCGCTCTCTTGTTATCGGGGTAAGGTGCAGGGTTTGGTGCTCGGTGCCAACCCGGACGTGAAACGGTTCTTGAGGGCGGCTTCTTTGTTGAGACCTCCTTTCCGGGTGCAGGTTCCGCCTTGGGATCTCAACTTGGTGCTGGCGGCGTTGGTCAAGGCGCCGTTCGAGCCCTTGGCTTCGGCTACGTTGAAGGATCTCACTTTGAAGGTGGTATTCTTGGTTGCTATTGCTTCCGCGCGGAGGATTTCGGACTTGCAAGCCTTATCGTGTAGAACGCCGTTTCTGACCACCTGTGATAGAAAGGTGGTGTTGCGCACAGTACCTTCCTTTTTGCCGAAGGTGTATCTGTTTTTCATGTGAATCAGGCTCTGTCTTTACCGGTTTTCGCAAAGGACGTGTCCGACAGTGCCGGACAGAGGTTACATCGCTTGGATATCAGTCGGGTTTTGAAGGCGTATCTGCAGAGAACGGCCGTTTTCCGTAAAACGGATAGATTATTTGTTCTGTTTGGAGGACCGCGGCAAGGGGAAGCGGCGTCCAAAGCCTCGATTGCGAGATGGATTAAGGAGGCTATTGCTTCGGCGTATCTGTTACGGGGTAAGGTCGTCCCTGCAGGTTTAAGAGCTCATTTCACGAGGGCGCAAGCGGCTTCTTGGGCGGAGTACCGGTTGGTACCTGCGGAAGAGATTTGTAAGGCGGCGACTTGGTCTTCGCTGCATTCCTTTGTCAAGCATTACAGGCTTGATGTGCAAGCCGACGGATACTCATTTTGGATCAGCGGTTCTTCAGGCTGGTCTGGCGGGTCCCTCCCATTGAAGTGTTACTGCTCTGTTACATCCCCAGATGTCCGGGACTAGACTAGAGGGACGACAAGGAAGGTGAAATTAGACTTAACTGCTAATTGTTGTTCCTTGCGGAACTCTAGTCTAGTCCCGTGACCCTCCCTTTTTTGGACTTGGATCTGTGGCCTGAAGAACTTTAAAGTTGGTCGCGCTTGGTTGCGGCAAGGCAGGGTGGCCTGCGGTCCAGGGGTGGGGCGGAGCAGGTCTCTCAGAATATGTGATAACAGTACCTTTTTGGAGGTTTTTCGAGAGGGGGCCAGACTGTGTGTATTTGCCGGGTACAGCTGTTCTGCGCTTGGTTTTATTGGCAGTTACATTGGTTAGGATGTAGTGATATCGGTTCCATTTTCCAAAAAAAAATAAATAAATACCACAGTAATAGATATTTATACATGTTATTTATACTTGCTTATTCCTCTGGTGAGTCTGCTTTGTCAATAGGTTACTGGCTCGAGGAGGCGGTTCCTTCCCTACTTATACTGCTGGCACCAAAAAAGGTGATGGGCTCAGTCTCCAAGGCTGCGGGAGGAGGTGCTTATACCCCAGATGTCCGGGACTAGACTAGAGTTCCGCAAGGAACAACAATTAGCAGGTAAGTCTAATTTCACCTTTGTTGCTCCTGTGAGTCTGCTTTATCAATAGGCTACTGGAGAGAAGGGGCAGTGCCTGCTCTGTTAATACTACTGGCATCAAAAGATGACATGCTCAGTCTCCAAGCTGCTGGAAGAGGTGCACTACCCAGAGGTTCAGGACTGGACTGGAGTTCCTCAAGGAACAATAATTAGCAGGTAAGTCTAATTTTGTCTTTAATGTGGAATTGCCACATTTCATGCAGCACTATAACAGCATCTGGTAATTTTTGCATTAATCACTTAATGCAGAAGGGGTCATAGAATGTGTGGGGACTGCACCTCCATTAATGTTAACTGGTCCATGTTATCTGCTACATTAACACCATTTCAGGAGATGTAGCTAACTGCATCACATTAACAAACTTTTATCTATTAACTGCATGGAAAAATGCTGAGAACATCCTCAGCAATGGGATTCTGCAGTTGCTTTATGTTAAATTTAGCAATTTACCATACTAATTGCAAAACCTTAATAGTGCAGCTTAGTAAATAAGGCCCTAACTACATTATGTACGCACTAGAATTTTAACAACGCTATTGTTCACTGGGTCTTTGGGCAGATGTTCAGTGAATCTCATGTGTTCAATGATGGAAAAGCAGGAACCTGGATTTAAAGTAAGAGAACTACCAATATCAAGTTTCGTATTGCATGTTCCATAGCATTCCTCCAGTACAGTCCAAACTAATGGGTTTTCATCCCCATCCAGCAGACAGGAGATGGAGAATTCCAAGCTTTGGTGATGACATCCCATAAAGGGAACACATTCCTATCATCTAGCCAGTATTTTCAGTCTCCAAGCAGGAAGGGGGTGAACTTTGCACAGCTAGGCTCCTCGTTTGAGAATTCCATCAAATTTATGGAAAAAAAAAGCAAGAGAGAGATTAGTGCTAATGATAGCAGGTTTTTACCTGCAGCCATATCTTGCTATCGGCTGCAGTGCAGAGGTCTGCCCCAGAGCTGTTTGTTCTCAGGCATGGTGATTTTGATGTAGCCCGATCCTGTTGAGTCGGGAGAGGGCTCTACTGGTGAGGAGATCAAATTTCTTGCATTTCCTGTAATCCAGTAGGTGACTCTAACAAGCAACACTGTTTAATGACGGTTAATGTTCAGGCCTGACAGTTCATTTAACGTTCTCCTTAGCATTCCCGAGGAGGCAGCTGCGGGGGCAGGATTTCTGTTGTTGGTCTTTACTTTTGCTTTCACTCGTTTTTGTTTGATCGCATCTAATTTGAATTGTCTGGTTTCTAAACCCAGAAAATGGCAGCAGTGATAAACCCAGTGAGTGAAGGGATTTTTAAATGAGCATGCCGGCAGTCAGTGTGTGCTGCGTGTGGGCTTCGGAGGGGCTGTTTGTGAGGTTTAGGGCTGTGCAGACTGAGCAAGCAGACTCTGAGGCAGGGGGCAGCATGCTTATATTGGCAGATGAGGAAGGCTCTTAATTAGAAGAAGTAGATGAGTTACATATTTTAACAAATGCTTCTAGTGTACAAGGTGCAAACGAGAGGCTTTCAAAGGAGGCTCCTCGAATACAAGAAATGTTGGGCAGCTTCAAAAAAGAAATTATTTGATAAAGAACCAAGGACAGGATTAAACGATAAAGACATAGGCCCTTTTTCACCAGATTTTGTGCTATTATTGCAGAAAGCTTATTAAAAAAGGGAACGAACAGCAAGTTTCTTCTAAGTTTAATCAAGACTCACTTTTCACTTCAGGACGCTTAGAGCCGCCAGTGTTTTATATTTGGAAGGAGCCTCTGATCTCTCAGGAGATTCAGAGGACCTACTAAGGTACATCAGGGCCTAATGAAAGGAATCATAAGTTAGGGCAGGAAGACTGAGGCTCCAGTTGGAGAAGACCCACGTATTGTAAGGGTCTTTAGAAGGGAAGAGCTTAAAAGGCTCATTGAGCATAATTTGGAGACACTTCATATTTCTTTAGAATCACAGATTCAGGATACAGTGCTGGAAGATCCTTTACTGCAAGGAATCTGTACAACAGAAACCGCTTTTCCTATTCATAGGGCAATAATGCAAACGATAGAAGCTGAATGGGAATCACCAGAGGCTGGTTTGCAAGGTGGTCGAACTATGGCTCGCCTATATCCTATTCCTTTAGCAGAGAAAAAGCTCCTACGTCATCCTTAGGCAGATGTCTTAGTAGCAGCAGTGACTAAAAAGACCA
The DNA here is from genome assembly GCA_033557465.1 of Ichthyophis bannanicus. Taxonomy (NCBI): domain Eukaryota; kingdom Metazoa; phylum Chordata; class Amphibia; order Gymnophiona; family Ichthyophiidae; genus Ichthyophis; species Ichthyophis bannanicus. Next base: position 91,053,736 of record CM066040.1, read on the forward strand.
CTATTCTAATGGAAGGTGGTGCAGTACTAAACGATCCACAGGATAAGAGACTTGAGACTCTGCTGAGACAGGTGTTTGAGGTAAAAATGCCTTAGCATTGCAGACTTCAGAGTGTGGAGCATATGTAGCAAGGGCATGCCTTCGTTGAGTGCAGGCCCTTTCAGAGTCTGTTGCAACAGATGTGTCACAGATGCCTGAGGTGATCAGAATGGAGACGGGTAGCACATTTAGAGGATGCCCATCATGATCTTATTAGAGCATTAGCAAACAGCATGGATTTGTCAGTAGCAGCTTGTTTGCTATGACTGTGCAACTGGTCAGCAGATGTCTCCTCAAAAAGGCTAGATTTAATAAGCTTCCTTTCCAAGGTAAACTTCTGTTTGGGGATGTTTTAGAGAAATTGGTTAAAGACTTAGAGTCAAAGCCAGCTAGACTACCAGATGATAAACTAAAGGCAATCATTTTTCAGTTCAAACCCATTTAGAGATTTTCGTTGCTACAGAGCCTACTAGGTTTGCTCCCTTCCAAAGATCAAGACCTTATTCAAAAGTTCAGCCCCTCCGTGGAGGAAAAGGAGCAGGACGAGGCTCCTTTTTCAAATTCAGGATCAGGTCAAAAGGAGACATAATGAGATATGACAGACCCAGATAGAGGAAATTCAAATAGGCTGTCGTCTTCAACCTTTCTACTCTGCCTGGGTCCAAATTACATCGGATCAGTGGGTTGTTGAGAGAATTTGCAAAGGCTACGCGTTGGGATGCATTTATACTTTCTCCATGCAAGGCTCCAGAGAAGAGAGCTGCTGTCGAAGAAATGTCGCAATGACTACTGCATATTCAAGCAGTAGTACCAGTACCCTTACAACGGATTAGGCTAGGGGCGATATTCCATTTACTTTGTGGTACCCAAGAAAGAAAACATTTCATCCAGTCTTGAATCTAAAATTTGTGAATCAGTCTTTAAAGATACCTCATTTTGGTATGGAGACGTTGCGTTCAGTAATTACAGCAGTACAAAAGGGAGAATTTCTAATGTTCTTAGCTTTAACAGAGGTTTATCTGCATATCCCAGTTCACAAGGAACATCAGCGTTCTCTTCAGTTTGCAGTGCCAATGGCCCATTATCAGTTTCAGGCTCTTCCATTTGGCCTTGCGACAGCACCAAGAACCTTCACAAAGTTTATGGTAGTTGTAGCAGCAGCTTTGCGTTTGGAAGGAGTGGACAATTGGTTAATCGGAGCAAAAACAATGAAGGAGAGCAACTTGTCGACCAGGAAAGTGATCTAAGTCTTGCATCATCTTGGTTGGGCCATAAACAAGACCAAGAGTCATATCATTCCATGTCAATCCTTGATTCATCTAGAAGCAAAATTCAACACAAGACAAGAAATGATGTTCTTACCACACGAGAGAGTGGTCAAAATTCAGTTACAAATTCATCTATTTTTAAGAAATAAAACTCCAATAGCATGGTCATATCTGCAGATACTGGAGTTTATGGCAGCAACATTGGATCTGGTACCATGGCTCAAGCGCATGTGTTTCCACTTCAGAGAGCACTATTGTCTCAGTGGAGTCCACAAACAATGCCATTAAGCCACAGACTTATCTGTCCAGTAGAGGCAAGAGTCAATCTGAAATGATGGCTTTGCAAGGAGAAACTAATGGCAGGCATGCCATTGGAGCCCCCAATATGGACAGTGGTTATAACGGATGCCAGTCTCAGAAGATGGGGAGCTCATTGGCAGGGCCAGATAGCTCAAGGAGAATGGAACAAAGAACAGAAGTCATGGTCAATCAACCGGTTGGAGATGAGAATGGTCTTTCTAGAGTTAAAGGCTTTTCAAAAAAGTCTCAAAGGAAAGGCGAGTGTTCTCAGACAATGCAATCACAGTAGCATACATCAATCGACAAGGAGGCACAGGCAGTCTAATATTGGCCAAGGAGATAGTTCCGCTACAAATTCAGCAGCTTATGTAGTGGGAATCAAAAATGTGGAGGCAGACTTTGAGTCAAAATCGTCTGGATCTTGGAGAATGGTCTCTAGAGACGACAGTCTTTCAAGGGATCACACACTAATGGGGAAGTCCAGTGATGGATTTGATGGCAATGGTAAAAAATGCAAAATGCCCACGATTCTTCAGCCGAAGAAATGAAAGAATGTCCGACGGAATAGATGCGTTGACAGTCATAGCCAGAGAATGTTGTGCTATATGCATTTCCTCCATGGCCTCTAATAGGTCAGATGTTGCAATGGATAGAGAAACATAAGGGTAATAGTGATTCTTGTAGCTCCCGCTTGACCTCGTAGACCATGGTATACAAATCTCATTTGGTTGACACAAGCAGAACCATGGAGACTTCCGCTAAGAAGAAATCTATCACAAGGTCCAGTGAGTATGAATCAAGTAAGATTGATTCTTTCTTATGGCTTGGTTCTTGAAAGAGCTTGGCTAGTAAGGTGTGGTTATTTGGTGGCAATACTGTAGTTGCTTCGTTCTTAGTCATGTAAATGTTCAACATTCTTAGCATATATACAAGTTTGGTGTATTTTTGAGCAAGGAGCACAGAATAAGCCATTCCATGCCACTATTCCAGATATTTTATCTTTTCTGCAAGTAAGATAAAGGACTTGCACTGAATTCTTTAAGGGTGCAAGTGGTGGCATTATCCTGTTACAGAGGTCAAGTTCAAGGTCATCCTTTAGCATCGCATCCTGATATGTTTTCTAAAGGCGTTAAGACAGATTAGACCTCCGATACGATCATTAGTTCCATCTTGTGATCTAAATCTAGTGCTCTCGGTGCTGACAGAATTACCATTTGAACCTTGGAGAGAGGCAACTTTGAAAGATTTGACTTTAAAGATCGTATTTTTAGTGACAGTATGTTCAGCGTTTCTTATTTCAGAATTACAAGCGTTAACATATTGGGAGCCATTTCTATTGATGTCAAAAGAAAAAGTTGTTCTGCATTAGAATGATTGAGTTTTAAATACCAGAGGTTGTCTAAGGCTTTTTCATTTGGTGAAAAAGTTCAATTTCAATTGCTGCCTTTTAGTGAACACCTCTGAGCATTAAACGAAACCTTCAAGTGAAAAAAGCTTATGTAGTTAGTACAGCACTAATGTATTATATCGCTGAAGAGCTGGCTATTAACTCTGCCCTTACCTAAGCTTGCTTATGTTCAGTTGACTTTGCTGGAACAAAGTGAGGCTCTGAGGCGCTACTATTACATACAGGAGATTGTATTACTTGCCAAATTGGTCTCAACCAAAATATCATTTTCCAGTTTGGGCTGTAATTAATGGCTGTGAAGAACTCTGCATCCTCTATTCCAGGGGTGTCCATGTCGCACACTGTTGAAATAACTTGATCAGAAATTCATGTATGGTGTGCTGGACGGATTTTTTATTTTTTATAGTAGTATTTTATAGTGCTCATTGCAATCTGTGAATCTCTTCTGAAATTGTGATCTAATTTCTGCCATACAGTGCTTCAGAATTGTGTGTGCTAGCAATTAGGTACTTTTTTCCTTAAACATCTCAAATGGGTTGCATCCCAAGGTCATGCAGGCCACATGTTGGATGATCCTGCTCTATTTTAATATTTTGAGACATAAGTCTGCTGCAAAATTAGTGTTCTGTCTTTTTTATTGATATTTCCATTACGTGTTCACATTTTTCAGTATAAGCTGATCAGAAGAAAAGTCTGATTTATTTTCTGCTTAAGCATTCTTAATTTATTTTTTGCATGGTGGCATCCCAAGGTTTGTCTGGCTCTGGCTACACATGATACAGTGCAGGATTTTCCAAATTTTGGTAAATAAATAAAGTTCCTAAACTGTGCATTGTTAGAGGGGCATTTCAGCCTTGAATAGTTAATTATGATAAAATTCTATGTATGTACATGGCTAATAAATATAGTCCTGTACATTGTCAAAGCAGACTAATTATTTTGTTTCCTGTAATTATGGGGCTTTATTTTGGTGCTACTGGCCTAGTTAAATGGCCTTGTAGTTGTAGAGGTTAACGCCTGCTCCCCCTTCCCCCAACAGTTACAGGAGAATAGAGCATAGATGTTATTTTGGTACCTGCCAAGCTCATAGAGAAAATTCATCTTCAAAAAGAGTATAACATACTACTCTAACATTGCAACCTAGAGTGATTCTCATATCAACAAAGTTGACATATCTCTTTAAGGTTGTGTAATATCCATATTCTCCGGGTACAAGCAGGAAGTCAGTCCTCGCATTTGGGTGATGTTGGAACGATGAAGCTCTCGCGGAAGCATCCCCCCAGCTTTCAAAGAAAGCCTTTGGGAGATGCCACCACACATGCATGGTCCCCCTTCCCACTGAAGGATGCCATCTTGCTCAGTCTTTTTTCTGCAGAGCTCTTCAGGCGTTGTCCCTGGAAAAAGTTGATTGATTTTTTTTTTCTCTCCGAGTTCGCACCGGTACTCTTCCTGCCACCCGTCCTCATTGCCTTGGCATAGAGTTCGGGTCTATTTTGTAGTTTTTCGTTTCTTTTAATTTTCTGACGTCTTTGCATCTTTTTTCGCCCAACTGGCAGCCTGGCGAATCTTCGACCTCGCAGGGGGTATCTCTTTCCCTCATGGCTACCAGTGGCTTTAAGAAGTGTGATCGGTGTTCAAAAATCATGTCCTTGACCGACATACACGACTGCTGTCTCCGCTGCCTCGGGCCAGACCACGACCCGGCAGCATGTGGTCTTTGCAAGAGGATGTCCAGCAAGGACCTCAAGAGCCACCAGTAGCAGCATAAGTTTTTCACCGAGTCCCTGGTGCCTCCGAAGGCCAGGACTGCGTCTGAAGCCTCGACACCCCGCCGTGGGTCTTCAGAAAGGGGGTTTCCCTTGAGGGAACCCAGGAAGAAGAAGAAACCCTCGAAGGCGGTGTCCTTGGATGAATCTGACCAGCCGGGTGCCCCTCGGGCCAGGTCCTGCAGTCTGAGATGCTACTCTGAGGCATTGGACAAGGAGCGGCCTGCAATGGTCCCTGGAAGAATTCGACCTCGGATCGGCCTCTGTCCCCAAACACCATCCTTGTCAAGGATTCCCCTTTGGGGGAGCCAGCACCAGGCCCGAGTCCCTTGGTGCCCGCGCCGAAGGCTGCAGAGCCTTCTGGCCTGGAGTGTAGAATTGCAGCCCCGGAGCGCAGTTTGTCTGCACTCATGGATCAGCAGCGGGCATTGTTGTCTGGTATGACTAGTTCATCCGCCCTGACCACCAGGCCCTCTAGGTCGAGCCGATCCTCAAAGTCCTTCGGCCTCAAGTTGATCCTTGACCAAGGTCTCGATCAGATTCCCACTCGACGGGACTGCGATCATCCCCGACAAGTGTGCCGGGCACTGGCCACAGAGCATCTGGAGCCCAGAGGCCCGCATAGCCCTCCTATGCGTCCTCAACAGACTACTCAGAGTGGGAGATAGAGGATGAGAAGTCCCCCAAAACCCGTTGTCACCGTGACGTTCCATCAGACTCTCCCGTCTTGGAGCCTTGACGGTAGTCCTTGCTGGAGGATATGGGCTTCCTTGATTTTGTCAAGGATATGTCTAAGGCCCTGGCATTCCCTATGGAGTCTGAGGAGGACCCTTGGGCGGATGATTTGGAAATCCTCCAGTACAAGGCTCTTACGATGGAATCGCTCACGTGCCCATCGCTCACGTGCCCATCCCTCCCATCCTGGAACGGCTGATACTCCGGATGTAGGAGACGCATAACTCCATGTTGTTGGAGTTGGCCAATTAATTGGCTGAAAAGCCAGAAGACTCGCTCCTCGGTACCCCCCAGCAGGGAGGCCTGCACCTTGGACGCCCTCGGCAGAAAGTGTTGCCCGGGCTCGATGCTCATCGGCCGCATCCAGGTCTACCAGCTGTACATGGGCTTGTACTTGAGAAACCTGGTGAAGGAACTCGCCGGGTTCTCAGCTGGTCTCTCCAAATAACCCCAACAGCTGTTCAAGAATTCGAGTCGGCTCGCCAACGGGCATTGGTGCATGATGCCAAGCTTGGCTACAGTCGTCCTACTTCGAGCAGTGGGTTCAGGACAAATTGGTCAATGTCCCATGCCAAGGAGAGAACCTCTTTGGCAACACATAACCGACAAGGCTGCCGAGCTGGAGACCGAGCTCATGATGAGGACAAGGTTCTCAAAAAAGACCGCTGCCCCTCCCAGAAAGAAGGGCTTGGGTAAAAAGTCCTTCTACCCGAGGAAAGGGGCTGCTTACAGAAACTACCCACCTTTTCAGGCCTCCCAAGCTCCCCAATAGGGTCAGCAGGCCAAGGAACATGGGCATGACCCTTGTAAGCAGAAAGCTCCAAAACTCCAGGCACCGGCTCCAGCTCAGCCAGGGGGGAGTTTTTGAGCATAATCTCTCTACCCCAAGGAGATCAGCAGCCCACAGGGGGACGTCTGGCTCACTATGCCCAGAGGTGGTTGACCATCACCACCGACTCCTGGTCACTTCGAGTGGTTAGGAAGGGTTACCTCCTCCACCTGACTCAGACACCTCTTTTATTTTCCAGGAGAGCGCCTCAGGTCTTCCCTCCACCAGGATCTTCTACTGAAGGAGTTGGCAGGTCTTCTTGAGGACAAAGCGGTGGAACTGGTGCCCCACTATCTCAAAGGCAAGGGGTTCTACTCCAGGCACTTCCTCGTGCCAAAAAGAACAGGGGGCCTAAGGCCCATCCTCGACCTGTGCAACCTCAACAAATTCCTGGTGAGGGAGAAGTTCAAGATGCTCTCCCTTGGAACATTGCTTCTATCTCCAGTAGGGAGATTGGCTATGCTCCTTAGACCTCAAGGATGCCTGTACCCACATCCTCATTCACCCCAACCACAGGCAGTACCTGCGGTTCATAGTGGGGGGCAGGCACTATCAGTACAGGGTGCTCCTTTTCAGCTTGGCTTCTGCCACAAGGGTCTTCACAAAATGCCTGGCAGTTGTGGCCGCCTTCCTCCATTCCCAGGGGGTCTTTGTCTTCCCCTACCTGGATGACTGGCTCATAAAGGGAGGCATGGCCTTAGAGGCTACCACAGGCACCATCCAGGTTCTGCAGCACTTGGATTTTGTCATAAACTACCCCAAGTCTCACCTTCTCCTGACACAATGTCTGGAGTTCATCGGGGCAAAGCTGGACACTCTCCAGTCAAAGGCCTTCTTGCCCAGGGACCGAGCCAACTATCTCAGGACTCTGGCATGGGACATACATGCCGTCCCGTTCCTGCTTGGCTTCTTCTGTGCCTTCTCGGGGACATGGCCTCCACGGTTCACGTCACCCCAGACCCCTCCACATGAGGGCCGCACAGTGGTATCTCCGGGACCAGTGGACGCAAGCTACGGGGTGCCTCCGAGACGGTCTCTGTAACCTGCCAACTGGCAGACTCTCTGGTCTGGTAGCAGTCCCTCCAGTATCTCGAGGCGAGCATGCCTTTTCAGGTCCCAAGCCCCTTAGGGGTCCTCACCAAGGATGCCTCCCTGCTTGGCTGGGGAGCCCACTGCAGGGAGCTCTGCACCTAAGGCAGCTGGTCACCAGGCGAGAGCATCCAGATGATCAACCTCCTCAAGCTGCGGGCGATATACTTAGCCCTGTGTGTGTTTTGCAATCACCTGCATCACCAGCCTGTGCTTGTCCAGACAGACAACCAGGTAGCAATGTTCTGTGAACAAACAGGGGGGCATGGGGTCTTGTGCCCTGTATCGGGAAGCAATGGCCTTCTGCTCGTACGCAACCCAACAGGGTATTCTCCTGCGGGCAGTATACCTACCAGACCAGAATAACCTCCTGGCCGATAGGCTGAGCAGAGTCCTCCAGCCGTACGAGTGGCAGCTGGACTCCAGGATGGCCAACCGGCTCTTCCAGATCTGGGGGAAACCCATGAAAGACCTGTTTGCCAGCCCAGACAACTTCCAATTGGACCGCTTCTGTTCCCGGCAGCCCACCCCTCCAGGGTGGCAGCAGACGCGTTTCTCGTCTCATGGTCGGAGGGCCTCATGTACACTTTTCCTCCCATGCCGCTGATTGCCAAAACCTAGTTCACGACCCATTGCGACAGGGCCTCACTCATCCTGATAGCCCCTCGGTGGCCCAGGCAACCATGGTTCCCACTGCTCCTCCAGTTAACGGTGGAGACCTCCATCCCATTGGGGACTTCCCTGGGACTCCTATCTCAGAAAGGGAGCTCACTTCTGCACCCAACCTAGAGTCCCTGTCACTGACAGTATGGCGGCTGAAAGGTTGACCCTAGCCCTTTTCAACCTCTTGGGTGAAGTAGAGGAGATCCTGCTGGCCTCCCGAAAGGCCTCTACTAGAAAAGCTTATGCCCTCAAATGGCACAGGTTTTCGGCTTGGTGTGCCGAGCACAGGGCAGACCTATTTTCCTGCCCAGTGGGTTTGATGTTACAGTACCTTCTCCATCTCTCGCAACACGGTCTCATGTCTAACTCCTGGACCGTCCAGGTGCACCATCACCCAGTAGATGGCAAGCTCCTCTCGGTCCAGCTGTTGGTGACCTGCTTTCTTAGGGGTCTGCTCTTATTGAAGCTCCTGGTTTGCCCTCCAGCAACTGAATGGGACCTCAGCGTGGTATTGGGGGCAGCTCACTCGCCCACCCTTTGAGCCTCTGGCTACTTGCCACCTATGCTACCTCTCTTGGAAGGTGACATTCCTGGTTGCACTCACCTTCGCTCGCAGAGTCAGCGAGCTTCAAGCCTTCGTGGTGGAGGCCCCTTATACCAGATTCTAGGAGAACAGAGTGGTGCTCCACACGCACCCTAAATTTCTTCCGAAGGTAGTATCGCCCTTCCATCCCAACCAGGAAGTAGTACTCCCTACCTTCTTTCTGAGACCTCACTCCAGTAGGGCGGAGACAGTCCTTCACACATTGGACTGTAAGAGGGTTTTGTCCTTCTATATCGAATGCACTCAGGGCACCACAAAGCTACTCAGCTTTTTGTTTCCTATGACCTCAGTAGGCTGGTGGAGGTGGTGACCAAGCATACGCTGTCCACTTGGGTGGCAGACTGTTTCGTCCTTGCCTATGAGCAGGCAGAGCTCCCGCTGGAAGGCCGTGTCACGGCACACCATGCCGGGGCTGTGTCGGTGGCAAACTTGTGCTCTGTCCTGACGATGGACATCTGCCAGGCTGCCATTTGGTCTTCAGTCCATACCTTTGCAGCCCATTACTGCCTGGACAGAGAGTCCCGATGGGACAGTGCCTGTGGCCAGGCTGTGCTCTGTAATCTGTTCGGGGTTTAGGCTGCTCCTACCCTCTGACCCTCTGTGTTCAGGCTACCAGAGTGCTGGTTTTCATCGGACACAGGGGTCCTACTTTGATCTGTGGACACTGACTTAATTGCTGCTGCTCGTGGCTCCCCGGGAGGGAGTCTGTGTTTTTGCTATAGGCTTTCGGTAGCCTGTAGCTGGGGAGTTCCCATATGTGAGGACTGACTTCCTGCTTGTTCCTGGAGAAAGCATAGTTACCTGTAACAGGTGTTCTCCGGGAACACAGGAATCGGTCCTCACAACCCTCCCTCCTCCCCTTGGAGTTGCTTCTTTACTATCGTTTATTTTTGCCATCTTTTAGCTGTGTCATCTGATGAGCAAGATGGCACCCTTGGGCAGGAAGGGGGACCACACGTGTGGTGGCATCTCTCAAATGCTTTCTTTGAAAGCTGGGGGGGATGCTTCCGCGAGGACTCCATCTGTACCGACATCACCCATATGTGAGGACTGATTTTCTGCTGTCCCTGGAGAACACCTATTACAGGGAGTAACTATGCTTTCTGTGAAGTAGGCAACACTTTTAAAAGAGAATATCTTGGTCAGGTCTTCATTGCTTATATAATGTCTTGTAACTTTTATTTACATTTTAACCTTTTTAATAAAGTATTCCATATTGTCGTGCTAGAACAGTGCAGGCAAGTGGGTTGTGTTCCACTACCAGCAGATTGGTGGAGACAAAGAACCAATGAAAAGCCCAGGTTTCAATGACATAACTGCTGTGCCTCTATTTGCCTCAGCCACCAGAGGTCCCTTCAGCATTTTTTTTTTTGTTTCCAGCAGATGGTGGATGGCTTTTCTTCTCATAAAATCTGCAGATTGAGAGAAAAAGAGATTGATTAAACCAGTGCTTTTCAAACTCTTATCTTGTATGACCCCATTTTAACAACTGAAAATTCATGTGACCTCCAAATGAAATCAAAATAGGTCTTCAGCCTCACTCCCCTCATATAAAGCAGGAAGGTGCAGCAGCAGTAGTGGTGGCAGCAACAATCAGCATAGGGTCTCTTGTGTCCATATGCAGTGTGTGCTTACAGACCTCAGTAAGCATAGGTTTCCATTTTAACAGGAAGCTTAGCCAGATTGGGCAAGGACCTATGAATGTTCAGTGGCTCACAGGCCACATGCTGACTGGTGATTGACACTTTCTGAAAGTCTAGAGAGAAGGGGAAATGGCCATGTTTCTGTGACGCTATCCACTGATGATGTGACTCTATTTGGGGTCCCTACCCCAAGTTTGGGAACCACTGGATTAAATGCTTGTGAACAACCACCCTGAGCCCTAAAAGGGTGAATCACTTCAGCATCACATGGGATTCTCGATTAGACTGTGGTCTTTTTTGGTAGTCATAGGAGGAAGGAAAATTGGTTCTCTGGGAACAAGCAGAATGTCTGTCTTCACATATGGGTGACATTGGCGCTGATGGAGCCTGTACGGAAGCATCTCCCCAGCTTTCAAAGAGAGAAACATACATGATGGCAGAAAAAGACCACATAGCCTATCTAGTCTGCCCTTCCATATCAGCCACTACAACTGTTCCCTTTTTCACTTTAGAGATTCTTTGTGTTTGTCATCTCTACCACCTACACTGGGAAACTATTCCACACATCTACCACTCTTTCCGTAAAGAAATATGCATATTACTCCTGAGTCTATCCCCTTTCACCCTCATCCTATGTCCCCTCGTAGCAGAGCTTGCTTTTGATTGAAAGAGGCTCTCCTGTGCATTTATGCGTGTACTGGCTCCTTCCCGCCCCCAACCAGCTCGCCTCGACATCACTCCGGTTCATCCATTCGTTTTCCCAGTTTTCATCGAGGTGTCCCTCGTAACGGCATTCATGCCCTTTTTTAGCTGAAGGCCTCTGACCCCTGACAGGTGGCGGTGATGCCCCTTTTTCCAATGGTCTCCAGTGGTTTCAAGAAGTGCAACCAGTGTGGCAAAAGGTCTCTCACTGACCCGCACGACTGCTGTCTCCAGTGCCTTAGCCTGGAGCATAACGACTCCGACTGTGAACTCTGCAGAACCATGACCTCAAAGGCCCTAAAGAGCCAGCAGCAGCATGAAAAATCTTTTACAGAAGTCTGACTCTGTGCCGGAGCCACTGGCACACCACACTCCAGGGCCCCCTCCAATACCTTTGTGCCCTGCGAAGCCCGAGCCTCTTTGGAGCCCCGTAGCCATGGTTCCTCCGATTGAAAAATCCCCAGAGGTAGAGCACAAGAAGAAGAAACCCTCAAAGACCACCTCGGAGGACAGGTCTGGGAAGAAGATAAAATCCCTCCCCATGCCTTCGGCCAGGCCATATCTGTATTCTCTTAGAGTGTAGGCAACTCCTGTCCTCCAACTCTTCTGTGTTCAGGCTACTAGTGCTGGTTCTCTGCCGAACAGTTGGTTCTTGTGAGAGTGTCTCAGTAGGGACTCAACTGCTGCTGATCACGGCTCACCCTTTGCAGGTCGCCATGCCATTTTACATGTTCTCGGTAGCCTGTAGCTGGGGAGTCCCATATGTGAGGACTAACTTCCTGCTTGTTCCTGGAGAAAACATAGTTACTCACCTGTAACAGCTGTTCTCTAGAGACAGCAGGAATCTGTCGTCACAACTTTCCCTCCTCCTCTTGGAGTTGCTCCCTTAACAGTATTTTCTTTTATTTTTTTCCTTGGCCATCTTAGCTATGTCATTTGACTGAGGCAAAATGGCACCCTTGGGTGGAAAGGGGACCACGCATGCATGGTGCATCTCCCAAAGGCTTTCTCTTAAAGCTGGGGAAATGTTTCCACATGGCTCTGTTGGCACAACTCATATGTGAGGACTGATTTCTGCTGTCCCTGGAAAACACCTCTTATAGGTGAGTAACTATGCTTTCAGCTCCATGTCCTTAGGATAAAGGCCTGTTGAGCAGCCATAAATTGGCAGGATTTGGAAGGATCTGGAAGACTACTGCAGTTTCACAGAACTTCAGCGCTTCTTCCTTCTGCCTCCATTCCCTCTTGCTCTCTCCTTAAAATTGCAGAATCCTCTCTGAGGGATCTGCCTGCCAGCCAGCCACCTTACACACAGTGCTAGAAAAATAAAACCAGCCAGTGAAGCCGTTTCAGAGGAGTAGAGCCGAGCCTGGTACGGATCCTATGCCTGGGGCTCACAGAGGGTGAGTACCAAGGTTTGTCCTTGGGGGCTCCCAGTTCAGTCTCTGAGGAATGCAATTCAGGGTGGACTGCTAGCAACCATTGGTGTAGTGTTGGGGTTTTCCACCATTTTCTATATGCGTTAGTAATGCTTTTGCCTATTGTGTGTCTGAGGGTCATGTGGTCCTAACGTGTGTTTCACCCAAGCGGCTCTAACACGTGCCTTCTCCAGTGCCTTTAATGTACATTATGTAAAAGTGCAGTTAATGCATGCTTGTGGGTCAGCGCAGCCTTAGCACATGCTTTTGTGATTCCCTAACTCTGTCGTCTTCCAGGAAACATTGTTTGACCTGTGGCAAGTGAGGGGCCTCATCCTTGGATTCTGGACTCTGCCCTTCCTGCATGGCAGCTTCTGGGTCACCTCTGGAGGGCATGCTTTCCCCCTCTCAGCTGCGTAAATGTAGTTAATCTGCCCTTCCCTGCCTCAGACAGGAGGTGCAGGATGGCGTGAAACGTAAGGATGTCAGCCGGCTGGAGGCTCCGGTGACTGTGCCATAAGCTGCTCTTCATCCTGTAAGAGGATCTGTGCCTCTTGGTACCCCCAGATGCAGTCTCCTGCCAGGAAGGCTGAAAGCAGAAGCCTGTTGGATTGTCCTTGGCTAAGTACCCCCAGTGTGGGACGCTCCCTGAAGATGGGGAACAGTTGGGAGCTGCCTGATATGTTGACTATGCCTCCGGATTCAGATGAATCGGTATTGGGCTTTGATGTGAATGAGGACATGCTTTCACCTTCAGAAGATTATGCAGAGGCTGGCGTGATCTGCCTATTCCAGAAGGAGGAGCTAGCAGCATTGATTACCAGGGTCTCATCTGCTTTTAACTTGAGGATGCTTCTGGCACAAAGCAGGAGCCAAAGGTACACCCACTCCTTCAATGGGTGTGGAAATCCACTGATGTCTTCCAGTTCCCAGAGGTGATCAAGGTTATGATCTGGTCAGAGTGGGATTCCCCTTACTCCCTACCTAAAGGGTCAAGGGTGTATAAGAAGCTCTATGCCCTCCCAGAGAAGGAGTGTGGCGAGTTGTTTGATATTCCCAAAGTGGATACACAGGTCACAGCGGTTACCAAATGGACCACCATTTCTGTGGAAGGTGGATTGACCTTAAAGGATGTTCTGGACTGCAAGGTAGATTCCTTGCTAAGGAGCCAGTTTGCCATGGCGGTGGCTATCCTACAGCTGGCGGTATGTTCCAAACTGATCTCTCGAGCCCTTCTTCAGTGGACTCTGTTTCCTTCCACCTGATGATACTACCACTCTTTTGAAGTCAGCTACTTCCTTCCTTTCTGATGCCATGTATGACCTGGTATGTTTGGCGGCCAGGTATGGTATCCTGATTACTGTGTCAGTGTTGAATTTGGCATTGGCACTGGGCAGCAGAGACATCCTCCAAAGCCCAGTTGACTCAACTGACCTTTAAAGGGGGAGGCTTCTGTTTGGGACTGATTTTGAGAAGCTAGTGAAGGACATAGGTGAGACAAAATCTTACTGCCTCCCAGAAGACAGGTCCAAGGAGCGCGCTAGCCAGATGCCCGGTGGTCTCAGGACTACTATCATTAAAGATCTTGTAAACCTTTCTTCTCCTCTACCGTCTTTGAATAAGAGTGGACTTTCTGGGTTTGAGTGCTTTATGAAGTTCCCCTGACGAAACCTGTACAAGGGTGAAACGCACGAAGTGGCGCATCTGTCAGCGTCGGGACAATGCAAGCCCAATTTTCCTGAAAGTTAAGCACTTTAATCATTAACAATTTTTGAACAAATTTTGATTTACACTCTTCTGCAAAAAGGTCGCTGATGTGAACAAGGATATAAGTCCACTAGACGATTAGTTGAGTCTATTGGTTTCCTATTAGAACTGAGACCTTTGATTGTTAGAAAGTACATCTCTAACAAGAAATATTGATTTTGAAGAGTGTACAACTATGCTTAGACATTTGCATGTCACTATTTAGTTACAATTTAAGCTTTCAAGTTGCAATGTGGAGGTTTTTTCAGTTTTAATGATATCTCTCATCTTGCCAAAATCTCTTACTTCTGTCTTCGCCTAATTAGGTCTATTTGCCCTTTTCTCTCTCCTCCTGCTCTAACCACACTCATCTTATCTACAGTAATATCTTGGCTTGACTTCTGTCTTCTCCGGTATCACTCGCACCTAATTGCGCCGCCTACAGCTCATACAGAATACTGCAGCTAGACTCATCACTCACTCCACCCGTAGAGATCACATCACTCCTCTTCTATTTCATTTACACTGGCTTCCGGTAGAATTTCGTGTACACCTTAAGATACTCACCCTGGTACACTGAGTTAGCCACACACATACACCACAGTATCTCACTGATCTTCTCCAACTCTACATTCCCACGCACAACCTCCATTCCCTTCATATCAACTGTCTTCATCTCCCTTCCCCTTCACGTGCACATCTCCAGTCCACGCGTCGCTCTGCTTTTTTTCTTCCAAGGTCCTGCTCTTTGGAACTCCCTGCCTACTTCTCTCCATCTGGAACAGAATTATCTCACCTTCAAATCCCTCCTGAAAACTCATCTGTTCACCATTGCCTACAACCTCTCAGAAACTCACAATTGACCTGGTTTATCTTTGTTTGTCTGACCTCCTCTTTGTCTTCTCCTCTTTGTCCATTTCTTCGTTCCTGTCACAATTGTAGTTCCTTTCCTTTTCTATGGCTTCAAGCCATCCTGTAAATGTTTCTAACTAATGTAAACCACCCTGATGTCATAAAGGGCGGTATATCAAATGTAAATAAACTGAAACAGTGTTAACAGATGCTAGTCTTGCAGGATGGGGAGCTGTTCGGGCAAGGCTGCTGGACCAAGCAGGAAGCCAAATGGTCCATCAATCGGCGGAGTTGCGAGCAATAGCTCTAGCGCTTCGGGCCTTCGAAGCCACCTTATGGGGTCGAGCGGTTCGAGTGCTCTCGGACAATGCCGCGACGGTTGCGTCCCCCAATTGTCAAGGGGGCACAGGAAGCGCGGCCCTGGAAATGGAGGTGGAAAGTCTCTTCAATTGGGTAGAGCCTCGGCTTCAGGCTCTGTCGGCGGCACACATTGCAGGAATGGATAATGTGATGGCGGACTTTCTCAGCTGGGTTTGAGTGGATCCCGGAGAATGGGAGCTTCATCTGGAGGTGTTTGCTCAGATTGTCCTCAAGTGGGGATCTCCAGTTATGGATCTCATGGTGACTTTTTGGTCGGCCAAAGCCAGTCGCTTTTACAGCAGACAATGAGAACGAATGGCGGAAGGTCTAGATGCCTTACTCCAACAATGGTCCACTCTACGGTCTCCTCTAAGTTTTTCCCCCTTGGGAGCTCATAGGACAACTGGTGCAGCACATCGAGGCTCATCGGGGAAGAGTGCTTCTAGTAGCTCCAGGTTGGCCTCGTTGTCCATGGTATGCCAATCTGGTGCATCTGCTCGACGGGGAACCATGGCGGATGCCGCTAAAGGAGGATCTGCTGCTTCAGGGTCCTCTACAAATGCCTCAGTTACATCAGTTCTCGCTTACGGCTTTGCCATTGAAAGGGCTCGTTTAAGGAAGAAGGGTTATTCCAAGGTGGTGATTGACACCATGCTTCTGGTCAGAAAGAGGTCCACTTCCTTAGCATATGTGCGCATCTGGTGTGTTCTTGAGGCCTGGTGTGCTTAACGTCAGTTTCGTCCCGCCTCAGTATCTGTACTGATAGTGTTGAGTTTCTTGCACAATGGGTTTGATAAGGGATTGACTGCCAGTTTAAGGGTGCAGTCGGCAGCTATTTCTTCTTATCGAGGAAAGGTGCAAGGAGTTCCTTTGAGGGTAAATGCCGATGTTGTCCGTTTCTTGAGAGCGGTATCCCGTCTATGTCCTTTGCGCTGGGTGGTTTCTCTTCCATGGGATCTCAACCTGGTTTTAGGAGCTTTGACAAGTGAACTTTTTGAGCCTTTGCATCAGGCTTCCCTAAAGGATTTGACTTTGAAGACAGTATTTTTGGTAGCCATTTGCTCTGCACGTCAAATCTCTGAGTTGCAGTCTTTGTCCTGTCGGGAACTGTGTCTGACTTTTTCTAGGGAAAAAGTGGTGTTGCGTCCTGTACCGTCTTTCCTATCAAAGGTAGTTTTGCCATTTCATGTGAATCAGTCGGTCTCTTTGCCCGTTTTGGGTGTTTCGGGGAAGACCGTGTCGGACCATAGTTTGCGTTTTAGACATTAAGAGGGTACTTTAGGAGGTGTAGTGGGAATCCCCATGCCACGCCGATGCTCCCATTATATGGGAATGGCGAGTTTCAACCAGGAGTGGATGGGGTGGCATTTAAGAGGTGGGAGACGAAAGGGATACTGGCACTTGAACAGGTAGTGGATGGGGAAGGTAGGATGCTTCCGTTTAGAGAGCTGAAAGCACGATATGGGTTGCAGGAAGTGGATCAATTCAGATATCTGCAAGCTTGCAGTTATATCGGTAGCATACGGGCTGAAGATTTACGAGGAGAGCTATGTTCGAAATTAGAAGAGCTAATGTACACAGGAATGCCACAGCAGGCAAGTATATCGTTGCTACAGAAGGAATATGTAGCCTTGGAGGCTCCTTTGGAAGAGACGGCTTTGGTGGAGCAATGGACAAGGGATTTGCAAGTACAGATTACTAGTGAACACATAGCGGAGGTGTTAGCGCAGATACCGCAAATGAGTGGCTATAGCAAATGGAGGGATATGCAGTATCAGATTATAAGAAGGAGTCACTTTGCCCCCAATAGAGCTTACAGAGCAGGGGCAGCTGCCTCGGCAGGATGTCCTAGATGTGTGGAGGGAGCGGCCACTTTGGGACATATGTGGTGGAGATGCCCTTGAATATCTCAATTTTGGATGGAAGTGTATGGATTTCTAGGGGGGTTGTTTGCAGTGGATATAGGAGCGGAGCCTCAGTCGGCAGTGTTGGGGTTGAAGGATACTGAAGGGAAGATACTAAGGAAATATACCCAGTGGATGCAACGGGTGATGTTGGTTGTGCGGTATCTTATTCTTAAGAGATGGTTATCGAGGAGTGGACCCCGGTTGGCCGATTGGAGACAGGAAATATATGATTTAATGTTGGTAGAGAGGGTTGGAATACGAGGAAATGACAAATTGGGGGAAAGATTCCTGATTGAATGGGGACCCTTTGTACAGACCCTCTCTGCACGGGAGAGGAGCAGGATACTCAATACATTGAGGTAGAGATCTGATTATACATGATATCGGGAGTACATGGACCACTAGCAGTGGGGATGTAGAAGAGGGGTGGGGGTAGGATGGGAGGGGTGAAAGGAAGGCATAGAGTGGGGAAGTAGGGAGGTTTTGGGGGGAGAGGAAAGATGGAGCGACGAGTTGGACTGTGGGATGGTAGCTGAGGTATAGCTGAATAGAAGTGAATGGACCCCTGTGCGGAGTGTAAGAATCCACACACGCCGAGGGAGTGGGTAGGGGATAGGGGAAGAGGGTAGAGGCACATCGTAGGGTAGGTAAGGGGGGGGGGGAAAGGGGTGGAGGGAGGGGAGGAGTGGGAAATATTGAAAGGGGAAGGGGGATAAAATAAATGATATAGGGAAAAGGCATGACTATGTATTTGTTATTGATGAATAGTTTACTATGTATATTATGTATGATACAGTGACAATGTTATTGGATAAGGAGTATGCCTAATAAAAGAAAATTGACATAAGAGGGTACTTCAGCGATACTTGAAGGTCTCGGAGTCCTTCCGCAAGTCTGACCAGTTGTTCATTCTCTTTGGTGGGCTGTGTAAAGGTGAAGTGGCGGCCAAAGTTTCTATTTCCAGATGGGTTCTTGAAGCAATAGCGTCAGCTTATATCTTCCTTGCATACATTTAGTAAACATTACCGCCTGGTGGTTCAAGCGGCGGGAGCCTGTTTCGGGTCTGCAGTTTTATGGTCTGGGTGGACAGGTCCCTCCCAATAGTTTACTGCTCTGTTACATCCCAGAGGTGAGGGACTGAACTGGAGGGACGATGAGGAAAGAGAAATTGTTGTTCCTTGAGGAACTCCAGTTCTGTCCCAATTCCCGCCCGGGGGATTTTTGGTCAGCTTCTGCAGAGCCTGTTTTGTGATGTGCAGTGACTACAATCCAATAGGAGAAGTTCAGAAAATGTGGTCTGTATTCAGGCAAAGTATACCTTGTATTCTTTCTTCTCTCTCCTTTCTATCCTATTTCTGAAAACAGGAGAAGGAGAGTTATCCTCTCATTTATGGAGTTTTAGTTCAGTGTTAGAGTTAAATTGTATTTAATATTATAGCTACTTATTTGTGTTGCTCCTTTGAGTCTGCTTTGTCATTAGATCACTGGGAGCTGGTGGAAGGTGCCAGCAGGATATCTACAGTGGTGTCACAGTTCTGACATGCCCAGTCTCCATGCTGTGGGAAGATATGCACAACCCAGAGGTGTGGGACTGAACTGGAATTCCTCAAGGAACAACAATTAGCAGGTAAGTCTAATTTCTCTTTTTTTGTGGTACCAAAGAAGGGTGGTTCCTTCTGCCCCATTCTGGACCTAAAGAGGGTCAATGAACACTTGTGTGTCCTGTGCTTTCAGATGGAAACCTTGCTCTCCGTGATTCAAGCAGTGTACTGAAGGGGTATTTTTGGCTTCTCTGGATCTGACCGAGGCATATTTTTATATCCCGATCTGGGCAGATCAGCAGAAGTACCTGTGTTTTGCTCTGCTTGGTTCTCATGATCAGTTCACTGCTGTCCATTGCCCCATGGATATTCTCCAAGTTCATGGTGGTGGTGCTATGGCGGCAAGGGATCTGTGCCCATTCCTATCTGGATGACTGGCTCATATGAGTCCATACCCTGTCAGAAGCATCTCTGGTAAGGTCTTGAGTGGTGTCCTTGGAAATCCTTGGCTGGGTGATCAGCAAAAGCCAGCTTTTGCTTTCCTAGTCCTTGGAGTTTCTGGGAGCATGTTTTGACTCTTGAGTAGGCAGAGTTTTCCTGCCACTGGAAAAAGTCAGACTCCAGAATTAGCAGATAAGGTCACATTTTACTTCCCAGTTATTGTCCTTTCCTTGGGACCTGCTTGACCAGTTCAGACAAGCGAGTTGTTCCCCTACCAGCAGGTTGGTGGAGGCAAAGAACTAAGGAAAAGCCCAAGTTTCAATGTCATCACTCCTATGCCTCTATTCGTATCAGCCACCAGAGGTCTCTGCTCAAAAGATATGGGAGAAACATGGCAAGCTTCACACAACTTCAATTGGAGGAGTAGCCTAATGGTTAGAGCACTGGTTTTCAAACCAAGAGACCAGGGTTCGATTCCCACTAGAACTCCTTGTGGCCTTGGGCAAGTCACTTAGAAACATAGAAAAATGATGACAGAAAAAGACCACATGGCCTATCTAGTCTGTCCTTCCATATCAACAACTAAAACAGTCCCCTTTATACCTTTAGAGATCCTCTGTGTTCCTGTTCGGTAATCCAGTTTAGTCCTCCAACATCGGGTAGTGCCCCTCCTCCTGCAGCCTGGAGACTGGACCAATCAAGTCTTCTGTAGTATATATGCAGACGGAGCTCCCAGAAGCCCCCAGTGTGTCCAGTCTCCTTGCAGCTTGCAGACTTCTGTGCCCTTTCTGGGCACACTAAGTGACACTTGAAGGAGCAACACTAGTTAGTTAGTTCTTTTGGGGTTTTATTTTGGGTCCTTTATTTACCATTTCTTTGCTAGGTAGCTGTATCTTTAAAAAAAAAAAAAAAAAAGGAGGGGGACATCCTGGGGGAAGCCAGACCTGCATTGGGCTCCTGCCTTCCTGCCTGGGAATATCTGAAACCTGGGTTGAGCTCTCCCCAAGACTGTTCGGGGAAGAGCCATACCTGCTACAGCATTGCCTGTCACTTGGAGAAGTTGGCTGAGTTCCTTGCTGTTCACTGAGCTGGTAGGAATTTTCCTTGCTTTATCTTTTCAGCTCTGTTTTTTTTTGCATTGTCAGAGGCTCTGTCGGCTCCCCTGGCTTCCGAATTGCACTTTTTCCTGATTTCTTTCGCTTGCCCTGTATTAGAGGGTCGTTTTCTTTCTTTTCCATATTATTTGGTTACCTTTGTATTTTCGCACCTTTTTTTATTGTGGGTGGAAAGGTGCGGCAGCCATTTTGGATTTCTAAAGTGTGCTTTTTAAGGGCACTTTTTAACACTTGTGCACGGGTTCCCCTGGCATTTTTGGGGTTTATTTTGCTGGCGTTTTTGCTCAGGGCACCCCTTGGTTTCTGGGGTTTTTTTTGTTTTCTTTAAAAAAAAAAAAAAAAAAAACGTTTTAAATTTAAAGCTGTACTGATTTGAATATGGTTAGTCCCTTTGCTGTGGGCTTCCCTGTTCCTGTTTCCTTCTTTCCCCCTGGAAGCAGGTTGCCTTAGCATGGCTGCCAAACCTCAATGTGTGATTTGTGGGTCCCGCAGAGGTACTATGACTGACTGGCATCTGCAAGGGCTGTGCTGCAGTTTCTTCAGAACTAGAATGTCTTCTCCCTCTGCTGTTTGCAGCTCTGTGGTAACTCGATTGATTTTTCTTGATTTTTCAGCGATTTTAGGCATTTCTCTCATGCCTGCAACCCTCCCACCTTCTTCTTTGACTTTTTAAGTTAATTCCTTAGCTTTTGGGGGTTTTAATTCACTCTTTTGGTGTTTTATTTTTGCTGGTGGCCATTTTGAATAGCTAATGAGCCTCGGTTTTTGGCGGGAAGCCAGATTACTGTTTCAGTTTTTTTCTTCTTTCCACAACACTTGCTAGTTGTCAGTTGTGCAGAGGTTACTTTTTTCACTGCCTCTGTATGAACATAATGGATAAAAAGTACAGAAGGCATGGATAGAGAACAGTATGCAATTCAGAGCCACAGTACAATGCTGAGTCACTGACGAAGGGTGCAGGGCTCATGGCTTCCATTCCCCACTGTGCCCAACAAAGAAGGCTGGCTGAGGCATTACCTATTATGGGGAATATTGTTAAATGCCTGTTCCGGCGGGACACAGTTATTTCTTTTTAGTTCTCCCTGTGCCTTATTCAGGTTTACGCTGCATAGGCTGTCAGAAGAAACACAGGGACCTCAGGCATCAGCTCTGCTCTTCCCCCAACATCTTGCTTCCCCTGAGGAACTTGGGAACTCCGGAGCTTGGCTTCGGGGGAGCTCTCCATTGGCTTTACGCTGCACTGAGTCTTTACCACGAGAGTTTGAATACCTCCAGGAAGTTCAGGTATCATTTTCTGTAAGAAAACTGTTTTTGTTTTTTCTTCCTTGCCTCAGCTGCTCTGGGATGCTTTCAGCTGTATCCGGACCGGCTGCCCCTGAGTTTGGAAGTGCCTACTTTGACTTTTTAGTCCACAAACTGCAGCCGGGTTACTTTGTACGTCCTACTGATTATTGTACCTGTCTTATTCAATATACCATTTGGTTGAGGTTTTAAGTCAGTGTTTTGGATCCTGACTGTTTTGGGCTCGGCCTAATTAAGCATGCTCACTGTAATTTTCCTATGGCTGGATTGAGCTTCTACATCCCTCCCCAGAAACACCTTTCAGCCCCTCCCATGGAGGTCTGAATGGCTGCGGAGGGATCACACTCTAATTTCCCTACTTTCAGTCACTGTGATTGCCTTACCCTGACCTTGAAAGTTTCTCTATGCCAGCACAGTGAATGACTGACAGTTCCCTTCTCAGTTCTGCGAATACCTGACAGTTTTTCGGTGCCAGCGGCTGTTTTGTTTTTCTCTTCAGTGTTTCTTTTTAGAGGAAACAGCTCTAAACAGCAGTTTCCACACACTTAATCATGCTGTGGAGGCAAGTGCAGTTTCAAAATCCTTTTCTTAAACAGTCTTGGGTTTCCCTGAGCCTTCCTTGCTTTTTGTTTTAAATGCAAAAAAATAAATAAATAAATGAAACCCCACACAAGAAGAGGAAAGGTGGTTTAAGTCTCTACAATGCTTTTTTCTCTGGCTGTATTATATGTGAAATGTAATCAGCCGAAG
Source organism: Ichthyophis bannanicus (assembly GCA_033557465.1). Lineage (NCBI taxonomy): Eukaryota > Metazoa > Chordata > Amphibia > Gymnophiona > Ichthyophiidae > Ichthyophis > Ichthyophis bannanicus. The sequence goes on from CM066040.1 coordinate 91,076,214, forward strand.
GGTACATTAATAGCTTGCGTGTGTTACACCTGCACGCTGCATCCCGGAGGCTTTCCCCATACCCACTGCGTTGCTAGCTGGGTCCCTCAGCACCTTATCTCCCCCCTCCTCAGAGCCCCTGCTGCAGGATCTTCCACAGCCGCTGCAGACCACATTACACATTCCCATCCGGCCGTCTCATCAACGGTTTCTCCACTTCGCTCTTCCGTGGGGCCACTTCCAATTTCCGGCCATGCCGTTTGGTCTCGCCACGGCCCCCCGCACCTTCACAAACGTGATGGTAGTGGTCGCGGCGGCCTTGTGCAAAGAGGGCATCCTGGTCCATCCGTATCTCGACAACTGGTGGATTCGGGCAAAGTCCAGTCGGGAGTGTGTGCACGTCACGAGCAGGGTGGTGGCTCTGCTGCGGTCCCTCGGCTGGGTGGTGAAAGAATGCAAGAGTTGTCTGTGCCCGACTCAGGATCTTGAGTATCTGGGAGTGAGCCTCGACACAGCACGGGGCTTGGTGTGCCTACCGGAGCGCCGCATTCGGTCTCTTGTCCGACTCTTCAGGGGGATGCCCGCTCCGTCTGCATGGTGATAGCTACAGCTCCTCGGTACGATGGCAGCAACCTTGGAGGTGGTGCCCTGGGCGCGCTTCCACATGCGCCCGCTGCAGAGTGCTCTGCTGCGCCGTTGGTCCAACCAATTCGACTCGTTGAACAGGAGATTGACTTGCCCGAGGGCGGTTCGCCGATCACTCCGGTGGGGGCTCTCCTCCGAGAACCTGGCGCGGGGGATTCCCTGGAGCCTCCACTTTGGGTTCCGTTCACAACGGATGCCAGCTTAACCGGCTGGGGGGCTCACTGCGAGACCCGCTTCGCTCAAGGGGAATGGTCTCCCCTGGAGACTTCTTGGTCGATCAACCGCCTCGAATTGCGGGCGGTGCGGCTAGCCCTCTTGGCCTCAAAGCCCTAGTTCTCGACCGGCCGGTGCGAGTCCTCTCGGACATTGCGTCCACCGTAGCTTACATCAATCGCCAAGGGGGCACCGGCAGCATGGCCCTGGAATCAGAAGCGATGGCCTTGGTCAATTGGGTGCAGTCTCGTCTTCCGGCCATCTCGGCAGCGCCTATTGCAGGCGCAGACAATGTTCAGGCCGATTTTCTCTGCAGAGTGCGGGTGGACCCCGGAGAGTGGGAGCTAAACCCGCAAGTTTACGCGCAAATAGTTCGTCGGGGGGGGGGGGGCGCCCTTCATGGATCTCATGGCGACATTTCAATCGGCCGAGACAGGACGCTTCTTCAGCAGGCAAAGGGAGCGCGTGTCCGAGGGGCTCGACGCTCTCATTCAGCCGTGGCCAACGTCCGGCCTTCTTTATGTCTTTCCTCCGTGGGTTCTGATTGGCCGGGTCGTTCAGCGCATCGAGGGCCATCGGGGTCGAGTGTTACTGGTGGCCCCGGACTGGCCTGGGTGGCCCTGGTATGCCGATCTGGTCCGGCTGAGCGACGGCATTCCTTGGCTCCTATCCACGCTGCCGAATCTTCTTTTTCAGGGACCCTTGCGGATGCCCTAAGTGGGTCGATTCTCGCTTACGGTTTGGCCATGGAGAGGGCTCAGCTGAAAAAGAAGGGTTACTCCCCCAGCGGTGATTTCTACCCTACTGTGGGCGGGGAAAACGTCCACTTCTCTTACTTACGTTCGGATTTGGGGGATCTTTGAAGACTGGTGCTCCCGGTGTGGAGTCCGGGCGGTGACGGTTTCCGTTTCCGTCGTTTTAAGTTTCTTCAGGTTGCTTTTGATAAGGGCCTTGTGGCTAGTTCCCTGAAAGTCCAGTTGGCGGCTATCTCGTTATCGAGGCAAAGTTTTAGGCCGTATCCGCGGTTCTTATCCGGAGTACGTCATTTGCAGCCCTCCCGCAGGATTTTCGTTCCTCCGGGGGACTTGAATCTAGTGATGCGGGCCCTGGTTCGTGAACCTTTTGAACCCCTGAGTAGGGCGTTTCTGAAAGATTTTACGCTGAAGACGGTTTTTCTTGTAGCCATCTGTTCGGCACGGCGTATTTCAGATCTACATGCGTTGTCCTGCCGAGAACCTTTTTTGTCTTTTTTGTCTTTTTCCCCGGTCCCTTCCTTTTTGCCGAAGGTGGTTTCCCCTATTCATGTGAATCAGGCAGTGTTTCTTCCAGTTCTTTCTTCCCACTCTGTCGGGTCGGCGGACAGAAGTCTTCACCGTCTCGATGTGGGTCGTGCACTTCGTCGTTATTTGAAGGCTACCGAATCTTTTCGGAAGACTGACCGGCTATGCGTGCTCTTCGGTGGTGCACGTAAAGGGGAAGCGGCGGCTAAGGCCTCCGTTGCAAGATGGCTCAAGGAAGCGTTCGCGTCTGCGGATCTGTTGCAGCAGCGGTCTGTTCCGGAGGGGCTACTGGATCATTCCACTAGGGTCAGGCGACCGCTTGGGCGGAGTATAGCCTAGTTCCACCAGCAGATATCTGTAAGGCGGCCACCTGGTCGTCTCTGCATCCTTTCAGTACACACTATCGTTTAGATGTGTCAGCGGCTCGGGATTCCTCTTTTGTTCGGCGGTTCTGCGCGCCGGATGGCAAGGTCCCGCCCGGTCTTAACTGCTCTGTTACATCCCGATGTTGGAGGACTAAACTGGATTACCGAACAGGAAATGGAAATTACACTAACCTGGTAATTGTAGTTCCTGGAGGGTCCAGTTTAGTCCTCCTTCCCTCCCGACTATCTGTTATAAAAATGCGGCGCGCTTTCCGAACGGTGGATCATAAGACGGTTCCTCTTGCCGTTCGAACCTTTTTTGCAGCCGCGTTTTTGGCTATGGCTCTTTCTTTCTCAGGTGTTCAGTCAGCTCCTGAGATTTCTGATACGGAGCTGTATTTTGATTTCTGGGACGTTGGTTTCAGCGCAATACAGTGTTCTGACTTCCTTGTTTGGGGAGAAAGTTGGATATTTTTGTGGGGGGGAAACAAATTGTTCTTTAATTATGTCATTTTCATTATGTCATTTTGTATATTAATCTAATGTGTTGCTTCGTTAAGTATGCTTTGTTACTAGTACACTGGGGGCTTCTGGGAGCTCCGTCTGCATATATACTACAGAAGACTTGATTGGTCCAGTCTCCAGGCTGCAGGAGGAGGGGCACTACCCGATGTTGGAGGACTAAACTGGACCCTCCAGGAACTACAATTACCAGGTTAGTGTAATTTTCATTTTGTCCCATGCTTTTTTAAATTCGGTTACTGTCCTCATCTCTACCACCTCCACTGGGAGACTATTCCACGGATCCACCACTCTTTCCATAACGAAATATTTCCGCATATCACTCCTGAATCTCCCTTCACCCTCATCCCATGTCCCCTCATAGCAGAACTTGCTTTCAATTGAAAGATGCTCTCTCCCTGAACATTTATGCCACGGAGGTATCAATCATATCACCTCTATCCCGCCTTTCCTCTAAAGTGTACATATTAAGATCCTTCAGTCTGTCCTCATATGCTTTATAATGAAGACCACTAACCTTCCATTGCCTCAGAAAAATCCAACTTATCAATGTCCCTGTTTAATGCACATTACCAAGTTTGTTATAATGTAAACCGCTTTGATTGAAATGATAAAGTGGTATAAAAAAACATGTTAAATAAATTAGTTAAATAATTGTGGGTAACAAAGAGTGATCAACAGTAGAAAACTATGCACAGAAAAGTATAAACAGAAGGCTGTCAGGAGACAATGAACCTGCAGAACCAAGTATAAAAATCATAGTGGACTCAAGGATTCCACAGCAGAACAGAGCAAATACAGTTACAGGGGCAGGCCCTGGACTGGTCTAGCAGGACTCAAGGAAAGTAAGTAGAATCACCTTCCATATCGTCCTGCTAGACCAGTCCAGACAAGTGAGATGTACCAAAACTATGATGCCACTGGACATGAAGAATTGCAGCTCGCAAAACCCTAGTGCCAAAACTGTCCTGCATGTGGACATCCAAGTTGGTAATGACAAAATTGGAAAGCAATGACCACATGTATGCAGGGCTACTGAGTTCTGCTCTACCCACAGGGTACACACCCTCCTAAACCAGCCTGTTTTGCAACAGATACATAAAGGCAATGGCCTCCTTAATCCAGCACCCCAAAGTCACCTTAGCCGCCACGTCACCCTTACATGGGCTTGCAAAACACAAAAAGATGGTCGGACTTACGAAATGAATTCATAACCTCCAAGTACCGAAGAAGCACTGGACATTCACAAGGCAAAGATCCTTATCCTTCCCTCGACACTGTTCCTTAAAGGAGGGCAGACAGACCACCCGGTTCACATAGAAAGAAGAAATCACCTTGAGCAAGAAGGAAGACGCAGGCCAAATGGAAACAGCCTCCTTAAAAAAAAATTTTTTTAAAAGACATAAGGATCTCAGCAAGACAGAACCGGCAGCTCAGAAATCCATCTTGTGGAACAAATTGCAACCAAGACCATCATCTTGAGCATCAAATCTTTCAAAGTAGCACGCTTTAACAGCTGAAGGGGTGCTGACATCAGGTCCCTAAGAACCAGACACATAGCCCAGGAAGGGACCACAATTGGAGTGAAGGACGCAGACATTGAACCTCCTGGAGAAAGCGCGAGACATCCAGGTGCAAGGCTAGAGACTTACCAGCCACTAAATCATTATTAAAGTGGACTGGAGAATACGCTGGGACAAGCAGCATGGAATCTGTATACCTTTTGGGAACCTGACAGGTAATTGTGACATGGATTGCCCACTGTTGGAGACAGGACACTGGGCTTGATGAACCCTTGGTCTTAACCAGTATGGCATATCTTTATCTTTGCAGTTTTTGATATACCGCCCTTGCTGAAGCTTCAGGGCGATGTACAGTAAAACAAATGTTGGCTACAGGAAGCATAGAAAAGAAAAGAACGCCAATAATGGACAGGAAAGGAAAGAAAACAGTAAAATGGGAAAATATGAGAGGCCAGGAAAGAGGGAGGGAGGAAGTAGTTACTAATTGGGGGAGAAAATATGTTGTTATGACCTCAAGAACAGGCCAAAGTTCCCACCTGAACTTTCAAGGAGCAAAGGGACAGGCCTTTCATCCGGGCATCCTGTAGAAAAAAACAGAGATGGCATCTTGGCCGCTTCAGAAGCCAACTGCCGAGTGCTGCATCATCCCTCAGAGGCGCAAGACCTTGCACATATGCTAGCTTGGTGGACTTCCTCTATGCTCTGAGCAGAGTGGAGACCATGGCTGGAGAACAACCCTTATACACTAGCTGTCTCCTTTCAGAGCCAAGCTGTGAGAAGGTAACTGGGTCATTGAGGACAATCTGTTCCTACCCCAGTAGGTCCCGAGATGGAGGTAATCAAAGAGGAGGCACCTGCAGGAACTGCATCAGGTCTCTGAACCATGCTGTTCATGACCAATCCAGCGCCAAAGGACAGTCCTACCTGGGTGGCATTTTATATGCTGAATCACATGTCCCACCAGGGGCCACTGAGGAAACATGTACAGCAGATGCTGACTTGGCCAAGGCTGGCCCAGGACATCAACCCCCTTCAACCCCATCTCCATGTGGTGACTGAAGAAGCAGCAAACTTTGGCATTGACACTCGAACTCCTGAGAACTTGGGGACCACCGAGCCAACAAGGACTGCTGTAGCGGTCGCATGTGAGCATGCTCTGATAGCACCATCTCAATGGTCGTCACCATCATTCCAACGAGCTGAAGATAATCCCAGAGCCTGTTGCGCACATAACAGCACCAGCCAATCCAACAGTCTTTTGACTTTCTCCTCTGGCAGGAAAACTCTGCCCACTCGAGTGTTGAAGCGTGTGCCCAGAAACTCTAGGGACTGGGAAAGCAACAGATGGCTTGTTCCCTGATTGATCACCCAGCCGAGACTGTCCAAAAAGGATACCACTCAGGACACAACCAGAGAGACTTTTGAAAGGGAATGGGCCTGTATGAGCTAGTTATCCATATATGGTGGACATAGATCCTGTGGCACTGCAGCACAGCCACTGCCACTACCGTGACCTTAGAGAACGTTCTCGGGTGGTGAATAGTCCGAAAGGGAGAGTGGTGAACTGATAGTGAGAACCAAGCATGGCAAAACGCATGTACTTCTGCTGATCCACCCGGATTGGGATATGAAAATACACGTCAGCTAGATCCAGAGAAGCCAAGAACTCCCCTGGGCACACTGCTTTAATCACATAATGCAAGGTTTCCATCCAGAAGCGCAGGACACGCAAGTGCTCATTGACCCTCCTTGAAGTCCAGAATGGGCCAGAAGGAACCATCCTTTTTGGGGCCCATGAAATAAATGAAGTATCTGCCCTTTCACAGCTCAGCCAGGGGAACAGGCACAGCAATTTTTCCAAGGTGTTACACACAACGGCACTTTTGATCACAGACCCACAAGTAGCGATGACGAAGGCATCTGGAATTAGCACGTCGCATTCCAGGACATTGCCGAACTGAATGATATCGTCCCAAGTGATCCTTGATAACCCAAGCTCATTCCTTAAGGAAAAAGCGAAGCCTGCTTCCAACTGGAGGAACCAGGGAATGGGTCCCCAAACCTTCATTGCACTGCCCGGAGCTTGAAGCCTGGAAGCAGAGGGAAGAAAGGGTTTTCTAGGTCTAATGATGATCATCTCGAGACACTCGGGGATCTGGCCAATGCACCCTCTGTACGATGGGAGGAGTGGCTCAGTGGTTGGGACAGGTTACCTTAGGCCGGAAGGCTGGGGGTTCAATTCCTGCATGGAGACAAGCAACCTCAGGCCGGAGGGACTGGGGTCTCTAGTCCCATGGCCACTCCTTGTGGCCTTGGGCAAGCCACTTAACCCTTCATTGCCTCAGGTACACTTAGATTGTGAGCCCTTCGGGGACAAGGGAATAAAAAGTACCTGTTAGTATACATGTAAACCGCACTGATTCTAAAGAGCGCGGTATAAAAAAAGAAATAAATAAAATAAATGGGCAGAGGCTGATGAAGTAGTGATAACCCACTTCACGGCCCCCTGAACCTGTCTTCCGGAAGGCAATAAGATTTTCATTTTTCCCTGGTCCCTTCACCAGCTTTTCCACATCAGCCCAAAAAGAAGCTTTCCCTTAAAGGCCAATTGGGCCAGTCAGGCTTTGGAAGATGACTCTGCTGCTGAGTTCCGGAGCTAAATCCAATGCCATGACACCATCAGAGCACCATCCCTGGCCGCCAAACATACCAGATGATACATGGTACCAGAAAGGGAAGGCTGTAGCTAACTCCATATGAGGGTGGAAGAGGCTGAGTCCTATGGAGTAGAGCTTGAGATATCAGGCTGGCACAGACCACCAGCTGCAGAATAACAGCCGCCATGGTGAACTGACTCTTCAACAACAAATCCACCTTACAATCCAGAACATCCTTTAAGGCCAATCCGCCTTCCACAGGAATGGTGGTCCATCCGGTAACCGCCATGACCAGCGCATTCACCTTTGGTAATACCAAACTGCTCAACACACTGCATCTCCAGGAGGGTGTAGATCTTCTTACATACTCTTAGCCCCTTAAGAGGGGAGTCGGGAGAATGCCACTCCAACCGGATCATATTCTCTAACACATCTGGGAATGGGAAGACAGTAGTGAAGTTCTGTACCCCTTGAAAGAGCAGATGTATCTTCAGCTCCATGCCAGAAGCATCTGTACAGTTCAGGGCAGATGAGACCCTGGAAATCAATGCTGCCAGCTCCTCCTCCTGAAATAGGTGGATCACATCGGCCTCTTCATAGTCTTCTGAAGGTGAGGGTACTACTTAATCCACATCAAAGCTCAGTACAGAGCAGTCTGAATCCAAGTCCTAGTCCAAATGTCAAATAGCTCCCCGCTGTTCCCCTTCTCGAAGGGGTATTTAGCCAAAGGCAATAGAACAGGGCTTACACTCTCCGCCTGCCCCACATGAGACTGTGCCCGGGGCACCTAGAGGCCATAGGGTCCAAATTTCCATGATAGAAAGACCAGGACTGCTGCAAAAAAGAAAAGAATTCCAGGGAGCACAATCTGGAAGCTCACCTCTTGGAAATTATGCCCAACAGCAGGAGAGAGAGCCACCACAGACCCTGTAGAGGATGAAGAATGGCTCACAGCATGGTCATTGGATCCTCTGGCAGGCTGGATATCCTTACCCATAGCACCTTCCATCACCTCCTGCCCTGAGGAAAAGATGGGAGCAATCCAGTCTTTTGCATAGAGTGCCAGATGTATGATTTTCTCCTAGTTGGTGCGGGGTCTTACGTGTGCACTAGGTGTAAGGAGCTCTATGCCCTCAGGGAACAAGTCCAATCTCAGGAGGCAAGCGTAACAGAGGATATAAGGAAGACAGGGGTATATAGACAAGAACTACAGGGACATAGTACTGAAGACCCACCTCCAGTCTCGCAGCCTCTCTATTGCCATGGAGGAGAGAGGTCACATAAGAGGAGAGCATCGCCTTTAATGTGGCAGGAAGTGAATCCTGTACCTAGACCCTGTCTTCCAGGTGATGTAAAACCCTCTCGCACGGAGGAGGTTTCTCCAGGGCCATGTGCCCATGAGGAAAGGGTCAGGATGGTCATTATAGTTGGTGATTCAATCATTAGGCATATAGATAGCCGGGTGGCTGGTGGTCGTGAGGATCGCCTGGTAACATGCCTGCCTGGTGCAATAAGCTGACCTCACATACCACTTAGACAAGGTTTTAGATAGTACTGGGGAAGGGCCTACTGTCTAGGTACATGTTGGTACCAATGACATAGGAAATTGTGTGGGAGGGAGGTTCTGGAGTACAAATTTAGGCTTTTACAGTAGGTAGGAAGCTGAAATCCAGAACTTCCAGGGTAACATTCTCTCAAATGCTTCCTGTTCTACGTGCAGGACCCAAAAGGCAGGCAAAGCCCCAGAGTCTCAATGCGTGGATGAGACAATGGTGCAAGGAAAAGGGTTTTGGATTTGTTAGGAACTGGGCAACATTCTAAGGAAGGGGAGGGGCTTTTCCAAAAGGATGGGCTGCACCTTAACAGGGGCGAAACCCGGCTGCTGGCTTTAAAAAGGAGATAAAGCAGCTTTTAGATTAGATAATAGGGGAAAGCTGACAATCGCCCAAGAACACATGGTTCAGAAGGATGTATTCTTGAAGGATACTAACAAAACAGGGAAGTTATGGCATCCTGAGAGAGGTTCCAATAAATATAAAAGTATCCTAGATGTCCTTATCTCCAGGAACAAGCAGGAATGTAGTCATCACACATGGGTATAGTCGGTACCGATGGAGCCTGCGCGGGAACGCTCCCCAGCGTCCAATTAGAAAGCTTTTAGGAGCATCCCACAGCGCCTGCGTGCTGCCTTCCTGCCTTTCCCAACTGCCTCTCTCCAGTTCTTCTTTTTCCAAGGAGCCAGCAGGTCGTGTTCCTGTCACCGCAGAAAAGAATTCTTTTTTTATTTTTATTTTTTGTGGTCGCGTCTGCCTTCCTCAACGCTTTACCGGTACCACCGGTTTTTTTCTTCTTATTTCTGTCTTTTTAAAAAAAAAAAAAAAAAATTCTACTTCAGGTGCACGCGCCTTTTTGGGCCTTAGGCCCAAAAACTTTTCCTTACAATGAAAAAACCTGCCTCAGGTTTCAAAAAGTGCACCAAGTGTGGCGATACCATCTCCGTCACCAACACCCATGAATGGTGTCTAAAATGTTTAGGTCCTGACCACTCCATCACGGATTGTATGTCCTGTGCCATGATGTCTAAAAGAGGTCGGCAGAACCGAGCTGCTAAGCTCAGTACCCTGTTTTCCTCTGATGCAGCTTCGGTGGCATCGACGTCTTCCAGGGCTGCTTCTTCCTCCCGTGGATCTCAGGTAACTAAAGATAAGTCCAGCCGGTCCTCAAAGGGTAGATCTCCTTCTAAGCATTGAGATGCCTCTGGCGTTGCCCTTAAGGATTCTGCACCGGCAAAATTGCCCCAAAGCATTATCGGGTGCCATGTTCTGGTGCCATGCTCTGGGGTATCGGCGGTCTCCTCCGGTACCGACATCCAGGCATTGGCAGCGTCGATAGACCAGAGAGTCCTGGCTATTGAGCGCAGTCTGGCGGCTCTGCGACATTGACGCCCTCGGAACCACGACAGACAATTCAGCCGGTACCGGCCCCGGCATTGGTATCGGTATCAGTACCAGTACCGTTAGCATCGGCATCGGTGTCTGCTTTGCTGGTACCCAGTTATCCGATGCCCTCCAGTACCGATACCCCGGTACCGGTTACTCCTGGTACCGACTTCGGTTGGTACGGGTATCGGGCTCTTCAAGAGCATCCGGACAAATGGTACTTCGAGTCCTCAGAGGAATCTGAGGATTCTGACAGTTCTGTCAATGCAGGAATGCTTCTCCCAGAGGAGCCCTCCTCCCCCAAGCGCAGGATGTCTCCTCCAGAGGATATTTCCTTCCAGGATTTTATCAGGGAGGTGGCTCGGTGTCTATCCATTACTGTGGCCCCTGAAACAGAGCCAAGGGCCAAGGAGTTGGAAATTCTACAATATCCCAAAACTCCTAAGGAGGCAGCTACCTTGCCCATTCATGAGATTTTATATGATCTCATGTTAAGGATGTGGGAGACACCTCTTACCACCTCTCCTCATTCTCGCAGATTATGTATCGAGTCCCTCCTTGTCCTGGTTTCCAAAAGACTCAGCTTCCTCACCACTCTATTGTAGTGGAATCAGCTTTGAGAAGGATCAAGAGTGCAAAGAGGCATGCCTCTAATCCTCCAGGACGTGAGTGCAGAACCCTGGATGCTTTTGGACGTCGCGTCTTCCAAGCTTCCATGCTTTCTGTCAGGATCAGTTCCTATAGTCTCTACATGGGAATGTTCCTGAAGGAGGTCACAAATGATTTAGAAGCTTTGTCCTATTCTTCCTGAGGATAGAAGACAGGATTTTCTCACTTTGGTCAAACATGCCCAAGATGTTTCTAAATTTGCCAACCGTGCAGCCTTTGACTCTTTTGAATGCATAAGCAGGACATCTGCTATTGCCATAAGTGCACGTAAAATTGCTTGGCTCCAGGCATCTGATCTGGAGCTCTGGGTACAAGACAAATTGGGAAACATCCCTTGTACTGGTGAGAACCTGTTTGGTAGAGATTGGCAGGAAAAAGCCAATGAGATGGATGCTGAAAGTTCCACCTTGGATAGATTATCCAAGTCCACTGCTGATCCTGCTAAAAAGAAATTGTTCAAGAAACCATTCTTTTCTAAGAAGAAAAGATTTTACCCTGCTTATGTTCAGCAGGGACGTTCTGCAGGTCAGCTTGTGAGGAAAGGTCAGCAACCACCCAAACAGAAGAAAGCAAAGACTGCTAGGCCTCAGCTGGCCCAGCAGGCTCAGCCTCCACAGGGCCTTTGACTCTCAACTAGAGAACTTAGCCTTCCTGGCTCTCGGGGGACCAGAGCCTTCCACCATTCCAGGAAGGTTGTCATTTTGCCCCCAGATGGGGGCAAATAACAGCAGAGCATTGGACACTCCATCATAGAGGAGGGGTACAAGCTTCATTTTTCAAGCATGCCTCCTCACACAATAGTAAAGCAGTTCAATTCTCCGACCTCTCTCATCACCCTGCTAGGTCAAGAGGTCGCTATCCTTCTTGCCCAAGGGGCAATAGAAGAAGTACCCATTCATCAGCAGGGTACAGGGTTCTATTCCCCTTATTTCCTATCCCAAAGAAAACAGGGGGTTACAGACCTATCTTAGGCCTCAGAGAATTGAACAAATTCCTTGTCAAGGAGAAATTCAAGATGATTTCTCTCGGATCTCTGCTGCCCTACCTTCGGAGTCAGGATTGGCTTTGTTCTCTACATCTCAAGGATGCGTACACCCATGTCCTCATCCATCCAACCCACAGAAGGTTCCTTCGGTTCCTTTTTCAAGGAAAGCACTACCAATACAGGGTGCTTCCTTTTGGCCTGGCCTCAGCACCAAGGGTGTTCAAGAAATGCATGGCTGTAATAGCAGCATTTCTCCACATTCTAGGGATATTCGTCTTCCCCTACTTAGACGACTGGCTCATTCGAGCCCCCAACAGAGTCAAAGGCCAGGACTTCTCTATCCTGCACAATGCGTATCCTTCAGTATTTAGGGCTGGTAATAAACATCCCAAAATCCAGTCTGACTCCCACTCAGTCTTTAGAGTTCATAGGAGCTTTGCTGGATACCAGAAAGGCAAGGGCCTATCTTCCCCAGGCCCGTTGCCTTTGCATGGTGCAGATAGCTTCTCAAGCAGTGCTAAAGCCTCATCTAACTGCTCAAGAAATGTTACAACTACTAGGCCACATGGCGTCTACGGTGCATGTGGTTCCCTATGCTCGCCTCCATATGAGGGCAGCTCAGTGGACTTTATCCACCCAATGGACCTAGGCATCAGGATGCCTGTCAGACAAAATAGCAAACACAAGTCGCCTTATTTTGTCCCTACAGTGGTGGAAGTCCACTCCAAACCTGTTGCTGGGGTCCCCTTTTCAACAACCCCTACCCCAAGCAACTCTCACAACAGATGCTTCTCCAATGGGTTGCGGAGCTCATCTGCAAAACCTCTCCACCCAAGGCACCTGGTCTCCACAGGAGAGTCATCTACATATCAATCTCTTGGAGCTCAGAGCAATCTTCCTTGCTCTGCAAGTGTTCCACACCCTGCTCAGCTGCAAGACAGTCCTCATTCATATGGACAATCAAGTAGCCATGTTCTGTGTGAACAAGCGGGGGGAACAGGCTCTCTGTCGCTTTGCAACGAAGCTTTGCGACTATGAGCCCTCTCCAGAGAGCATCAGATTCATCTCCTGGCATCTTCCAGGCATACAAAATTCTTGGGCAGACACTCAGTCGAGTTCTGCTTCCACACGAATGGTCTCTCCATGCAGACCAGGTAACCAAGATTTTTCAAATTTGGGGAATCCCGGACATAGACCTCTTTGCAAGTCTGTGGAATACCAAACTTCCCCGGTTCTGTTCCAGAATTCCAGCTCAGAAGGCTCAGGCCAGGGATGCTTTCCTCCTTCATTGGGGTCAAGACTTCCTGTATGCCTTTCCACCCATTCCCCTAATTCCCAAAACCCTGTTCAAGCTTCAGAGAGACAGAGGCCATATGATTCTCATAGCTCCACATTGGCCACGGTAAGTGTACCCTCTGCTTCTACAGCTCTCTCAAGCGCCCTCCCTGGAGTTAGGGTCTGCTCCAGATCTCCTATCTCAGGAGGACGGAATGCTATGGCATCCCAATCCCAAGTCTGCATCTAAGGCTTGGTTGCTGAAGACCTAGATCTCCAGGATCTTATTTTTCCTCAGCAAGTAAAAGATATTCTTTTTGCTTCCAGGAAACCTTCCACAAGATGCTCTTATGCTTTTAAGTGGAAAAGGTTTACCATATGGTGTTCACAGAAGGGTCTTAAACCCCTTGCAATACCTCTGGAATCATTGCTGGAGTATCTCCTTCATTTATCCAATGCAGGACTTAAAACTAACTCAGTAAGAGTCCATTTGAATGCTATTGCAGCTTCCTTTAAGCCTCTAAATGGACAACCTATTTCCTCTCATCCTCTTTTATAGCAAGATTTATGAGAGGCCTTCTAACTAAGCCTCCCATTAGGCCACCACCGGTAGCATGGGCCTTAAACCTGGTTCTTGGGCAGCTCATGAAGCCACCCTTTGAACCTTTAGCTACTACCTCCTTGAAATTCCTTTCTTGGAAGGTTATCTTTCTCATTGCAATCACATCAGCACGCCGCATTAGTGAGTTGCAAGCGCTAGTAGCTGATCCACCTTATACAAGGTTCCACCATGACAAGGTAGTCCTTAGGACTCATCCACACTTTATGCCAAAGGTGGTCTCGCCTTTTTATCTAAACCAAGTGGTCTACCTACCTGTGTTGTTTCCAAGGCCTCATGCATCAAATGCAGAGAGGAATCTTCATACCTTGGACTGTAAAAGAGCTTTAGCCTTTTACTTACAAAGAACACAGCAACATAGAAAGTCCTCTCAACTCTTTGTTGCTTTTGATCCTTCTCATTTGGGACTTCCAGTCTCCAAAAGAACACTGTCTAACTGGATTGCTCAGTGTATTTCCTTCACCTATCAGAGTAGGAACCTTTCTCTGGAGGACCATGTCACAGCTCACAATGTGAGAGAGCCATGGCAGCCTCAATGGCTCATCTGCACTCTGTGTCTATCGACGACATCTGTCGAGCAGCCACTTGGGCCTCGGTTCATACCTTCACAGCCCATTACTGTTTGGACAAGGACTCCCGCCGGGATGCCTTGTTTGGTCAGGCTGTTCTCCAACACCTGTTCCATACCTAATCAACTCCTACCCACCATCCCTGGTAGGATGCCAGAGATCCATGGGGGGAAGTGGAGCCCTGTTCAGGGACACACAACTTCTGGGGTCTCTCCCTGGCACCTAAGCTAGGGAGTCCCCATGTGTGATGACTACATTCCTGCTTGTTCCTGGAGATGGCATAGTTACTCACCTGTAACAGGTGATCTCCGGGAACAGCAGGAATTTAGTCCTCACAACCCACCTACCTCCCCTAGGAGTTGTATCTCTCTATCTCTTTCCTTTTCCTCTCTCTTTGTCTCAGCTTTAAAACTCAACTGGAGAGAGACAGTTGGGAAAAGTGGGAAGGCAGCACGCAGGCGCTGTGGGATGCTCCCAAAAGCTTTCTAATTGGACGTTGGGGAGCGTTCCCACACAGGCTCCATCGGTACCAATGATACCCATGAGTGAGGACTAAATTCCTGCTGTTCCCGGAGATCACCTGTTACAGGTGAGTAACTATGCTAAATACATTACAGAGCAGACAGAGCTGAAAGATTCCAAATTACCCCATCAACTGGTAACCAGATTATTATGAATAAAATACAACCTCTAAAATGCCTGTATGTGAATACTAAAGGTCCTAAAAAATAAGATGGGTGAGCTAGAATATATAGCACTAACTGAAAGGTTAGATATGATTGGCATCTCAGAGACCAGGTGTAAGAAGGACAACCAATAGGACACTAATACCTGGGTACAAAGTATTTTGCAATGATAGGGTAGATCAAATTGGTGGAGGAATTGCAATCTGTTAGAGAGGGCATTGAGTGATACAAGATAAAAAAAAATTGCAGGAAACAAAATACACTATAGAATCTCTTTGGATAGAAATTCCATTTGAAAAGGGTACGTCAATGGCAGTGGGGGTGTTCTACTGACCGTCTGGCCAGAATGAACAGATGTATGATGAAATGCTAAAATATATCTGGGAGGCTAACAAAAGCTACAACACAGTAATGGATGATTTCAACTACCCCAGTATAGTCTGGATCAGTGCTACAGCAGGACATGCTAGGGAGATAAAATACACGATTGTTTCTTGGAGCAGCTGGTTCGTGAACACAGGACCTTGTCCTTAGTGGAACACAGGATCTAGTGCAAAAGATATGGTTGTTGGGCCACTTGGCAATAGTGATCATAGCATGATAGCATCTGATTTCATAAATGGAAGGAGGACAGCAAGGAAATCCTACAGCACTACCTTTAAACTTTCAAAAGGGGAGCTATGAGGAAAACAGTTTAAAAAATATAAAAATAAAAGGAGCAGCTGCAAAGGTTAATGATTTACATCAAGCATGGGTGTTGTTTAAAAGTACTATCTCGGAACCCCAAACCAAATGTATTCCACGCTTTAAGAAAAGTGGAAGGAGGTCCAAGAGATTGTTGTCAAAAAAGCATCTTTCAGGAGATGGAAGAAGGAGGCAAATGATGAAAAGGGGAAACGTAAGCATTGGCAAGCTAGATGCAAGGCATTGATAAGGCAGGCAAAAAAAGAATTTGAAAAAAACAGCTTGCTGTGGAAGCAAAAATGCATAAGACAAACATTTTCAAGTACATTCATAGCTGAAAACCTGTCAGTCAGTGCTAAGGGAGGATAATGCCATTGTGGAGAGACTGAATGAGTTATTTTGCTTCGGTCTTTACTGAAGATGACGTAGGGAAGTTACCCAGGCCTGAAATGGTATTTAAAGATGATATATTGGAAGAATTGAAAGAAATATCAAACTGGGAAGATGTATTGCAATTGTTTGATAAACTGAAGAGTAGCAAATCATCTGGACCAGATGATATACATGTGAGGGTGTTGGAAGAACTGAAATATGAGATTGCAGACCTACTATTAGTAATCTGTGAACTATCATTAAAATCATCTGTAGTACCTGAAGATTGGCAAATGGCCAATGTAATGCCAATTTTTAAAAAGGATTCCAGGGATAATCTGGGAAACTACAGACCAGTGTGCCGGACATCCATACTGGGCAAAATGGTAGAAACCATTATAAAGAACAAAATTACTGAACATGTCGGTAACCATGGTTTGATGGAAGAAAGCCAACATGGATTTAGCCAAGGAAGGACTTGTTTTACTAATCTGTTATATTTTTTTAAAGGTGTGAATAAACAGGTAGATAAAGGTGAGCCAGTTGCAGAGTATCTGGATTTTCAGGAAAACTTTGACAAGGTCCCTCTTGAGAGACTCTTGGTGAAATTAAAAAGTCATGGGCTAGGAGGCAGTGTGCTATTGTAGATCAGGAACTGTTCAAAAAGATAAAAAGCAGAGGGTAAGCCTAAATAGCCAATTTTCTCAATGTAGAAAGGTGAATAGCAGAATACCTCAGGGATCTGTACTGGGTCCGCTGTTTTTTAACATATTCATAAATGACCTGGAAATGAGAATGAGTGAGTTGATGAAATTTGTAGATGACTCAAAATTATTCAAAGTTGTTAAAACGCAAATAGATATTGAAAAATTGTACAAGGACCTTGATAAATTGGAAGACTGGATTTTCAAATGCCAGATGAAATTTAATGTGGACAAGTGCAAAATTATGGACATAGGAAAGAACAACCCAAACTGTGGTTACATGATGCAAGGATCCACATTAGGAACCACCACCCAGGAAAAAGATATAGGCATCATCGTGGATAACACATTGAAACTCTCTGCCCAGTGTGCAGTGGCAGACAAGAAAGCAAATAGAATGCTAGGAATCAAAAGTGATATGATTGAGACATTTAAATACCTCTGTGACATAAATGCATAGGAGGAGAGCCTCTTTCAATAGAAAGCAAGCTCTGCTATGAAGGGACATAGGATGAGGGTGAAAGGGGATAGACTCAGGAGTAATATGCAGGAATATTTCTTTACGGAAAGAGTGCTAGATGTGTGGAATAGTCTCCCAGTGAAGGTGGTAGGAATGAGGACAGTATCTGAATTTCAAAAAAGCATGGGACAAACACAGGATCCCTTAAGGAAAAAAGGGACTGTTGTAGTGGTTGATATGGAAGGGCTACAAAAAGGGACTGCTACCTCTGGAGAGAGATCTGCAATTGTAAGTATTTACTTCTGGGAATTTTTCTAAATCTTGGTGAAAAAGGAATTCTTTAGATTAAAGCCCAACTATGGCGAGAAAAAGCTCTCAATTTGCCACAAGCAGAGCCTTCTATTTTGCCCCGCTGCTCTTGAACTCTCTCCCTCCTCCTATCCGCCTCATCACTGACCTGTCAACCTTCCGCAAGGCAATTAAGATCCTCACAAAAGAGCAAACAACAGAAGGGGAAGTACAAGTTGATTCACAGGAATTTGCCAACCACATCAAAGACAAATTTCACTCCACAGAGCGCACAACACCCAGTGGGAACACCAGGACAGACGTATACACCAAAACCTGGGGCACCTTCTACTCACCCTCAACAGAGCAGATATCCCACATCATCTCTACAATCAACACAAGCACTGCTCCTACAGACCCATGCCCAGTGTCATGGGTAAAAGCCACCAAATCAAACTTCATCCACACCATACATAAAATAGTCCAGCGTCAGATCCATCAGCACATCGATGACGAGGCACCCCTCGATCCAGCCCAACATGGCTTCAGGGAA
Organism: Ichthyophis bannanicus; assembly: GCA_033557465.1. Taxonomy (NCBI): domain Eukaryota; kingdom Metazoa; phylum Chordata; class Amphibia; order Gymnophiona; family Ichthyophiidae; genus Ichthyophis; species Ichthyophis bannanicus. Next base: position 91,094,201 of record CM066040.1, read on the forward strand.
TCGCATGGAGTAGATACCATCTTAACTACCTTATTCAATAAGCTAATCACAGGAATTGACAACATACACCAAGGTTTCGTCCTCATCTTTCTTGACATTGCTGCCGCATTTGACTCTGTGAATCATAATATACTATTACAACGCCTCCAAGAAAAAGGATTACTGGGAACTGCATTACAATGGTGTGAATCATACTTAACTAACAGATGGCAGCAAGTAAAAGCAGGTAACACTTCCTCTGAACCATTCTTACAGAAGCAGGGAGTGCCACAGGGATCATCCCTGTCTGCTCTATTATTTAACATCTATATGCAGCCTATCTGCTCCCTGATACGTTCATTAAATGTAGAATGTCTCGTATATGCTGACGACATACTACTTTACATTCCATTTACCATAGAACAACCTGATTTTTCCCCTATCATCAGATGCTTTGATGCAGTGGCTGAATGGCTTCTCACACAAAACCTGAGGATTAATCATAGCAAAACCGATGTCCTATTTGTCACAAGGAATCAGAAATTCACCCCACCACCCAACCTGCAAGTTAAAAACGCTGAACTAAAGACAAAAGACACAATTCGCTACCTAGGCATCACCCTAGATCAGCGATTGGCTATGACAACCCACGTAAAGACCGTTACCAAAGCAATATACCACAAAATACGAACCCTTCGCCACCTCCGCCCACTACTGGACTTTTCAGACTATCGAACCATTTTTCAAGCCCTAGTGATCCCACACATAGACTTCGCGAACACCATCCTCCATGGTCTTCCACAAGCAACCCTCAACCCACTTCGGCTGGCCATGAACTCAGCTGCTAGGGTTCTCACAGGGACATCAAGATTAGAACATATAACCCCAGTAATGAAAAACCTTCATTGGCTGCCACTACAAGCCCGAACTCAATACAAGGTACTGGTCATGACCTTCAAGGCACTGAATAATCAATCTCCCACACCAATTAGTAAACTGCTCAACAACATACCCAATACTAGAGTCAGAAGACCTACACTACTGAACATGCTAACTGTACCTAAGCTCACCACAAGATGTACAAAGGCAACTACCAATAGAGCTTTCTCAATTTATGCCCCAACAGCCTGGAATGAACTCCCCGCTAGTATAAGATCCATAACCAACCTCACCTCCTTCAGAAAGGCAATAAAACACCACCTTTTTCTAATTCACTATCCTGAAACCATGCCCGAAAAACACAAGTCATTTGCACTCACCCCACACTAACTGCCCTATCACCCAACATGAAAATGGCTAGATGCTCCTCTCCTTTAGATATACACATCATAAATCTACCACCTGACCTATAAATACCTACGGTTTACGAGAATAGATAACTCTATGTAAATACTTGTATATACCATGTGAATAGTTTTCCTTGTTATCCCAGTTTGATTATGCCATTGTTCTATGTAAGCACATGTTCCATGTAAGCCATGTTCTATGTAAGCACATTGTGATATTTATGCATTGTTGCTTGTTCAGTTTTAATGTAAACCGAGCTGATTTCAATAGCGCGGTATATAAAAAATAAAAATAAATAAAATAAATAAATAAACTCACTCACTCAAGGACTCATGCCAAAGCAACTAAAGCTTGCCTCAGTAAGACCAATCACAAAGAAAACAACTCTGGACGGTATGCTGCTGGATCTTTTTTGTCTAATCTCCAGCATACCCTTCCTGGCAAAAATCATCGAAAAAACGGTTCAACTACAACTCCAGGAACACATCGACAAACATGAAACACTCGACGACAACCAACACGGCTTTCGTCCCAACCATGGAGTCGAAACACTACTGATCTACCTCTTCGACAGCATCCTAAGAATAATTGACAACACCAGGAATGGAATCATAATGATCTTCATCGACATCTCCTCAGCCTTCGACACAGTGGACCACAACACGCTCCTGGAAAGACTAAAGAGCACTGGTATACACGGTATCACATTGAAATGGTTCCACTCATACCTAGCCGAAAGACAGCTACAAGTCAAGGTGAGACACAACACCTCCCGACCCATAAATGTCCGTCAAGGAGTACCTCAAGGATCAGCACTCTCAGCACTCCTATTTAACATTTACATCCAACCAATCTGCAACATCATGAAAGAGAACAACATTCAATACACAATATATGCAGACGACATCATGATATACACCCCGATATCAATCGACAACCCGGACTTCTCTAAGATAACAGACTGCCTTACCCAAATGACGAGTTGGTGTCAAAACAACAACCTCGCAATAAACTACAACAAGACCGAAGCTTTAATCATCACTCGGAACCAAAGCTTCATACACCTGCCAAATATTAAGATACAAAACACTACTATACCAATAAGATCAGAAGTGAGATACCTCGGAGTTACTCTGGACAATAAACTAAACCTCAAGCCACACATAGACAAAACAATCCAAAAAGTCTACTACAAGATGCGAATCATCAGGAGACTGAAACCACTCCTCGCCCCAGAACACTTTCGTACCGTCTGTCAAGCACTGATAACCCCACTACTGGACTTCTGCAATCCGATATACCTTGGACTACCGAAACAAGCCCTCAAACCATTCCAGCTAGCACAAAACACTGCAGCACGAATAATATCCGGTACTGCAAGACAGGAGCACATCACACCTACCTTAAAGGACTTACACTGGCTCCCAATCGGTGCACGCATCAGATACAAAACTATCATAAACCTATTTAAGATAAATCAGCACACATCAGCCAACAGCTTGCACACCCTCGTACAACCAGACACCAGCACACGTCCTAGAAGAAAACAAACACACAACCGAGTCAGCACCCCAAGTGAATTCAAACACACACCAAGGACACAACAGACAGAGCACTCTCCATGGCTGCTCCAACAATATGGAACAAACTACCGGACGATTTGAGGGCAACTACAGACCTCAAAGACTTTAGAAAACAGCTAAAAACCATGCTGTTCATAGAACACTATGGACACATCACATAACCTCAGAGAATGTATAGCAGCACATGACACCGCCTAAAAACTGCATGTAAAGAAAATGATTTTTGCACCACTGTATATAGCCCACATTGTACATAGCTCAAACCACTCTAGCACACAATACAACACACAATGTACATAGCTCAAACCAATCTAGCACACAATACAACACACAACTAAATTTCACCCTCACTGCATGTTTAACACACTCACATTACCCGATTGCTGTGATACCACCTTGATTAATAAGATAAGGCGGTTTAGAAATACTGTTAAATAAATAAATCTCTTCCATCTTTCATTTGACCATGTTCCGTAGCTGCTTATGGCCTCTCTTCTAATGCATATCTCTTTTCAGCCTGTAAATAGTTACCTACCTCAGGTCCCATGTTAACTATTCAGCTTTTATTGTTCTATTGTTATTTAAACATGTTTAATTTATTGTATACCTTTTCGGTGTATTATGTGTACTTGTTCAATGTATTGAGTTGTTACTATATAAACCGCGCTGATCTTAAAAAGTGCGGTATATAAAACCAAATAAATAAATGATCTGTGAATCCACTGTATTTGTTAAATCAGTCAGGGCCTAGTATCAGCAAAGAGCTTTTATTTAAATTAAAAACTCAACAGGTAGCTTTCAGTTTAAGTTTAAAACCCAGCAGAGAGCTTCTAGTTTAAACTTGATATTCAGTTAGGGCCTAGTAGCAACAAAGAGCTTTCAATTTCAATTTAAAACACAGCAGAGAGCTTTCTGGTTAAATTTAGAGCCCTCTAGCCAAGCAAGGGCTGTGTGAATCACCCAGGAAATGGGTCACAGAATTACCTTAGAAGCACAGGACAAGATACTGTGTAGCAGCCAGCTTTTAATAAGTCTTCTTTCCCTCCTTCCCCACTCCCTTCCCGACACCTGCCCACCCCTTGGATAATCGTAGCTTTATAGGTGCTTAAACCTCTTAAAGGAAAGGAGGCACCATATTCACTCTCAGGTGCAGCTGTTTATCCTCATCAGGCATACATTAAGAACCTGAGATTAATTAAGCTTCAGGTGAACAAAGTATATTAAACATATTAGATATAGTTTTATTAGTATAAGTATCCCCAGCAACCCTTAGTAAGCAAAGGACTTAAATACCTAAAAACAACCTTAAAACTAAGATGCAAACAGCAGTTCAGCAGTGAGATGGGGGTTTCCAGTCTTTTGTATTGTCACATGTATGATTTTCTCCCATTTGGTAAGGGCTCTTACTTGTGCACTAGGTGCAAGAAGCTCTTTGCTCTCCAGCAATGAGTCCGATCTCTGGAGGTTAGAGTAGTGGAGAACATAAGGAAGACAGAGAGGTACATAGGCGAGACCTATAGGGATATAGTACTGAAGTCCCACTTCCAGTCTGGCAGCATCCCTGTTGCCATGGAGGATAGAGGTCACGTGACAGGAAAGCATCACCCTGGTGCGGCAGGAAGTGATTCTGTAGCTAGGACCTGTCGTCCAGGTGATGTAAAACCCTCTCGCACAGAGGTGGTTTCTCCTGGGCCATGTGCCCACGAGGGAAGGGTTAGGACAGCCGTTACAGTTGGTGATTCAATCATTAGGCATGTAGATAGCTGGGTGGCTGGTGGACGTGAGGATCATCTGGTAACATGCCTGCCTGGTGCGAAGGTAGCGGACCTCATGCGCCACCTAGACAAGGTCTTAGATAGTGCTGGGGAGGAGTCTGATGTCTTGGTACATGTCGGTACCAATGACATAGGAAAATGTGGTAGGGAGGTTCTGGAGGCTAAATTTAGGCTTTTAGGTAGGAAGTTGAAATCCATAACTTCCAGGGTAGCATTCACCGAAATGCTTCCTGTTGCACGCACAGGACCCAAAAGGCAGGCAGAGCTCCGGAGTCTCAATGCGTGGATGAGACAGTGGTGCAAGGATGAGGGTTTTGGATTTGTTGAGAACTGGGGAATATTCTGGGAAAAGGAGGTACTCTTCCGAAGGGATGAGCTCCACCTTAACCGGGATGGCATCAGGCTGCTGGCATTAACCTTTAAAACAGAGAGAGAGCAGCTTTTAAACTAGATAATAGGAGAAAGCCGACAGTCGCCCAAGAGTGCATGGTTCAGAACAATGTATCCTTGAAGGATACTAGCAAAAGACTGAAGTTAGGGTGTATCAGCAGAGAGGTTCCAATAAAGACAAAAGTAGCCCAAATGGTCTTGAGTACAGAGCAGATAGAGCTTAAAGATTCCAAATTACCCCTGCCTACTGATAGACAGATTAATATGAATAAAATACAATCTCTAAAATGCTTGTATGCAAATTCTAGACGTCTAAAAAATAAGATGGGAGAGTTAGAATATATAGCACTAAATGAGAGGTTAGATATGATTGGTATCTCAGAGACATGGTGGAAGAAGGACAGCCAGTGGGACCTTGTGATACCTGGGTACAAACTGTATCGTAATGATAGAGAAGATCAAATTGGTGGAGGAGTTGCGCTCTGTTAGAGAGGGCATTGAGTCGCAAAGGATTAAAGTTTTGCAGGAAACAAAATTCACTGTAGAATCTCTATGGATTGAAATTCCATGTAAAAAGGGGAAGGAGAAGATGAGGGCAGTGGGGGTGTGGGTGTACTATCAACTACCTGGCCAGAATAAACAAATGGATGATGAAATGCTCAAAAAAATCAGGGAAGCTAACAAAAGTTACAATACAGTAATAATAATGGGTGATTTCAATTCCCCTGGTATCGACTGGGTCAGTGTCACGGCAGGACATGCTAGGGTGATAACGTTTCTAGATGAAGTAAATGATTGCTTTTTGGAGCAGCTGGTTCATGAACTGACTAGAGGGGAAGCCATTTTGGACCTAGTCCTTAGTGGACCACAAGATCTGGTGCAAGAAATAAGGGTGTTGGGGCTACTTGGCAATAGTGATCATAGCATGATCACGTTTGATTCAATAAACGGAGGTAAAGAAATCCACAGGACTACCTTTTAACTTTCAAAAGGGAGACTATGATAAAATGAAGAAAACAGTTAAGAAAAAAACTAAAAGGAGCAGTTGCAAAGATTAAAGATTTACATCAAGCTTGGGTGTTTAAAAATACTATCTTGAAAGCCCAGACCAGCTGTATTCCACGCTTTAAGAAAAGTGGAAAGAAATCCAAAAAACTGCCAGCATGGTTTTTAAAGGTGAGGTCAGAGAGGCTGCTGTTGCCAAAAAAGCATCTTTCAGGAAATGGAAAAAGGAGACAAATGAGACAAACTGGAAACAACACAAGCACTGGCAAGTTAGATGCAAGGCATTGATAAGGCAGGCAAAGAGAGAATTTGAAAAGATGATTGCTGTTAAAGCAAAAATGCATAATAAAGACTTTTTCAAGTACATTCATAGCAAAAAACCTGAGAGCGTGTCTGTTGGACCATTAGATGATAGATGGGTAAAAGGGGCACTAAGATGGGACAAGGCCATAGCGGAGATACTGAATGAATTCTTTGCTTCAGTCTTTACTAAAGATGATGTAGTGATGTTATTCATGACTGAAACTGTATTTAAAGGTGAAACTATGGAAGAATTAAAAGAAATATTAATACACCAGGAAGATGTATTACAACTATTTGATAAACTGAAGAGTAGCAAATTACCTAGACCGAATGGTATACATCCAAGGGTGTTGAAAGAACTGAAATATGAGATTGCAGACCTACTATTAGTAATCTGTGAACTATCATTAAAATCATCAGTAATACCTGAAGATTGGAGGATGGCCAATGTAACGCCAATTTTTAAAAAGGGTTCCAGGGGTGATCCAGGAAACTACAGACTGGTGAGCCTGATGTCAGTACCAGGAAAAATGGTAGAAACCTTCATAAAGAACAAAATTATTGAACTTGTAGATAGTCATGGCTTAATGGGAGACAGCCAACATGTCTTTAGCCAAGGAAGGTCTTGTCTTACTAATTTGTTATTTTTTTTGAAGGTGTGAATAAACAGGTAGACAAAGGTGAGTCGATTGATATAGTGTATCTGGACTTTCAGAAAGCCTTTGACAAAGGTCCCTCATGAGAGACTTTTTGGCAAAATTAAAAAGTCATGGGATAGAAGGCTGTGTGCTATTGTGGATCAGGAACCGGTTAAAAGATAGAAAGCAGAGGGTAGGGCTAAATGGTCAATTTTACCAATGGAGAAAGGTGAATACTGGAGTACCCCAGGAGATCTGTGCTGGGTCTGATGCTTTTTAACATATTCATAAATGACCTTGAAATGGGAATAACGAATGAGGTTATCAAATTTGCAGATGACACAAAACGGTTCAAAGTTGTTAAAACCCATAAGGATTGTAGAAAATTGCAAGAGGATCTTGATAAATTGGAAGACTGGGCATCCAAATGACAGATGAAATTTAATGTGGACAATTGCAAAGTTATGCATCTAGGAAAGAATAACCCAAACTATGGTTACACGATGCAAGGTTCCACATTAGGAACCACCACCCAGGAAAAAGATTTAGGTGACATCGTGAATAACATGTTAAAACCCTCTGCCCAGTGTGCAGCAGTGGCCAAGATATCATAAAGAAAGGAATGGAGAATAAAACAAAGGATTTTAGAATGCCTCTGTATCGTTCCATGGTGTGACCGCACCTTGAATATTGTGTGCAATTCTGGTCGCCATTTCTTAAAAAGGATATAGTGTTATTAGGAAAGGTACAGAAAAGAGCCAACAAAATGGTAAAGGGGATGGAAGGATTACCCCTATGAAGAGGCTATAAAGGTTAGGGCTCTTTCTCCTTGGAAAGAGTGGGCTGAGGGGAGCTATGATAGAGGTCTATAAATTAATGAGTGGAACGGGTAAATGTAAATCGATTGTTTACGCCATCAACATATAGAAAGACTAGGTGGCATGCAATGAAGCTACAGGGTAACCTATTTAAGACTTACAAGAGAAATTATTTTTTCACTCGATGTATAATCAAACTCTGAATTCATTACAGGAGAATATAGTAAAAGCTGTTAGTATAGCTAGGTTTTAAAAAGGTTTGGACAAGCTCCCGGAGGAAAGGTCAAAGAGGACCTGGAAAATCCACTGCTTTCCCCGGGACAAGCATTGTGGAACCTGTGTGCCTTTTTGGGAACTTGCTGGGGACTCATGACCTGGATTGGCCATTGTTGGAAACAGGATACTAGGCCTGATAAACCTTGGTCTGACCCAGTATGGTATTTCTTATGTTCTTAAGGCTGTGGCAGCCCGAAGGTGCGCATTAACTGTGCTTTTACTGCGGCACATGTTACATGTGCTAGGATAAGAACATGTGTTGGAACATGCTTGGGCAGAATGTGTATACAAATCACGACCAGGGCCGGCCCGTCCATTGTGCAATAATGTTGTTCGCACAGGGCCCCACGCTTCAGGGGAGCCCGCGCAAGGCCCCTGGCTCCCTCTGCACAGCCGCCAGCGTAAAGAGTCTTTCCCTCATGCCGGTGGCTGTTTCTATGAAGCTGCGAGTGCCGGCACTTTAACCTTTCCCGTCACTCGCAGCTTCACAGAAACTGCCGCCAGTGTGAAAAAAAAGACTCTTCATGCTGGCGGCTGTGCAGAGGGAGCTGGGGCCTCGTGTGGGCTTCCCCGGCTCCCCCTGAAGCCCCTTAGATGGCCGTGGAGCTGTTCGGAGGGGGGGGGAGGCTAGGACTGCAAATGGGCTGTGATGGTGGGGGTCTAGGACTGCAAATGGGCTGTGATTGGGGGGGGGGAGCTTGGACTGGAAATGGGCTGTGATTGGGGGGGGGGAGCTAGTACTGGAAATGGGCTGTGATGAGAGGGCTAGCATTGGAAATAGGCTGAGGAGGAGCTGGAATAGGACTGGAAATGGGCTGATGGGGAATAGGACTAAAAATAGGCTGATGGAGGCTGGAATAGGACTGGAAGAGGGCTGTTGGGAGCTGCAATAGGACTGGAAATTGGCTGATGGGGCTAGGATTGGAAATTGGCTGATGGGGTAGCTTGGAGTGGAAATGGGCCGATGGGGGAACTGGAAATGGGCTGATGAGCTGGAATAGGACTGGAAATGGGTTAATGGGGGAATAGGACTGGAAATGGGTGATGGGGCTGGAATAGGACGAAGTGGGCTGAGGAGGAGCTGGAATAGGGCTGATGGGGGGAAGCTTGGACTGCAAATGGGTGATGGGCTGGAAGTGGGCTGATGGGAGTTGGAATAGGGCTGGAAATGGGCTGATGGGGGAGCTAGGACTGGAAATTGGCTGATGGGGGAGCTTGGAGTGGAAATGGGCTGATGGGCTGGAATGGAACTGGAAAAGAGCATATGGGGGGCTAGGACTGGAAATGGGCTGATGTGGGGGCATGGGAGAATGGGACTAGAAGGGAGCGGATGCTGGGTGGGCCTAGAACTATAAGGGAGCTGATTTTGGGGGAGGACTATAAGGAAATGGGGATGGGGAATGAGAATGGAGAGGGGAAAAGAGATTTTGTGTGGGAGGGAAGAAAAGTCTACAATGGGCTGGGTATTGGGAGAGTAAGTGGGGATTGAGAATGGAAGGGTGAAATTTGAGTTTATGATAAAGGAATAAGGAAAGAAATGGGGGAAAGAGCAAAAGGGGAAAGATCAATATGTTAAAGCAGATATAGAGAGAGAATGGAAAAAATCTAAAAGAGAAGAAAGGACAAATGGATAGCTCACAGAAGACACGAAGAAACCAGAAGAAAGTGACTGGAGCAATTGCAACTGAAAAATAAAATGCCCAAACAAAAGGTAGAAAACTACTTTTTATTTTGAATTTATTAACTGGAATATGTCGTCAGGTCTGGGAAATGTGTATCACTAACATCTTTGCGTTTTTGTTTAGTGCAAGAGGAAATTAATTTATAGCTTTATTTCTCCAGTGTTGTTGTACATTTCATATTTGACCTTTGGGGTTCCCAATTTAATTATCTTCCTATTTCTAAATTGTGATTCTTTGTGTGGTGACGATCTATGTTCTGCATGTTTAACCAAGCTGAGGTATTCCGTTTATATGGTTTCTATTTGATAGTCCCACTTGTTCTCTTTCCCCCAGTGAGCTGTATTGGTATTCTCTGAGATGTACTGGTTTAATATCTGCAGTGTTGCCTTTTGATAGGTAGGGTTTGGTGCTTTGTGAGTCCTGGTAGTGTTATGATATGGTGGGTTTGCTATGGGTTCTAAATGGTCAGTGTTTATAGTACTTCCTAATGGGCCTGGCGCTTGTCACTGCAATATAGTAATGTAGAAATCTGTTAGTCTTTCTTTATCCAGACACTCATTAAGAGGCATGTTAACGTTATGCAAATTTATGCAAACGAGGTCCCGTAATTAATCTCCGCACATGGCCCCGCACCCCCCCTTGGGCCGCCCTGACCACAACAGTCAGAAACCACTACTAACACATGCATAAAACTGCAGGAAACCCCACACTGTGCCAACAGTTGTCAGCCCTCTACCCCGAATTGCGTCCCACGGAGACTGAATCGGAAACCCCCCAACAAGAACAATGACGAGGTCAAGCTTTGGTACTCAACTCCTGAGATTCTCAGGAAGAGATCCATGCTGGGCTCAGCTTGACTCCCCTGATACCTGTTGCAGCACTGAGTTTAAGATGGCTGGCAGGAAGATTCCTCTGAGAGCCTTATATAATCTTTGGGAGAGAGCAAGTGGGAGCAGATGAGAGGGTGGGGCTTTGAGGTTATGTGAGACTGCTGTACTCTTCCAGATCCTTCCAAATTCTGGCTACCCAGCAGACTCTTATAAGAGCATTGAGCTGAACCATTTTTTCCCCTATGGCTACCGAAAAGACAGCAGTCTAGTGGAGTTTCCCATGTCACGTTCAAGTGAGAGAGTCACGCTCAAGGTGATCATTCATGAGCGTTTAATCAATCTTTTCCTCACAATCTTCAGATTTTCTTCAGAGAAGAGAAAATCCATCTATTGGAGACAAAGAAATACTGAAGAGACCTCTGCTGGCTGAGGTGAATAGAGGCATAGGAGTGGTGTCATTGAAACCTGGGCTTTGCATTGGTTCTTTGTCTCCACCAAACTGCTGGTAGGGGAACCCAACCCACTTGTCTGGACTGCTCTAGCAGGACAATAGGGAATCAAGCTTTTGCAATAAGCACTAAAGCACAGGCTCTCTCTCTCTCACTGGACTTCATTCCCCCAAATTCAGCACTTGGGAATATTTATGACAAAGTGTATTAATTGACTGAACTATATAACCTTTTGATTCTTTTTTTTGGTCATAGGTCCTGTGTCTATTAGGAAATTCAGATACCTTAATATATTTTCTTAGATTAATGTAGTATATTTGATTTAGTGTATTTCAATATATATGACTTTCATTATCCCTTTAGAAAAATGCTATTTGCTCTTCTGGAATTGTCAGACTAGAATTTGTTAGAGGAAATGCACTAAGAATTTTCCAACTGTAATGTCAGTTTGAACTAAGGGCAAGAAGATGAGGCAGTATGGTAAACGAGCATTTTATTTAAATATATTCTGTCACTTTCCTGACCGAACTCTATAGGAATCAATAGAAAAAATGAGAAATTCAAATCTTGTTACCAGTGAAGTAAACATAAGAATGTTTAAAGAGAATGCTGTTCAGGAGTTCCAGAAGGCTCATATACAGTTGTGGTCAACATTATTGGCACCCTTGAAGTTCAACTCCTTAATGTCCATCTCCTTAAAAAAAAGTGGCCAGTGAAATGACTTTGGATTATATATGCACACATATTTGGTCTTGTTTATTTGATTCTTTTTGTGTGTCAATTAAAAAAGTTAATGGTATGACATAGTATAAAAACTGGGACAGTGCCAGGACATGATTATTATCCACCAAAAGCACTTCATTCTACTAGATAGCACTAATAAGGTCCAAATACTTCACTATCTTAAAGGAAGAAAAGAATCTCAGACCCTCAAATGTGGCAGGTGTAGGCCTGTGATCCACAGTGTCTGACATAAGCAAGCCTAACTAGCTTGACCTGTAAATGAAGCTTGTGAAGAGGCCCATAGGAATTGCACATCCCCCAATATGCTGCTTTAGAACTAAGAATTTAGTAAAAGTATTGAATTAGCTTAGACAAGCAGAACGAATGGAAAAATACAGAAATTCATGTTTAAAACTGCTGACAGAGAAGTTATAGAGCCCTGCTTCCCTGCACGTAGCAACTAGCCCAGTAGCCTTGAAAGTAGGAAAGTAACAAGTTAGTGAACTGACCATTGTAACTGGGACTAGAAGGGGGGTAAGCAGGTGCTGAGCCCACTGAAAGAATATAATTGGATAATCATATCAGTACCGGGACCAATAGAAGGGGTACGGGAGGTTACCGGGACCAATGAAATGTTTTTCTATACCTAGAATGAAGCTAAAGTCTATAAAAGTTGTTGTATTGCCAGAGAACTTGGCTCAGCCATTTTGAATTTGATTCTGCTTGAGACTTGTGCACAAATAAATGATTTGGACCTTCTGAACAGACTCCTGATATCATTGGTTTGTCTGCGCTCTGCTGCTACATATTCTTGGTGCGTTGGCCGGGAAGTTGTGGAATCAGAGTGTATATAGGGCAATATACCACGACATTCCGCCTCTATAGGCTTGGTCCTGCCGGGATCGCGCCCTTCCGACGGGGGCTGCTTCCTGGCGCCGCCGGTCCATTGCATCGGAGGAAGTTGGTCGGACCTCGGCGGGTGCCGGGCCCAGTTGGAGCCAACGCCTCGAACCCGAGTGAGGGGAGTCCGAGGTCCAACTCATGCGCCTGCTTGGGAAGTTTGAGGACCGGATCCGGTGAGTATAGTTTTGATTTGTTGTCTAGACAGATAAGAAAGAGCAGTGCTGCCATTTGAACTTGGAACTTGGAAATTGGTAAGAGAGCTTGATCACCTCTCAAAGACGGACCGAGTACCCCCGCATGAGTATTCGCAGGGCGAAACTCCCGTCTTCTTGTATTTTGGTAATTGAACAAGACTAGTCAGAATAGATAGAAATAAATGCATTCTGGGATACGTTGCTAGTATGATTGTGTGAATGAAGTGTGTATGAGAAGTCTGGCAGCACAGACCAAGCGAAGGCGGACCCCTGAGTAGCGCATTTCCTGACCGGGCGACCGCGTTCAGGTCGCAAAAAGGGGGAAGCGATTGTCTTGTCTTGTCTTGTTATTTGTTTCTCTTATACGTTTCTAGGGCCGTGAGGACCCCTTACCCACGGTCCGCCCTCCTTTTCCCTTCTGTCTGTTGTTGCGCGCACACATTGAAATGGGAGGTGCGGGGTCTACTAGGAACACTCCATTAGAATGTATGATCGCACATTTTAAAGAGGGATATTCCGGAGATTATGGTATTAAAATGACTGCAGCCCGTTTACAGATTTTGTGTACTAGGGAGTGGCCCGATCTAGACCCTACCTGGCCTCGAGAGGGAACCTTAAATGTAGGAATTATCCAGTTAGTTCATCATAAAGTGCAGATAGCGCACCCCGATCAGTACCCCTATATAGATTCTTGGTTAAGTATTTGTGAAGATCCGCCCCCTTGGGCGCAGCGCTGCTATGAAGAACAGTGCAGAATAATGTTAGCGAAAACAGATCATAGTCAGAAAACAGAAAATAAACAGCCTAGTAAGAAAGGGAAAGATGGGAAATCTAGGAAGAAACCCATCCTGGTCGATCCTGATTCCCCAGAAGTAATTCCCCGACAGCCTAGAACCCCGGGCCCAGTAAGAGTAGCCCGGCGTCCTGCCCCGGAGACAGCGGGTGCGGGACCCAACCCCTGAGCCACCTCCTAAAGAGCAGGAAGATGAGCTCCCTTTAATTGAAGAAGATGATTCTACTGAGACAGAGAAAGGCGAGTCAGATTCAGAAACAGAGAAGGAAGAAATTGAGAATTCCCCGAGTGAGACTGACAGTGTAGAAGCGACTGCCAGTAAAGAGTAAATCCAAGACAAAGCATATAGAAAAGAAAGTAACCCGTGATAAGCCTGTAGAAAAGAAAAAGAGCCCTGATAGGAGAAGTACGAAAATATCACTTAGATCCCAAAAGACCTCTACTGCTAAGATGATGCCTTTACGGCAAGTCCCAGGAGTGCCTATAAGAAATGATGATAATGAGGTGGTAGCGGGACCCCCAAGCTATGTGTATGTCCCTTTCTCTACAACTGATTTGTTAAATTGGAGGACGCATTATGCCTCCTATACCAATAAACCCCAAGAGCTTACAGAATTAGTGAATACTATTATGGAAACTCATCAACCCACATGGGCAGATTGCCGTCAGCTCCTGTCCACCTTATTTACTACGGAGGAGCGGACACGAATTAGAAAAGCAGCTATAGACTGGCTGGCAGATAACCCTGTAGCTTCAGAACGAGGAGAAGAAAGAATAGACCATCGGGAAGCGGCCCAGAGGCAATTCCCGAATGAAGACCCCCGATGGGATCCGAATACTGAAAGAGGATCCAGAGCCCTAGCCCATTTTCGCCAAGGCTTGTTACAAGGCCTGAAAAGGGGGGGCCAGAAAGCTATGAACCTTTCCAAAGTTACTGAAGTTAACCAAGGCATAGATGAGAGTCCAGCAGTGTTTTATGAAAGGTTAACTGAAGCATACAGAATGTATACTCCCTATGATCCCGATGCACCAGGAAGTTTATGCATGGTGAATTCTGCTTTTGTAAATCAGTCTCAACCAGACATTAGACATAAATTACAGAAATTAGAGGGGTTTGCGGGCATGAATGCAACACAGTTATTGGAAGTCGCTCATAAAGTGTATGTGAATCGTGATAATGAAAGACAGAAAGAATGTGATCGAAAGATGAAGAAGAAAGCTGATTTTTTGGCTGCGGCCATAGTTGAACAGAAAAGGGGAGGTGTCCCTAGTCGAAGGAGCAGAGGAAGGGGGCGGGGCCGAGGTGGAAGCCGGCCCCAGCAGCTAGGCGTGAACCAATGCGCCTATTGCAGAGAGGAAGGACATTGGAGAGATGCATGCCCGCAACTCGAAGACGCCCACGAAGATGACGAAAACAACCATCAATGGAAAGGAGAAAAACGAGGCCGTCCCCGACATCGCGGAGGAGCCAATCGAGAGCAATATCAGCGTGAAAGAGGAGAAGCCGTGCAAGCATTGGCGGCAACAGCCTATGATGAAGATGACGTGGATTAGGACAGACCGGGCTCCGAATTTGCTTTAGGTCTCCAGGAGCCTATGGTCGGAATACAAATAGGAGACCAAGTTATGAACTTTATGGTTGATACTGGAGCAGAACATTCAGTAGTAGACAAAAAGATAGCCCCATTTTCTACAAAAGCAGTCACCATTGTAGGAGCAACTGGCACCAAAGCTACAAAACCTTTTCTTCAGAATCGCATATGCAGTCTAGGAGGACAGCAAATAACTCATCAATTCCTTTACATGCCAGAATGTCCAGTGCCACTACTGGGACGAGATATGTTAGCTAAGCTACAGGCCCAAATATCCTTCACTGAAAGAGGAGAAATGCAAATGACAGTTAATTCACAAGCCAAACCAGCAGGAATAATGCTGCTCACAGTTCCCCGAGAAGAAGAATGGAGATATTACAGTGATGATTCTGTCCAAGACACCTATTTCGAACAAACCTTGAAAAGTATTGATGCCCCACCTGGAGTATGGGCAGAAGGCAGTCCTCCAGGCCTAGCCAAACATATAGCTCCAGTAATTGTGATTCTCAAGCCTAGTGCTACACCAGTACATGTCAAACAATACCCTCTCCCTAGAGCTGCAATTGAAGGCATCCACCGCCACTTGCAAAGATTACTGGAACATGGCCTACTGAAAGTATGTCAATCCCCATGGAACACCCCACTCCTGCCAGTGAAAAAGCCTGGAACAGATGACTACCGTCCAGTGCAAGATCTAAGAAGAGTGAATGAAGCAGTTGAAACTATACATCCAGTTGTACCCAATCCTTACACTCTTCTAGGACTGATTCCTGCTGAAGCCACCCACTTTACTGTTCTAGATTTGAAAGATGCATTCTTTTGCATAAGATTAGCCCCTGTGAGTCAGATATTATTTGCATTTGAATGGCAGGACCCCATCTCTGGAAGAGGGGGCCAACTTACCTGGACACGATTACCCCAAGGATTCAAAAATTCGCCTACCATCTTTAGTGCTGCACTGAATCAAGACCTTTCCAGCTATCCAGTGGCCCCGGGGAAGAGAGTGCTTCTCCAATACGTGGACGATCTGCTGATAGCTGCTGTATCAGAAAGTGAATGCATACAAGCCACCAAAGACCTCTTGCAGTTACTAGATGAAGCTGGATATAAAGTTTCCAGAGCAAAAGCACAATTATGTCAAAAAGAAGTGAAATACTTGGGCTTTCGTATAACCCAAGGAAGTCGAAAATTAGGCAGAGAAAGAAAAGAAGCAGTATGCAGAATTCCAACCCCAACAACCAGAAAGCAAGTCAGAGCCTTTCTGGGAGCAGCAGGATATTGCCGAATCTGGATTCCCAACTTTGCCCAAATTGCTAAGCCACTGTATGAAGCCACAAAAGGAGAAGAAAAGTCGCCACTGGAGTGGGGACCTGAGCAGGATACAGCCTTCAAGACGTTGAAGGAAGAATTGATGTCATCACCAGCCCTTGGACTACCAGATGTTCACAAACCTTTCCACTTGTTTGTACATGAAGCACAAGGAAATGCCTTAGGCATGTTGACTCAGAAATTGGGAAATTGGGAACGACCTGTAGCATACCTATCAAAACAGTTGGACACTGTGGCCAAAGGATGGCCACCCTGCCTGAGAGCAGTTGCAGCTACAGCATTGTTGGTGAGTGAAGCAGACAAGCTCACACTAGGACAGAATATACGAGTCACTGTGCCACATGCAGTCCTTGCCCTTATGGAACAGAAAGCAAATCATTGGCTCACCAATTCCCGAATGTTGAAATATCAGAGCATGCTATGTGAAAACCCACAGATACAACTGGAAGTGAGCCATGCCTTGAATCCAGCCACATTGATACCTATTAGTGAAGAACTTCCAGAGCATGACTGTATAGAAGTCATGGACACTGTATTCTCAAGCCGACCTGATCTGACAGATGTGCCCATAGACAATCCTGACCAAATCTATTATGTTGATGGAAGCAGTCTCATCATCAATGGACGACGCTGTGCCGGATATGCAGTAGTCACTCAACATGAAGTTGTTGAATCATCAGCCCTAGCCTCAGGCACATCAGCCCAGAAAGCAGAATTGATAGCACTCACCCGAGCACTACTACTAGGAGAAAAACTTGTGTTGAATGTATATACAGACTCTAAATATGCCTTCACCACCCTACATGCCCATGGAGCTCTCTACAAAGAAAGAGGACTCATCACATCCGGAGGAAAATCGGTTAAGTATGGCCCCGAGATACTGATGCTACTTGATGCAGTATGGGCCCCAACTCGTGTAGCTGTCATGCATTGCAGAGGACATCAAGCAGGAAAAGGAGAAGTTGCCCGAGGGAACAGATTTGCAGATGCCTCAGCACGACAAGCAGCTATGACAGGACAAATTTCGCCACAAGCCACGCCGATGCAGGCAGCATTGTTTCCAGTACCCTTGAACTCATGGACACCACGATATACCACCAAAGAATTAAACTATTACTGTGACAGGGAAGATGGAGTACTGAAAGATGGGTGGATTGAACTGCCACCAGCAGAGGGCAGTCAACCCCCAGGACAAATAGTAATTCCTGAATTGTTAGGACCAGCCTTTGTTAAAGCTTTCCATGAAGCCACACATTATGGAAAGACCGCTATGGAAAAAGCACTTAGACCACATTTCTACATTGCCATGTTACCAGCCCTATCAGCCTCAGTAGCACGCCAGTGTCAAATTTGCGCCAAAAACAATGCCAAGCAAGGTCCCACACCACCACCTCGAGTTCAGTCAGGAGGTGTAACCCCCATGCACCACCTGCAGATTGATTTTACTGAAATGCCAAAAGCCAGTGGATACCACTACCTATTAGTACTAGTTTGTACTTTCTCTGGGTGGGTAGAAGCCTTCCCAACCAGAACCGAAAAAGCTAGAGAAGTCACCAAAGTTTTATTGAGAGAGATTGTTCCTAGATTTGGAATTCCAGCAGTAATAGGGTCAGACAATGGACCCTCATTTGTTTCCCAGGTTACTCAACAGTTAGCAAAAGCCCTACAGATACAATGGAAACTCCACACTGCATACAGACCCCAGAGTTCAGGGAAAGTTGAGCGAATGAATCGTACCTTGAAAGCCCAAATGTCTAAGCTTTGCCAGGAGACACACTTGAAGTGGCCCCAAGTGCTCCCAATAGCTTTACTCAGAATACGCTCAGCTCCTGTGAAGTCAACAGGTTTTTCCCCTTTTGAAGTTCTATATGGTAAACCCCCACCAATAGTGCAAGGAATTAAAGGAAGTCTAGCCCAGATTGGTTCAGAAATAACCAGGCAAGAACTCCTAGCTCTTAGTTTTGTTCTGCAGACTCTCCATGCGTGGATCCAAGACCAGTTGCCTATCAACTTGACTGAACCCCTGCATCCCTACCAGCCTGGTACCTCGGTGTGGATCAAAGATTGGAAGAAGACACCGCTGGAACCCCATTGGAAGGGACCATACATCGTCATCCTGTCTACCCCAACTGCAGTAAAGGTAGCGGAGATCGACGCCTGGATCCACCACAGCAGAGTCAAGCCCGCAGCAGCTCCAGAACCTGAGAAGTGGACCGCGGAGCAGCATCACGATGCACCTTTACGAGTTACTCTGAGACGGCAACCAGCAGCGTAGACACTTTGTCACAGTGCCTTGCAGTAGCCAAGTCTTTCGAAGAGGATTGCTGTTTTCCATGCAGCAACAGTTTTGTTTCAACGAACCCAATCTGCGTGTGATTTTGCACACTACTTTGATACTACATTGATTAACCACACTTCAAAAGCCAACTGAAATTGCTAAGTTGGTTACTGTGTGATGAACAATTTGAGGATCTTCAATCAACACTCAGCACCCGTTGAAATTGCTTTATTAGCGCACGGGACGAAGAAAAGATCGTCGTGGTCAAGATTTGCAAGCTGAGGATTCAGAAGAACTCCAATCAACATGTATCTCTATTTTTGCTTGGCCCTGGTTGCCTGTTTTGGAGGTTTTGAATTGACTCATGCTTTACCTCCATGCACTGCTTGCATTACTTCTACTCGAACGGGACTAAAAGTAACTCAGACTTTGATTTATCATTCTCACTATAAATGCACTGGTAAAGTGACTCGGTGTATTTATAACACCACTGAACTAAATGTTTGCATTAAAGGTAACTCCAGAGTATGCTATAACCCGCATCAGAATCCATCATATTATACATTGGAAATACGATGGAAGGATGCAGACGGACCTATAACACAGGTACACTAAAAAAATTTTTTTTTTAAACTGCCTCTAATGTTTCGATTGATTTTTACGTTTTTTGGTGCGCTGAATCCAAATCTGGTAACCAATTTGCTCCATCACGTACAGATTTTTTGCTACATTGGGTTAGCAGTTTGAGGTGAACGTTTCAGATTGAGTGCGATCGAGATAAAAGTTTCTTGGATGAATTCTTTATACTAATTGTTTAGTAGTTATTCAAATAAGAATAAAGAAAATTGTAACAAGGCAGCACATAAGAATAGAGTAATGTCAACAAAACACACTGTGATGGTAGCAAAATTGTCTGCACTTAAAACAGCCACATACATGTGCACAAACATTGAGCATATAAGAGCGAGGTTAGACACAAAGCAAAGCAAAGCAAAGAAATGTGCAAAAAATGTTGTACAGGTATTATGTAAGAATAGAAAACGCAAACCGCACCATTGCAATACATGAAGACAAACACCCGATGGTGTGAAAATAAAATTCTAATAAATGAGATCCGACACTGTGGTAATAACTAGCAAATTTTTATTTCAAAGTTTAGTAAAAGCACGATATTTGTCAACACAGTTTAGATTTTAAAGTCATTCTTGGGTCAATCAATCTCCTGGTGGGCCCGTTTCTTCTTCCCCCGAATGCTTCTCTTGGTGCGCTGCTTGGCGTATTTTTCATCTGGGGTTTCCCGCAGCAGCAACCAGCAGAAATCAGCCATCATAGTGGTGTTCCATCTTCCTTGGTACCTTCTCTCTGCATCCTTGATGTCCTGGTGAAACCTTTCACCTTGTTCTTCACTGTACGCCCCCAAGTTTTCGGGAAAGTAGTTCACATGGGAGTGCAAGAAATGGACTTTCAGGCTCATGTTACAGCCTTGTTCTTTGAAGGCATTGAGCATCCTGGCAACAATATCCTTATAGTTCTCATCCCACCTGTTCCCCAAGAATTTGAGAACAACATCCTTGAAGGAATCCCAGGCTTCTTTTTCCTTCTCAGACATCGTTTCAGCGAATGCTCCATCTGAAATGAGTTTCCTTATATCAGGGCCAACAAACACTCCTTCCTTTAGCTTTGCTTCAGAAAGTCGGGGGAACTTTGAGCAAAGGTACCGAAAGCACTCACCATCTTTTGGAAGGGACTTGATGATTTGCTTAATGAGACCCAACTTAATGTGGAGAGGTGGTAATAGAATTTTATCACGAGGTACCAAGCTCTCATGAAGAACATTTTTCTCACCGGGTCTCAAATACTCCCGAATTGGCCAGTCTTTTTTCCCCCCAGTGTAGGTCGCGGGCCCGGCTATCCCACAAGCAAAGGAAGCAGGGATATTTGGTGAAACCGGATTGCTGCCCTAATAGCATGGATAGAATTTTAAAGTCTCCACAAATCATCCACTTATGCTCATCATAACGAATCTTCTGAAGAATCAGGGCCAAATTCTCGTATTTTTCTTGGAGAATAACAGAGTGAGCAATAGGAACTGAAGCGAATGTGTTGCCATTATGAAGAACACCTTTTATGCTGTCTTTTGACGAATCAATGAACAGCCGCCATTCAGCAGGATCATACTTGAGTTTAAACTTTTCCATCACTCCGTATATATCGTTGCAAAATACCAAATCTTCCTCTTTGCTGAAATACTTCAAAAATTGTGTCTCGCAGTTGCGGTACCAATAAAAAGTTGTTCCTGGTGACAATAGATTTTTCTGTTTAAGCCGAGAAGCTAGCAGTTGGGCAGCATCTTTTGGGAGTCCTAAATCCCGGACTAAATCATTCAATTCAGCTTGAGAGAAGTTCAGGTTTCGGATCTGGTTCAGTTTCAAACTCGGAAGTACTGGACTCATCGGGAAAAGCCATCTGAGTCTCATCCTGATCAGAACCGTCCACACAAATATGATCCAAAGATTTTGGTGGTTCAGGCACAGGTACTTCGTTGCTATGAGGCATAGGCCTAATTGCTGAGGGAAGGTTGGGGTAACTTATTACATTCTTATTTTTTAAGTTGTATCCCTTCACAATGCAAGAGCAAAAATAGCAGTCACTGCTGTGGTCTCTTTGTTCATGCCACATCATAGGTATTCCGAAACGAAATGCTTGTTTTTTACCTTTCATCCATAAGCGTAGATCTTCCTCACATGTCTTGCATACTTTGTGAGGAGCCCACGGTTTGTCTTGATCGCCTAACTTCAAACCGAAATAGGCGAAATATACTTTTTTAATAAATGCAGAAATGTTCCTCTGCCGCTTTTTCACGGTATATTCCCCACAAATAAAACAAAAACTGTCCGGAGAGTTGACGCAACCTCTGGCTCTGTGAGCCATCACAAATACACAGCACTGCAAACTACAACTGTAGTGAACCACTTCGGAATAAAGCTGGATTACGACTGAGCAAACAAAAGGTAATAATGAACTTGCAAGAAACTGAAATTTGACAGGAATGTTCATGTCGCAACCACCATGTTTGAGCGAGCGAACGAGGCGAGGCGAGGCGAACAGGAAAGAACATGCGCCAGCACGAGTACTGGATTTAGCCCCCTGCCTCCCAATTGTCCTGTTAATGTATAAAATGAATACAAAACACTCTAAAATATCATGAGGGAGTGTTTCTAGTTAGTTAACCATTACAACCTCTATTTTGGGCCAAGAAAATAAACTGCAGTCGGCTAAAAAGAAATTATGTGAACATTCCTTATATGGGTAAGAAATCTAATTTTGCAAGAAAACGTGACGTGATGGAACATTTTGGCTATTTTTCCTGGATTCAGCACCCCAAAATCTATAGGAATCAGTTGCAAAACTGGAGGCAGTTTTTTGGTAGTGTACCTGTGTAATTAATGCTACACGACCACTTAGATGCTAGTATACCTGCTGTTTTATATTTTGATGCATGTGATGTTATAAACAGAGATAGTCGTTCCAGATGTGGTACCTGGGAAAAAGCCTATCGCAATGATCATAAGTATATGTGCCCAGAAGGTGCCACGGGATGGAGAAAGTGTACTGGTAAGAAAGAGTCATATAGTACTGCCCCAGCTGCAGATTACTATTGCCCAAACTGGGAGTGTGCTTTTTATGCTACATGGAATGCTGGTATTACAGATGTACAGAGAGATAATCGAGTTGCCACTTTGACTAAGTCAAAAACAGATGACAAATGTAAGAAAGGTGCTTGTAACCCTTTGCAATTACGTATTCGTAATCCTAATGCATGGAAACAAGGATACAAGTTTGGTTTACGTATTGCAGGTGGAGCAGTAGATCCAGGAACCATTGTGTATATGAGATTGAATACCCAAGCCTACAAGTCATCTAAATATCACATCCATAACACTTTCTATGAAGCTATGCATGTAAATAAGTTCGAAATTCCACATCCATCCCAGAATTTGTTTTTAGAATTAGCTGGAGCAGTAGTATCCAGTCTAAAGATCTCAGATTGTTATTTCTGTGGCGGAACCCAGATGGGTGACCAATGGCCATGGGAGGCCCAAGAATTGAATTATTCTCTGACCTACAATCAGACTGAATTACACAAGACTACTAGCGAATGGGTGTTAGCGCACCCAATTGTTGGACGTCTTTGCTATGCCAGAACTGGACCCCAGTTCACCCAACAGGTAGGACAGCTGGTCTGTCTTGGCCAGAAGTTTTATAATGCCACTACCAAGAAGACATCATGGTGGTCAGGAAGTAAAGAACCTGAACCTCCTAACCCATTAGCCAGATTTCCTGAACTTGCTAGTTTATGGACTAACCTTGCCAAAACTCATACATGGCAAGCCCCACCTGGTCTGTATTGGATCTGTGGAAACCGAGCGTATGCTCAACTCCCATCACATTGGGGAGGAGCATGTGTCTTAGGGACCATCAGACCTTCTTTCTTTCTCCTACCCACAGAACATGGAGAACAATTAGGATACCCAGTGTACACTACTCACAGACACAAAAGAGCATTGCGACAGAAAAGTTCACCCCTTCAAGTAGGTAAATGGGAGAAGTGGAAGGGTGATGATTGGCCACCAGAAAGAATTATTGAGTATTATGGGCCTGCCACTTGGAATGATGATGGTATATATGGTTATCGAACACCAATCTATATGATTAATCGTATTATTCGCTTACAAGCAGTAGTTGAAATAATAACTAATGAAACTAGTCACGCTCTCACACTTTTAGCTAGACAAAGCACCCAAATGCGCACTGCCATATACCAGAATCGTCTAGCACTTGATTATTTGTTAGCAGCTGAAGGAGGAGTATGTGGTAAACTGAATCTAACCAATTGCTGTTTGAAAATAGATGACAAAGGTCAAGTAGTTGAAGAAATTGCTGAAGATATGCGCAAACATGCTTATGTGCCAGTTCAGACTTGGCACCCACTAAGATTACCTAACTGGTTTGCTAACCTTTTCTCATGGCTAGGAGGACTGAAGACTTTTCTCATACTAGTATTACTGATTGTTGTTATTTTCCTATTGCCATGTATAATCACATGCTGCATGTGTTCCTTACACAGTGCTATTGATAGTACAGTAGAGCGGAAGACCGCAACTAAGATAATGGCTCTATACCAACCTCGTCCTCCTGGATATAGCAGGACTCCTCTAACTGTAGTATAATTACTTTGAAGTGATTTAATTCTCACACCTTATTAACTAATAGGGTGAGATTAATCAAAGGGGGGAATGTGGCAGGTGTAGGCCTGTGATCCACAGTGTCTGACATAAGCAAGCCTAACTAGCTTGACCTGTAAATGAAGCTTGTGAAGAGGCCCATAGGAATTGCACATCCCCCAATATGCTGCTATAGAACTAAGAATTTAGTAAAAGTATTGAATTAGCTTAGACAAGCAGAACGAATGGAAAAATACAGAAATTCATGTTTAAAACTGCTGACAGAGAAGTTATAGAGCCCTGCTTCCCTGCACGTAGCAACTAGCCCAGTAGCCTTGAAAGTAGGAAAGTAACAAGTTAGTGAACTGACCATTGTAACTGGGACTAGAAGGGGGGTAAGCAGGTGCTGAGCCCACTGAAAGAATATAATTGGATAATCATATCAGTACCGGGACCAATAGAAAGGGGTACGGGAGGTTACCGGGACCAATGAAATGTTTTTCTATACCTAGAATGAAGCTAAAGTCTATAAAAGTTGTTGTATTGCCAGAGAACTTGGCTCAGCCATTTTAAATTTGATTCTGCTTGAGACTTGTGCACAAATAAATGATTTGGACCTTCTGAACAGACTCCTGGTATCATTGGTTTGTCTGTGCTCTGCTGCTACACAAGCATATATGTCCAGGCATATCAATCTAGGCCACGGGCTAGGTTCTGGATCATCAATGATCCTGGAAAAATTCACAAAAGGTCAGGTGTATATAGCCAACCCTGCTCACTTATTTGAGCTAGATACATTTCCTTAATTTTCTTTAATTTTTCATAAAGTGAATACCCACACATCTAAATAACATAGCCCATAATGCATGTGTACAAAAAACTGCAGCACTTTGTTTTAACACAAAGATCCAAAATGGCACAGCACAAATTTGCATAGAGCCCCAATGCCACTGTAAACGCCCTTCCAGTGTTTTGCAACCACTTCATCAGGGGGAGGCAAAACTGCAATGTGCCATCAATCTATGCCGCGGATCATGCAGCAGGTCACATTCTGACGCAACAACCAGCTGCTACATCCAAAAGTACAAAGGAATGGTTAAAAAGGAACAAATGGGCTGTTTTAAACTGGCCAGCAATGAGTCCTGATCTCGATCCAATCGAGAACCTTTGTAAAGAGCTGAAATCTGCCATAGATAAAAGGAATCCTGGTAACATTCATGAGATGGAACAGATCACAGTTGAAGAGTGGGAGAAGCTACCAGCAGACAGATGTACAAAACTTAACGGCTGCAAGAAATGTTTGGAGGCTGTCATCACTGCCAAGGGTTGTGCAACCAAATATTAGTGAAGGGTGCCATTAATCCTGTCCAGGTCATATTTTGTGTTTTTTTTCTCAGAAATTACTGTCTTTTGTGTGTATGGGGGGGATTTTGTTTGTTTATTTATTTATTTTATTTATTTAACAGTTTTTATATACCGCACTATTCATCATCAGTGTGGTTTACATTAAACAACAACATACCTGTCAATATATAACTGATCTAGGTTTACAGATAACAGGGAAGGTAAACTGGGTGCAAACTGGGTGCAAACTGCAGCACCGGGACGCAGTGGGTACACTTACACTGCGCCTTGGAAAACAAACTAAATACAACAAGAATGTGACATTTTTATACAGTTTCTTTTCCCCCATGTACCCCTCACCTCTTCCCACCCCCACCTCCTCCAGTTTTAATGGTGGCCCATACATTCAGTCATCTCCATTCATACTCTATTCCATGTTCTCTCTCCGGTGGCTCTACTCACATTAGTGGCTCTAAATGCCCTTAATCCAAGGTTCCATCCCCCTGCACATAATCCTTACATAGTCAAGAGTTCATTACGTGCTCGGGGTGTTAATGTATTGATATACTTCTCCTACAGCATTACAAAGTTTTCTCGCTTATTCTTGTTCCCTCTAGCATCTAACCATTCCAGCCATTCCCAAAAAGTGGGCGCCTTGGCTTCCCTCCATCGATGGAGAAGGGGTTGCTTGCCTACCACGCAGGCTTTCCGCATTAGTGATCTATTCCACTGTCTGTTAGGGTGTGCAGTTGCCAGCTGATCAAATACCACAAGAGCCCTGGTCCATTCCTACCCTTTGGTCAGTTATCTGACATGTATTTATGAATCTGATGCCAATACCTCTGTACTGCCTCACAAAAGCCACCACTTGTGGCCAAGTCCTGGCATGGAGCACCATGGACAACTACCATCCTGTGTCAAGCAGCTCCGCAGTGCCTGGCGTGGAGAAAAAAAATGTGTAAGGCATACTGCCCAAAACTACAACTCCCTTAATTTTGCTGACTGAACCAAACCTGGGATACATTATATCGTACCCAGCACTGTAGCTTGGTCAACCAGAGACTTCAGTTCCTCTGCCCACTTTCGCTCACGTTTTGGAGAGATCTGAAGAGTTGGCCCACTTTGCCAGCTTGTCTTAATATTTGGAAACAGATACACACTACTGCTCCAAAAATTCAAAAAATTGTAAAATCTGAGCAGCCTTCTCCGCCGTTAGGTGATCTTGTGGGAGTGATCCAACATAGTGTCATATCTGACAATATGTAAAAATGTGCCCACTCCCCAGACCATATTCCTCCTGCAGGATATAAAAGGATTTAGAAGCTCCTGACATGTCCACCACATGCCCCAGGTTGCGTATCCCTTTCGCCGCCCACTCGCAAAACATCTGTATCTCTGTTCCAGGCAAAACTGTATGTTGCCTCGTATGGGCAACTGGCTGGATGCTGTCGGTGATGTCTGCCAACATAAACACAGAAAACGCCACAGCCCCCTTATCGTTCAATCAATAGGTTCCATGCCAAACACTGTGGCAGCACGGCACTATCCATGTGTAGTATTGCTAGTAGGGAGTTTGGGGAAGTGAATGTTTCCTCCAGCGCTCACGGTGTATATATCTCTGTATATCCCAACCAATCACCTAAGTGGCAGAGTTGACAAGCCTGTGTATAGCGAAACTGATCCGGGAGACCCAGTCCCCACCACCGCCAGGGACCGCTCAGATACGCCATTGATAAAAAAGCTCTTTTCCATTGCCATAAAAATCTCCACAAAGCTTGTTCAATTACAACATCATCTTTGCGTAGAAGACAAAGTTGGAGAGTCTATAGCATGTAAAGTAGTTTAGGGAACAACACCAAATGAAACGCCGCCACTTGTCCTAGCAGTGACAGTGGAAGGGGAGTCTAGTGTCTCATCCAGATCTACAAGTGCTGCAACACCCTGGTATAATTACATCTGTACAGCAAGTGAAGGTCTCGAGTTAATTGAATGCCCAAATATGTAAATACTGTATCCACCCAACGTAGAGGAAAAGGAGTTCCCCATGTTGAATGCAGCCCTCCCAGCACATCCAGAGCCTCAGACTTGTCTCTGTTTATTTGAAGACCTGCTATCTCAAACTTAGCGAATTCCAAAGCACCCTTGGCAAGAAAGTTTAGGGTGAAGTGAGGTGGATTAACATGCCATCTGCGAAGCCAGAGACCTTGAATTCCGACCACCCAATCTGGACTCTTGGTGCCTCTCTGTATTCTACTAGTTTAGGTATCACTGGATCTAAAGATAAGATGAACAGTAGAGGGACAGGGCAGTCCTTTCTCGTCCCATGTCCCAAACTAAAGTCCTCGGAGAACACCCAATCTTCCACCACCACCACTGTGGTTTTGGCATATAATGGCCGTACCATGTGGATGAATTTGTCCCCCAAGCCATAGAAACATGACGACAGAAAAAGACCACATAATCTATCTAGTCTGTCCTTTCATATCAACCACTACAAGAATCCCCTTTTTTCCTTTAGAGATTCTCTGTGTTTTCCCATGCTTCTTTGATACTGTCCTCATCTCTACCACCTCCACTGGGAAACTATTCCACGGATCCACCACTCTTTTCAGAAAAAAATATTTCCGCATATCATTCCTGAATCTATCCCCTTTTACCCTCATCCCATGTAGCAGAGCTTGCTTTCAATTGAGAGGCTCTTCCCCTGTGCATTTATGCCATGGAGGTATTTAAACATCTCAATCATATCACCTCTATCCCGCCTTTCCTCTAAGGTGTACATATTAAGATCCTTAAGTCTGTCCTCATATGCTTTATAATGAAGACCACTAACCATTTTAGTAGAGGTACTATCACCTCCTTTCTTCTGCTGGCCATTCCTCTCCTTATGCACCCAAGCATCCTTCTAGCTTTTTCTGTTGCCTTTTCTACCTGTTTAGCTACTTTAAGATCATCAGACACAATCAGCCTAGGTCCCGCTCTTCTTTAGTGGACAAAAGCACTTCACCCTCTATACTATATTGCTCCCTTGGATTGCTTCAGCCCAAATGCATGACCTTGCATTTTTTAACATTAAATCTCAGCTGCCAAATTCTAGACCATTCTTCAAGCTTAGCTAGATCCCTCCTCATGTTATCTACACGTTCCTGGGTGTCTACTCTATTGCAGATTTTGATATCATCCGCAAAGAGGCACCTGACAGTCCTTCCTCTATTTCACTAATAAAGATGTTAAAAAGAATTGGACCAAGGACAGATACCTGGGACACACCACTGGTAATCTCCTTCTCAGAGTGAGCTCCAATTACCTATACTCTTTGTCCCCTCCCTCTCAACCAATTTCTAACCCAAGCAGTAACTTTAGGGTCCATCCCTAGGGTGCTCAGTTTGTTTATAAGTCACCTGTGAGGAACAATGTCAAAGGCTTTACTGAAATCTAAATACACCACATCTAGGGCTCTCCCTTGTTCCAACTCCCTGGTCACCCAGTCAAGGAAATCAATCAGATTTGTCTGACAGGACCTGCCTCTGGTGAATCCATGCTGCCTCGGATTCTGTAATCCGCTGGACTTCAGAAACCTCACTATTTTCTCTTTCAGCAGCACTTCCAATAATTTACTCACCATCGAAGTTAAACTAACCAGCCTGTAGTTTTAAATCACATCCTTACTTCTGCTTTTGTGTAAAGGGACCACATGTGCCTCTCTCCAATCCTTTGGCACCACCCCCGACTCCAACGAGGCATTGAAAAGATCAATCAGTGGAACTGCTAGAACATCCCCCAGTATTCTAGGGTGTATCCTATCCAGTCCCATCGCTTTGTCTGCTTTAAGTTTAGCTGGTTTCTCATGAACAATCTTCTGAAAATTGTTCAAGATGTCCCTCGCTTCTGTTCCTGTTTGTGGATGTTTTCTGAGGTCCTGCTTCTGGTTCTTTATCTGTGAACACAGAACAGAAATATTTGTTAAGCAATTCCGCTTTATCCTCATCAGCTTTTACATATTCCTTCCCTTCACCCTTGAGTCTGACAACACTACTTTTGCCCTTCCTCTTCTCACTAACATATCTGAAAAATGTCTTAGCCAATGCAATAAAACGGCGGGGGGGGGGGGGGGTCTTTCCTCCTCTTTTTGAATCTTTGCTTTTCTGACTACTTTGCTAGCTTCTCTAGGTTTTTCCAAATATAAATGCCTGTCTTCCTCTCTTTGTGATCTCTTGTAATCTCCAGGAACAAGCATATGGGTGGCATCAGAACCGACGGAACCCATGGAACGCTCCCTAGCGTCCTATAGGAAAGACTTTGGGAGCATCCCACTGCACCTAAGTAGCTGCCTTCCTGCCTTTCCAACTCTCCCTCCTCAGTTTTTCATTTTCCACAGAGCCGACAGGGAGAAATTCCTGTCACCGCAGAAAATTTACTACTTTTGTGGTTGTGTCTGCCTTCCTGTCGATGCTAGCACTGGCACCATCTGTGTTTCTTCTTTTTTCTGTTTCTTTTTTATTCTTTAAAAAAAAAAAAAAAAACTTCTGTGTTTTTTTTCCCTGAGGGTACCTTGCCCTCTTGGTGCTTAGGCGCCATTTCGGGCCTTAGGTCCCTTTTTCCTTTTAAGATGGATAAACCAGCTAGTGGTTTCAAAAAGTGTTCCAAATGTAACAGTACCATCTCTGCTACCGACACTCATGACTGGTGTCTCAAATGCTTGGGACCAGACCATAGGCCATCGGAATGCCTTCTCTGCAGGAAAATGACAAAAAGGGGCCTGCAGAATAGAGCTGCGAAACCCGGCACCCTCTTTGCCACCGATGCAATGTCGGTTGCATCGATGACGTCGAGAGCTTCATCTTCATCCCATGGATCTCAGGTATCGAAACCCAAGTCTTCCTCAAAGGCTGGCCGGTCTTCCAAGGGTAGATCTCCTTCTAAGCATCGAGATGCCTTAGGCGTTGCCCTGGAGGGGAATACACCAGCCAAACAAACCTGGCGGGAGGTGCTTGCCTCCAAAACATTAACGGGATCCCAAGATGCTCCCGAGGCCTCCACCTCCGGAGTGCTCTTGGTGCCATGCTCTGGGTCGTGGCCCGCTGTTCAGGTACCGATACCCAGGCATCGGCTGGCTCCATGGATCAACGTATCCTGGCCATTGAGCGGAGTTTAGCAGCCTTGATAGCAGCTCCAGTACCACTAAAGCCTCTGCAATCGGTACTGACACCGGTATTGAATGTGTCTGCATCAACCATTGCGCTGCTCACCATGCTACCACACATGCTGGCCCTATAATCAGTGTCCGGTACCGAGGCATTCCAATACAGATTTTGATCGGTACCGTCGACGGGCTGGGTGGGAGCACCCAGCCCGCCGACACTTTGAGTCCTCCAATTCCGACTCATCTGATGAATCGATTGGTACCAGGGAAATGGAGGCTCTTCCAGAAGATCCTTCTCCTTCCCCACAACGCCATATGTCTCCTCCAGAGGACATGTCTTTTCAAGACTTTATACGGGATGTGGCTCGGGGCCTCTCCATTACGGTGACCTCGGAAAAAGAACTGAGAGCTGAAGAACTTGAAATTCTTCAGTATCCAGCAGCCCCGAAGGAAGCTGCTACTCTACCTTTTCACCGGATATTGCATGACCTCATGCTTAGGATGTGGGAGACACTCTTAACTGTCTCTCCATATTCTCGGAGGCTCGATACCATGTATTGGGTACCGCAGTGTCCCGGTTTCCAGAAGACACAGTTAACACACCACTCCGTGGTAGTGCAATTGGCAGTGCATCAAATTAAAAGTGCCAAGACACATTCCTCAAATCCTCCGGGCCGGGAGGCGAGAACTCTCAATGCCTTTGGTTGTTGATGTTTTCAAGCCTCCATGTTATCGGCCAGAATAAGTTCTTATGTACTCTACATGGGTATGTTCCTTCGGGAGGTTGCTAAGGATTTAGAACTAATGAC
This sequence comes from Ichthyophis bannanicus, assembly GCA_033557465.1. NCBI lineage: Eukaryota > Metazoa > Chordata > Amphibia > Gymnophiona > Ichthyophiidae > Ichthyophis > Ichthyophis bannanicus. The sequence continues at coordinate 91,125,549 of CM066040.1, forward strand.
TCTTCTCCCTGATGACAAGAGGGATGATTACCTGTCACTTGAAAAACATGCCCAGAATGTTTCCAAATTTATGAACAGGGCAACCTTTGATTGCTTTGAGTGTATTAGCAGAACTTCTGCTGTTTGCATCGGTGCACGTCGGATTGCTTGGTTACAAGCATCCGATCTTGAACAGTGGGTGCAAGATAAGCTGGGGAACACTCCTTGCACAGGGGGAAACCTTTTTGGCAAGGATTGGCAGGACAAGGCTTCTCAGCTGGAATCCGAGAATACCACTCTCAGTAGGCTGTCTAGAATCACTGCCAACCCAGCTAAGAAAAAGACTATAAAGAAGCCTTTTTTCAACAGGAGGCAGTTTTACCCTTCTTATACCCACGCTGTGCACTGTCCGGTCCATGCTTCCCAGAAGGGACAGCAACAACAGAAGCAACAAAGGAAGGCTCAGACCCCCAGGGCTCAGCCAATTCAACAGACCCAGCCTCCTCAAGATCTTTGACTTCTTTCTAGAGAAGTTAGCTGTCCTACCTCTGGAGGTCCCAGAGCCAGTCAACTTTCCAGGCAGACTGTTATTGTGCGCAAAAGTGGGATCAGACAACATCAGAACATTGGAGACTCTCCATAGTTGCAGAGTGGTACAAACTTCACTTCCAAAGTATGACCCCTCCTTCTACTCCAAGAGAGTTCAGCTCTTGGCCTCCTTTCACCATTCTCTTGTTCCAAAAGATTACCATCCTCCTTGCTCAGGGTGCGATAGAGGAGATGCCACTCTGTCAGCAAGGCCTGGGCTTCTACTCCCCCCTACTTCCTTATCCCAAAGAAGACAGAAGGATACAGGCACATTCTGGACCTCAGAGAATTGAGCAAGTATCTGCTCTGAGAGAAATTCAAGATCTTTCTCGGAACTCTTCTCCCTTACCTCCAGAGTCAGGACTGGCTTTGTTCTCTAGATCTAAAGGATGCGTATACCCATATCCTATTCACGCAGAACACAGGAGATTTGTACGATTCCTCTTTCAAGGAAGACATTGCTAGTACAAGGTTCTACCCTTCGGCCTGGCCTCTGCCCCAAGAGTCTTTACAAAATGCATGGCAGTAGTGGCAGCATTCCTAAGATCTCTAGGGATATTTGTCTTCCCTTACTTAGACGACTGGCTCATCTGAGCAATGACAGCTCTAGAGGCCAGCTCTGCTCTCTCCCATACAATGCAGGTTCTTCAACACTTGGGATTTGTAATAAATTTTACAAAATCCCAACTCGCCCCTTCTCAAACCTTAGAGTTCATAGGGGCTCTCCTAGACACGCAGCAGTCAAAGGCTTTTCTACCATAGGCTTGCTGCGCTCGAATCATTCAGCTAGCTTCTCAGGCAGGTATGAAAACTTTCCTAACTGCTCAAGAAATGCTTCAGTTTCTGGGCCATATGGCTTCCGTTGTACATGTGGTTCCCTATGCTCGTCTGCATATGTGTGCAGCTCAATGGACCCTGGCTTCGCAGTGGACTCGAGCATCAGGTCATCTGGGGGACAGAATCATGATCTCTGCATGTCTAATTTTGTCTCTCCAATGGTGGCAGTCACCAAAACACCTTCTCGTAGGGTCACCTTTTCAGATGCCACCACACCAATCTACCCTGACGATGGATGCATCCAAATTGGGTTGGGGTGCTCATCTGGACAATTTCTTCACTCAGGATCTTTGATCTCAGCAGGAGGCACGACGTCACATAAATCTGTTGGAACTCGGAGCCATCCACAATGCTCTCAGGATGTTCCAAGACTACCTTCGCTCCCAAACAGTTTTAGTCCAGACAGACAATCAGGTAGCCATGTTCTGTGTGAACAAGCAAGGTGGAACAGGTTCTCAAGCATTGTGCAATGAAGCCCTACATCTATGCTCTTTTGCCATACGCCATCAGATTCACCTACTAGCAGTATATCTCCCTGGCAAACAAAATCTCCTGGCAGACAAACTCAGTCGAGTACTATTGCCACACGAGTGGCTCTCTCCATGTGGATCAGATTGCTCGAATTTTTCAAATCTGGGGAAACCCAGATATAGATCTGTTTGCAAGTCCTCAGAATGCCAAACTTCCCCACTTCTGTTCCACAACACCTGCTCAGAACAGTCAGGCGATGGATGCTTTCCACCTCCACTGGGGTCGGGACATCCTATATGAGTACCCTCCCATTCCCCTTATCCCCAAGACTCTTTCCAAACTCCAGAGAGACAGGGGCTACATGATTCTCATAGCCCTGCATTGGCCACGACAAATGTGGTATCCATTGCTTCTACGTCTCTCTCAAGCCAAACCTCTGGAGTTGGGATGTGCTCCAGATCTCCTATCTCAGGAGAACAGGACGCTTCTTCATCCAAACCCGCAGTCCTTAAATCTGACAGCATGGCTGCTGAGAGCTTAGAACTCCAGGACATCAACCTCTCTCAACAGGTTAGAGATATCTTATTGGCTTCAAGGAAACCTTCCACAAGGCGTTCTTATGCCTTCAAGTAGGGAAGGTTTTAAATCTGGTGTTCAAAAAAGGATCTTAATCCTTTTTCCGTTCCCGTGGAAGCATTACTTGAGTATCTCATTCACCTCTCGTCCTCTGGACTCCAAACCAATTCGGTAAGGGTCCACCTAAGTGCCATTGTGGCATCTCACACGCCCTTATGGACAACCTGTCTCCTCTCAGCCACTTGTAGTGCTCTTCATGAGGGGCCTACTCTTAACTAAGCCTCCCATTAGGCCATCACCATCAGTGGCATGGGACCTTAATGTTGTCCTCGGACAGCTTATGAAGCCACCCTTTGAACCCCTAGCCACTACATCTCTGAAGTTTCTTTCTTGGAAATTTACCTTCCTAATTGCTCTCACTTCTGCAAGACGCATCAGTGAACTCAAGGCTCTAGTGGCTGACTCTCCTTATACATGGTTTCACCATGATAAAATAGTCCTTAGGACTCATCTTCACTTTAGGACAAAGGTGGTTTCGCCTTTTCATTTAAACCAGTTGGTTTGCCTTCCTGTTTTCTTCCCTAGACCTCATGCCCCTAGTGCAGAAAAAAGTCTACATACTTTGCATTGAAAATGTGCCTTGGCCTTTTATCTATAGAGAACTAGGCAGCACAGGAAAGCTTCACAGCTTTTTGTTGCTTTTGATTCCAGTCACCTAGGTCTAACAGTTTCCAAAAGAATACTCTCCAAATGGATTGCAGACACTATATCTTTTGCTTATGAGAGTGCAGGACTTTCCCTTGAAGGTCATGTTACAGCACACAATGTTCGAGCAATGGCTGCCTCCATGGCAAACCTACGCTCAGTGGCGATTGATGAAATATGCAAAGCAGCAACCTGGTTCTATGTCCACACTTTTGTGGCCCATTTTTGCTTGGACAAGGAGTCCCGCTGGAATGCCTCGTTTGGTCAGGCTGTTCTCCAGCATCGTTTTCAGACTTAGATCAACTCCTACCCCCCATCCCGGGTTTCAATACCAGACATCCTTGGAGGCTACATGACCCACTTAAGCCTGTGTTTCATGGCTCTCTCTTTGGTCATCTCCCTGGCATCTCCAAGCTAGGGAGTCCCATATGTGAAGACTACATTCCTGCTTGTTCCTGGAGATAGCATAGTTACCTGTAACAGGTGATCTCTTGGAACAGCAGGAATTGAGTCTTCACAACCCACCCTCCTCCCTTAGGAGTTGTATTTCTCTCTCCTTTTATCTCAGCTACAAACCCAACTGAGGAGGGAGAGTTGGAAAGGCGGGAAGGCAGCTATGCAGGCGTAGTGGGATGCTCTCAAAGGCTTTCCTATAGGACACTGGGGAGCATTCCCTCACGAGCTCCATCGGTGCCGACATCACCCATATATGAAGACTCAATTCCTGCTGTTCCCGGAGATCACCTGTTACAGGTGAGTAACTATGCTTTTTATGAAGGCCTCCCTCTTTTTCTTCACCTTTTCAGCTACTTCTTTCGAAAACCATAGTGATCTCTTTTTCCTTTTACCTTTATTTACCATTTTAACAAAAAGGTTGGTTGCCCTTAAAATATCCCCTTTCAATTTTGCCCATTGTCTTTCTACATCCCCCAGCTGTTCCCATCTTTCTAATGACTCCCTGAGGTATTGGCCCATCTTGGCAAAGTTAGTTTTCCTATAGTCTAAGACCCTTGCTTTTGAATGGATTTTAACAGCCCTAGTCCTAATACTGAACCATACCATCTGGTGATCATTGGATACAAAATGATCTCCCACTATAACATCAGAAACACTTTCACCATTGGTAGGCATCAAGTCTAGTATGACCCCTTCACATGTGGGTTCCTTTACCAGTTGCCTGAATAGTTCTCTGTGTAGAGAATCCAGGATCTCCTTACTTCTAGATGATACTGCAGCAGGAATGTGCCAATTACCATCTGGCATATTGAAATCCCCTATCAGTAGCACTTCCCCTTTTATAGCATACAGGGGCAGGAGTTAAAATGGGTATGCCCATTCTACTCATTCAAAAACCTCCTCAGCATCAAAGCTAACTAGTAGGGATGGCAGCTGATGCTCACGAATCCACTCGAGAGGCTGTGATCTTACGCAAGTTATGAGATGCATATCTGCCATGTACGAAGCCCACTTGGGACTCCTGCACTGGACTCAGCAGCAGAGATGCCAGGAATTCCGCTAGAACCTTAGCTAAGAGCTTCAGATTAAAATTGATCAGAGAAACTGGTCGGTAGACATGATCTGTAGGGAGTCTTTTCCCAGTTTTGTAATTAACGTGATGTAGGCTTTATTTCCCCCCTGGACCACACATCAAAGTTTATAAAATTCAGCATTGAATCTGTCCGGGCGTGGCGCTTTGCAGAACTGAGCCGTTTGAATACCCTTTTGCACTTCCTTCACCAATATCAGTGCTCCCAACAGCCCCGCCTGTTGATCTGTAAGTCGTGGCAGAGACAGGTCTTGCAGGTACATCATCATGTATGTGGAAGAAATCCCCTCTCCTGTGTACGGGGTGTGGTAAAAAGTTTGAAAGAGATGCAAAATCTCAGTTGCATCTTTATGAATTTTACCACTCTTATCTTGCAAAGCAGCTGTCATCTGTGGTCCTCTGCCACTTTGAGGCAGCAGGCCAAGAGCCTTCCTGATTTATCGCCATAGCGATACGGTTGGTATTTGTAATACCAGCGATTTTCTTCACCAGCTGATGCAGTGTTTCATTAAGAGCGGTTTGTATTTCCATTAGCCAGGCTTTAGTTGATTAACCTCGGGTGACTTGGCCCTCTCGGAGGTGCTCTGCTGTTGGCGGTCGTGTTCCTTAAGTGGAGGAGATGGGTCGAAGGAAACATAAGCAGGCTCCCCTACCCTCGGGGGAGCCCCTTATTGGAGCTGTCAGGCAGAAGACACTTACGATGTGTGGGTTTGTTCCCCCCGATTGTTGGAGCTGCATCTTCGGCGGGTCTGGCGTTTTCTCCGGATCTGAGCACGTCGGGGGTAATACTTTCCCCTGAACAGCGGGCCCCCCCGCCTTGCCACGGAAGTATTGCAGCGGCCTCTGGAGTGCTTCCTGACGGTGTGAGAGCTAGCACGCCGGTACAGGGGAGTGAAGAGGGCTCCGAGGCTGGCTGTTTTCACTCTGTTTTGCCATCTGGAGTGGGATTAAGAGTGGAGGCTGTTCCTTTTTTGGAGGGCAGCCCAACCCAAGCTGGTTGTGCTGTGGTGTCCATCAAGCGAGCTGGCATGTTGGTGAAGCCCCAGAAAATTACTTTGGAGGTGCTATGGGATGCCATTTCTGCCATGCATTCTTCTCTTGAGGCTATCTCTGAGTGGAGGAGTGGCCTAGTGGTTGGGGCAAGGTACTTCAGGCCGGAAGGTTGGGGGTTCAAATCCCACTAGAGGACAGCAACCTTGGGCCGGAAGGACTGGGGTTTCTAGTCCCACAGGTGCTCCTTGTGGTCTTGGGCAAGCCACTTAACCCTCCATAGCCCATGTTCCCTGTAAAATAGTTATCTCCAAGTTATAATGCCCTGTTCAATGTAATTTCAGTTTGTTCAATGTAAACCGCACTGATGCAGAATAGCGCGGTATATAAGAGAATGTAAATAAATAATAAATAAATAAATCTATGTACATGCCCCCAAGATGTCCATACTGAGCATGTCCACATTTAAAAAAAAAAAAAAAATCTCTAAGTACTGAGAGCAATGTTCCCTCTAATTTTCTGTAGGCTGTGTGCGCATAAAATATCAGCTGTGTGCAGCTTTTGAAGGAAGGTTAAATTTTTGTGCGCCACATAACGACACTCGGAGTTACATACTTTAAAATTTGACTACACGTCAGAATACAGTATGTACACCACATTGATTTTAATCAAATTAAATGAAAATAGACTATTACTAAATGAAGCGGGAAATTTCTAGTAATTACAATCATAACTTTTAAATTTTAAGACGTCTGTGTTGTTTTCTATCAGAATCAGAGCTGTAATTTTTGTGCGCTCTTTTGTAAAGTATGTGCGCTCGCTCGGCGAGGTGTGTGCGCGCGCACACGCGCACAGCTTAGAGGGAACAGTGACTGAGAGTGATTTTCTTCATACACATATTCAAGAACGTTCTAGAGTCCAGCAGGAGCAGGCGGGGAAGTTGGAGAGGCTTGAAGGTGATCTAGAACAGCTCTGGGAGCTGCACGGGACCCACATTAAAGAAAGAAATGTGACCTCTAGGAGACTGGAATATCTGGAAAATCAAGTCCAGAAGAATAATTTAAGATTGATTAGCTTTCCTAGGTCTCCATTATACTCACCCTTGGAGATGGTACGTAGGTATTTCTAGGAGGTCTTGAAGATCTCCAAGGATGACCTACCACCTTTAACCAGGGTTCAGTATCTTGATGTGGGCCAGAGCAATGTAGGTGCTGTGAGACAAGCTCCAGATGAACCCGGAGACCTCACTGGGTTTTTGGAGAGCTCTCTGGAGCTTGTCATGGCTCGCTCCACTCCTTGTTACCCTGGCTCTCGAATCTGATAAATCCCTAATTCTTCGTTTATATTTTGGAAATTTCACTGAGCAGTTCTTTGGTTCCCATGTGCGCATTTTCCCCAATCTTGCTAGGGATACCCAGCTAAGGAGAAAGGAATTCCTGCAGATAAAACCCAGGGTCCTTTCTATTGGCGGGTCTTTTTTGTTGAAATTTCCTGCTAGATGTCATGTTTCCTATAAAGAAAAGTTGTATTTGATTTTTGAACCTCGGCAGCTATTGGAATTTCTTATGGCTAGGGAAGATCACTTGGTTTTGATTGGCTCCCATACGGCTGATGTATAAGTCTCTCACTGCTATGAAATGTTTTGTTTTTTCCTTATGTCTATGTTTCCTGATGCCTCCTTTAATAATAATTGTGGACTAATTTTTGGCTATGTTATATTTCCTTTATGTTAATAGAGTATTACTTGTGATGTTGCCAAATTTACTTTATTCATTTCTATGAATTTAATGGAATATTCAATAAAAGATTTAAATTTAAAAAAAAAAAGTTAAATGACTTGGTTGAAGCACCCCTGCTGGGTTTATTTGGAATGTAAGATTTTAATGCTGTGAATTATGGCTTGTGAATATCTGTGTTTCTGAGAAATAAAATGTTCAAAAATTCCCTTTTTTTCAGTGTCTGAAATACTGAAAAATGCTGTTAATTATTGAGTAATTAAGTATAATGTAAATTGCCACTATTAATTCAATTTGTATGGGGTACTAATTGCCATCTGAATCTCTGCCCTGCCCGTCTCTAAGATTCATTAACTATGTGGAACTTCCTTTTTTTCTGTACAACACATTTAAGGGGAGAGATTGTCCCAAGTGGACACCCCTCCTTTTTATGTGGACTCTAAAGAGTAATAAGGAATTAACCTCCATTCATATAATCATTGAAATGCTGTGCATTACTGTGATTGAGCAGGTTTTCATTCCTTTTGGTGTTTTATAGTTGTATAATAGTAAGTCAAAGCAGATTCTAGAAGGCAAAAGCTGCAAATCCTACCTTGAAGGATACTACCAAAAGCAGAGAGGTTCCAAAAAAGAGCAAAGTAGCCCAAATGCCCTCAAGTATGAAGCAGACAGAGCTTAAAGATCCCAAATTACCCATGTCTACCAATAGCCAAATTAATATGAATAAAATAGTCTCTAAAATGCTTGTATGCAAATGCTAGAAGTCTAAAAAATAAGATGGGAGAGTTAGAATATATAGCACTAAATGAGAGGTTAGATATGATTGGAATATCAGAGACATGGTGGAAGGAGGACAACCAGTGGGACACTGTGATAACTGGGTACAAACTATATCGTAATGATAGAGCTGATCAAATTGGTGGAGGGGTTGCGCTCTGTTAGAGAGGGCATTGAGTCAGAAAGGATTAAAGTTTTGCAGGAAACAAAATTTGCTGTAGAATCTCTATGGATTGAAATTCCATGTAAAAAGGGGAAGGCGATGGCAGTGGGGGTGTACTATCGACCACCAGGCCAGAATGAACAAATGGATGATGAAATGCTCAAAGAAATCAAGGAAGCTAACAAAAGTTACAGTGCAGTAATAATAATGGGTGATTTCAATTACCCCGGTATCGACTGGGTCAGTGTCACGGCAGGACATGCTAGGGAGATAAAGTTCCTAGATGACATAAATGAATGCTTCTTGGAGCAGCTGGTTCATGAACAGACCAGAGGGGAAGCCATATTAGACCTGGTCCTTAGTGGAACACCAGATCTAGTGCAAGAGATAAGGGTGTTGGGGCCACTTGGCAATAGTGATCATAGCATGATCGCCTTTGATTTAATTAGTGGAGGAGGGATAGTACGGAAATCCACAGTACTACCTTTTAACTTTTGAAAGGGAGACTATGATAAAATGAGGAAAATAGTTAAGAAAAAACTAAAAGGAGCAGTTGCAAAGGTTAAAGACTTACATCAAGCTTGGGTGTTGTTGAAAAATACTATCTTGGCAGCCCAGACCAGCTGTATTCCACGCTTTAAGAGAAGTGGAAGGAAGTCCAAAAAACTGCCAGCATGGTTTAAAGGTGAGGTCAGAGAGGCTGTTGCCAAAAAAGCATCTTTCAGGAAATGGAAAAAAGAGCCAAACGACGAAACCTGGAAACAGCACAAGCACTGGCAAATCAAATGCAAGGCATTGATAAAGCAGGCAAAGAGAGAATTTGAGAAGAAGCTTGCTGTGGAAGCAAAAACGCGAAATAAAGATTTTTTCAAGTACATTCGCAGCAAAAAACCTGTGAGAGAGTCAGTTGGTCCATTAGATGATAGAGGAGTTAAAGGGGCACTAAGAGGCGACAAGGCGATAGCGGAGAGACTGAATGAATTCTTTGCTTCAGTCTTTACTGAGGAAGATGTAGGGATGTTACCCATGACTGAAGTGGTATTTAAAGGTGCGGAAGAATTGAAGGAAATATCGATACATCGGGAAGATGTATTACAACTATTAGATAAACTGAAGAGTAGCAAATCACCTGGGCCGGATGGTATACATCCAAGGGTGTTGAAAGAACTGAAATATGAGATTGCAGATCTGCTATTAGTAATCTGTGAACTATCATTAAAATCATCTCTAATACCTGAAGATTGGAGGATCGCCAATGTAACGCCAATTTTTAAAAAGGGTTCCAGGGGTGATCCGGGATACTACAGACCGGTGAGCCTCACATCAGTACCGGGAAAAATGGTAGAAACCATCATAAAGAATAAAATTACTCAGCATGTAGATAGTCATGGCCTAATGGGAGACAGCCAACATGGCTTTAGACAAGGAAAATCTTGTCTTACTAATCTGTTATGTTTTTTTTGAAAGTGTGAATAAACAGGTGGACAAAGGTGAGTCGGTTGATATAGTGTATCTGGACTTTCAGAAAGCCTTTGACAAGGTCCCTCATCAGAGACTTTTGGCAAAACTAAAGAGTCATGGGATAGGAGGCAGTGTACTGCTGTGGATCAAGAACTGGTTAAGAGAAAGCAGAGGGTTGGGCTAAATGGCCAATTTTCCCAATGGAGAAAGGTGAATAGTGGTGTACCCCAGGGATCTGTGCTGGATCCGCTGCTTTTGACATATTCATAAATGACCTGGAAAGTGGAATAACGAGTGAGGTTATCAGATTTGCAGATGACACAAAACTATTTAAAGTTGTTAAAACCCAAGAGGATTGTGGAAAATTGCAAGAGGATCTTGATAAATTGGAAGACTGGGCATCAAAATGGCATATGAAATTTAATGTGGACAAGTGCAAAGTTATGCACCTAGGGAAGAACAACCCCAACTATGGTTATACAATGCAAGGTTCCACATTAGGAACCACCACCGAGGAAAAAGATTTAGGCGTCATTGTGGATAACATGTTAAATCCCTCGGCCCAGTGTGCAGCGGCAGCCAAGAGAGCAAATAGAATGCTAGGTATCATAAGGAAAGGAATGGAAAATAAAACAAAAGATATTATAATGCCTCTATATCGTTCCATGGTGAGACAGCACCTTGAATATTGTGTGCAATTCTGGTCGCCGTATCTTAAAAAGGATATAGAGTTATTAGAAAAGGTTCAGAGAAGAGCCACCAAAATGGTAAAGGGGATGGAAGGATACTCCTATGAAGAAAGGCTAAAAAGGTTAGGGCTCTTTAACCTGGAAAAGAGATGGCTGAGGGGAGATATGATAGAAGTCTATAAATTAATGAACGGAGTGGAACGGGTAAACGTAGATCGTTTGTTTACGTTATCAGAATATAGAAAGACTAGGGGACATGCAATGAAGCTACAGGGTAAACTATTTAAGACTAATAAAAGAAAATATTTTTTCACTCAACGTGTAATCAAACTCTGGAATTTGTTACCGGAGGATGTAGTAAAGGCTGTTAGTATAGCTGGGTTTAAAAAAGGTTTGGACAAGTTCCTGGAGGAAAGGTCCATAAACCATTATTAAGAAGGGACCCAGGATATCGATGCTTGACCCAGTACAAGCACTGCGGAACCTGTGTCTTTTGGGGAAACTGCTAGGTACGTATGACCTAGATTGGCCACTGTTGGAAACAGGATACTGGGCTTGATGGACCTTGGTCTGACCCAATATGGCATATCTTATGTTCTTATGTACCAAAGCATGACACTATCTCATGAAAAGCAGCTTTTGTGGCTGGAACTTTAATCACTGTTTAAAAATATGGTCAGGCAGTTAATTTTTCAAGGAAGGAAGGTCTGTTTCAGTAAGATGTTTCTTCCCTCAAGTACTAGTTTTATTTATAGAATTTCTTATATACCATCTTCCTGAATACTCATTCAAGACGGTATACAATCACTTCATAAAACAATACAAAGCATCAGATAAGAACATTAAAACAAATACATATATAAACACAGAGAGAAAGTGACATCACCTCTGTGGCTGGATGGTTGAAAAAGAGCTCTGTCTTCCTAACCCCATAAAAAAGCATAAAAATATCCACAGTACCCCATAAAAAGCATCTGGGGGAAGTTCAGATGAGAGACAGCCATGGCAAAGCACAGGTGGGCATGGCTACCCGCCGGAAACCCTGGATTTGCAAGATTACATTATCCCAGCAAGTAAAAGAGAAGCTTGCGAGGTGCAGAAAATGGTGAGTACAACCAGATGAGGGGAAACGGTGCAAACGACTGCGAGACTGGAGGCGTGGTTTACAGAAGACGAGTCTCGGCCCCCTCACTCGAGCAAACATGTGGAATTGGCTTTAGAACTTAAGAAGGAGCTGATCGATGTGAAGAATGAGATCTGGGGCCTCATTAAAGAGCTGTGCACTGAGGTTAGCAGAGTTAGGGTTGCAGATTGTGAAGAAAGGATAGATTCTGCACAAGAGGAAATGGATGGAGTGCACAGAATTCTGTAAGAGTTGGCTTTTGAGAAGACTGAGATGGAATTAAATTTAGAGGATTTAGAGAACCGCCTTTGGCACAATAATCTCTGCATCCGAGGGATACCAGAGAAGGCAGAGTATGGCAATGCTACCGGAGTAGCACAGGATGTGTGCTTGGCCATTTTGAACATGGGAGAAACTGGAGACCGGATTCAACAGGTGAAAATTGAAAGGGCACATAGAGCACTAGGCCCACCAAATGAACAAAGGCATGAGTATGCAATCAAAAAACAAATTGAACAAGAAATGAGGGGACAGGAAAGGATGTAGTATTTCAATATATAATGACCTATTCACGGCCACTTAGGCAAGTAGAAGAGCGTTTTGTTCAATAACGGTGGCTCTTGGAGACAGTGCAGATACCGATGGCTATACCCAGCCAGACTAGCACTTACAGTCAATGGGATTACAAAAAAAGTTATGGCACCATCAGAGGCGGTATGTGAGCTGCAGGATCTTGGAGTGGATGATATTACCATTCCAGAGACAGAGACTGAGACTCAACCCCTGCCGCCCCGAAGGGAACAGTGGCAAAAAGTAATATTGGGGAAGGAGAGGAGGCGACAGTGGGTGGTGAAAACAGTCAAAGTGACCTGAATGTGGACATGATTGGGGCATTCAACTTTGCAAAGTATATTATATCACTAGCTGGGCTTCTTAATAATACTATTTGATGAATATTTTTTGCAGTAGAAGAAGTCTGTTGATGGGGGAAGAGGAGTGCGGGAAATGGGTAAAGAAATATGGTGTATTTAAACATTTGAAGGATGATGGTTTATGAGGATTTGATGAAATGAAGGGTGATGTGGTAAGAATATGGTGGGGATACAATAAATTGAGGGAATGTGAAATATGTGGTGGGAGGAGAGGTAAGCTGCAGGGGGGCAGGAGGGGTGTTGAAAGGAAAAAAGGCATAGGGACAATAACGGGGATCCGATGGGCGATTCACTGTTCTGAGTGGGAGATAACCCGAAGGAGGCTGGGAAAGGTTTGGGAAGGAAGGGGGGAGGGTATGGGGGGAAAGGATGTCAGAGTCACAGAGGAGGGATTGAAGACTAGTAATGGCAGGTGCAGGTAGACCCAGAGAATGTTGTTTAGTCTCTAGTCTCTATTAATGTTAAAAGACTGGTGTCTTGGACTAAACGTAGTTTATTGTTGAGGGAAGTGACACAAAGGAAAGCAGACATATTAAATAAACAGGAAACACATTTGAAAAACACCCAAATGCACATATTAAAGTAATAGATACCCTCATGTCTTCTTGGCTATGAAACACTGACACACTAAAAAAGCAGGAGTAGGGATTGTGATATCTTCTGGACACAAGTGGAGATCCGGCAGAAGCAGAGGGACAAGGAAGGGAGATACCTGTTTCTGGATATGATATTGGCTAAGGTGGATGTTGTGCTGCCTATCATTTATGCCCCGAACTCACAACAGGGGGCTTTTTTTGATGACATTCTCAAGCAGCTAGATGCCTTTGCTAAGGCTCCGATTATACTAGGGGGACATTTAATTTAACAAGGGTACCCCAAGTAGATAATACCCAGGGGTGGGTAGGGGGAGGAGGGAGACATAGACAGGCTATGGGTAAATTAATGGGCTTATTCATTTTATTCAGCGTCTCATCAAAGTAAAAGTTGCATAGACATGTTCTGGCTGGACTGCACGTGGGCAACTAATATCATGAATGTGGGGATCGGGGATATTATGTGGACTGACCATGTGCCCATAGAGTTAATGTTGAGATAGCGGAGAAGGCAGAGTGGACTGAAGTTCTGGAAAACGAATGATTGACTAATGGGTGAGGAGGAGTATTGGGAGAGTAAGTGGGGATTCAAAGGGCACATAGAGCACTAGGCCCACCAAATGAACAAAGGCATGAGTATGCAATCAAAAACCAAATTCACTAATGGGTATTGCTCTAGTGATTGAATCCTTAACTGAGAAAGTGAGAGCGAACAGAGATATACGAGGAGTTAAAGTAGGAGCTGAGGAATACAAGATTGGATTATTTGCAGATGTCGTCATTTATACTCTGATGTCACCACTATCCTCCTTGCCGAACCTCATGCAAGAGATACTAAATATAGCCATTTTTCAGCATATAAGATGAATATGACCAAAACAGAGATCTTCGGCGTTGCCTTGGAGGAGGGCCTGGAAAGGTATTTGCGAAAGGCCTTCCCTTTTCGCTGGGCAAAAAGATCCATTAGGTATCTAGGTATACAAGCAGGGCCGGCCCGTCTATTGAGTGAGAATGTTGTTCACACAGGGCCCTGCGCGAACTTCATTCCGCAGGGTTTTCAGGGCCGGTTTCAGAGGGAGCCGGGAACTCCAGAGGCCCCGGCTCACCTCTGCACAGTGCTGGAGTGAAGAGCAGCATGCTCCTTCACTCGTGCTGTGTTCATGTGAAGCCTGCTGAGTGTCAGAAAACAGGAAATGACCTTTAACCTTTCACAGCACTCAACACGCTTCACGTGAACACAGTGCGAATGAAGGAGCATGCTGATCTTCACTCCAGCACTGTACAGAGGCAAGCCGAGGCCTTGGGCATCCTCTGCTCCCTCGTAAGCTGCTCAGACATGCATGGGAGCTCTTCAGGATGGGGGTGGGGGCTAGGATAGGACTGGAAATGGACTGATGGGGGGAGCTTGGACTGGAAATGGGTTGATGGGGGGCTAGGATAGGACTGGAAATGGCTGATGGGGGAGCTAGGAATAGAAATAGGCTGATGGGGGAATTTGAACTGGAAATGGGCTGATGGGGAGGCTGGGATAGGACTGGAAATGGCTGATGGAGGACTAGAATTGGAAATGGGCTGATGGGGGTGCTAGCAGGGCCGTCCCGTCCATTGAGCAAGAATGTTGTTTGCACAGAACCCCGCGTTTCAAGGGGGCCAGCGCAAACAACATTCTGCATTAAATTTAAAAAACAAAACAAAACTGGCTGCTGCCGCTGTGGCAGCGGCAGAATCAAGTGTCCTGTGTCCGTCCCCCCCCCCCCCCGCCTGCCTGGCAGAGCCCTCCGTGAAGCAATCCTCTCAGTGCCAGCTTTCAGAGCCGCGAAGAGAGAGTGTTTTTCTCGCGGCTCTGTTAAGCCCGCCAGGGCTGATGGGAAACAGGAAATGCCGGTTTCCCATCAGTGATGGCAGGCTTAACAGAGCCGCAAGGGAGATACTCTCCCTTCGCGGCTCTGAAAGCCGGCGCCGAGAGGATTGCTTCACGGAGGACTCTGCCGGGCAGGCGGGTGGGCCATGGGACACTTGATTCTGCCGCTGCCACGGCGGCAGCAGCAGCAGCCAGTTTTGTTTTTGTTTTTTTTCTTTTACCTGGGCTGATGGCGGGGAGGGGGGTTAGAACTGGTAATGGGCTGTGGGCTGATGGGTCGGGTTAGGACTGGTAATGGGCTATGGAGGGGCTAAGACTGAAAATGGGCTGATGGGAGGGTTAGGACTGGATGTGGGCTGATGGGGGGGCTTAGGACTCGTAATGGGCTATGGGGGGGGGCTAAGACTGCTAATGGGCTATGGGGGGGCTAGGACTGGAGATGGGCTATGGGGGAGGTTAGGACTGATGGACTATGGGGGGCTAGGACTAGTAATGGGCTGAGGGGTTCCAGGACTGGAAATGGGCTGAGTGGAAGGGGGGGGGGCTTGAACTGCAAATAGCTTATGGGGAGGGGGGCTTGGAATGGAAATGGGCTGTGAGGGGAGGGAGCTAGGACTGGAAATGGGCTGATGGAGGGGCTAGGATAGGACTGGAAATGGGCTGATGAGGGGTGCTAAGATTGGAAATGAACTGCGGTGGGGGCTTGTATTGAAATGGACTCATGGAGGGGCTAGAACTAGAAGTAGGCTCATGGGGGGGGCTTGGATTGGAAATGGGCTGAGTGGAGGGGAGCTAGGATTTGACATGGGCTGATGGTGGGGCTAGGAAAGGATTAGAAATGGGCTGATGGGGGGCTGGGATTGAAAATGATCTTATGGAGGGACTCGGATAGGACTGGAAATGGATGGGGGAGCTAGGACTGGAAATGGGCTGATGGGGGGCTAGGACTGGAAATGGGCTGATGCGGGGACTAGAAGGGAGCGGATGCTGGTTGGGGCTGGAACTAGAAGGGAGCTGATGTTGGGGGAGGATTAGAATGGGATGGGGCTGGGAGAGTGAAATGGAGAGGGGAAAAATATTTTGTGTGGGAGGGAAGAAAAATCTACAATTGGCCAGGTATTGGGGGAATAAGTGGGGACTGAGGATGGAGGGGTAAAATTTGAGTGGATGAAATAGGAATGAGGAAAGAGTAAAAGGAGAATGATTAGTATGTTAAAGCAGATGTAGAGAGAGAATGGAAAAAAACTAGAAGAGAGAAGAAAGGACAAATGGACAGCAGACGATGGAGCGTTAGCAGAAGGCACAAAGAAACCAGATGAAAGTGGCTGGAGCAATTGCAACTGAAAAAAAAAAGCACAAAAGGTAGAAAAATATCTCTTTATTTTGAATTTATTAACTGGAATATGTCAGCTCTGGGAAATGTGCATCATTAACGTCTGCACTTTGTTTAGTACAAGAGGAAATTAATTTATAGTTTTATTTCTACAGTGGTGGTGTACATTCCAAGTTTGGCTTTTGGGGTTCCCAGTTTAATTATTGTCTTCCTGTTTCTAAATTGTGATTCCTTGTTTGGTGATGGTCTATGTTCTGCATGTGTAACTGACCTGAGGTATTCTGTTTATGTAATTCCTATTTGACATTGCCACTTGTTCTCTTTCCCCAGTAGGTCATGTATTGTTGTTCTCTGAAATGTATTGGTTTAATATTTGCAGTGTTGCCTTTTGATAGGTAGGGTCTGGTGCTTTGTGAGTCCTGGTAATGCTGTTAGGATACGGCAGGTTTGCTATGAGTTCTAAATGGACAGTGTTTGTAGTAGTTCCTAATGGGCCTGGCGGTTGGCACTGGATTATAGTAATGTAGAAATCTTTTAGTCTTTCTTTATCCATACACTCATTAAGAGGCATGTTTACTAAAAGTTAGTGTAGGGTAACATTATGCAAATATTTATGCAAATGAGGCCCCGCACCCGCCTTGGGCCTCCCCTGGGTGCTAGGACTGGAAATGGGCTGATGCGGGGAGATTGGAGAATGGGACTAGAAGGGAGCGGATGTTGGGTGAGGCTGGAACTAGAAGGGAGCGGATGTTGGGTGCGGCTGGAACTAGAAGGGAGCGGATGTTGGGGGAGGATTAGAAGGGGCTGGGGGTAGTGAGGATGGAGAGGGAAAAAGATATTTTGTGTGGGAGGGAAGAAAAATCTACGATTGGCTGGGTATTGGGAGAGTAAGTGAGGATTGAGGAGGGAAGTGTGAAATTTGAATAGATGAAAAAGAAATAAAGAGAGAAATGGAGGAAAGAGCAAAAGGGGAAGATCAGTATGCTAAAGCAGATGTAGAAAGAGAATGGAAAAAAATAGAAGAAAGGACAAAATGGACAGCAGACAATGGAGAGTTAGCCAAAGACACGAAGAAAGTGATTGGAGCAATTGCAACTGAAAAATAAAAATGCCCAAACAACAAAAGTTAGAAAAATACTTTTTTATTTTGATTTTATTAACTAGAATATATTAGCTCTGGGAAATGTGCATTGCTAATGTCTTTGTGTTTTTGTTTAGTACAAGAGGTAATTAATTTATAATTTTATTTCTCTAGTATTGTACATTCCAAGTTTGGCTTTTGGGGTTCCCAGTTTAATTGTCTTCCTATTTCTAAATTGTGATCCCTTGTTCTTTGTTTGGTGACTGTCTATGTTCTTCATGTGTAACCGAGCTGAGATATTCTGTTCATTTAGGGGTATGTTTACTAAACTGGGCTAACGGTTAACCCGGGCTATCTGCCACTAGGTCCCATATTATTCAATGGGACCTAGTTGGAGATAGCCCAGTTTAGTAAACATACCCCCTAGTTTCTTTTTGACAGTGCCACTTGTTCTCTTTCCCCAGCAGAAGATGTATTGGTATTCTCTGAAATGTATTGGTTTAATATTTGCAGTGTTGCCTTTTTGATAGGTAGGGTTTGGTGCTTTGTGAGTCCTGGTAGTGCTGTTATGATATGGCGGGTTTGCTATGGATTCTAAATGGGCAGAGTGTATAGTACTTCCTAGTGTGCCTGGCAGTTGACACTGGAGTATAGTAATGCAGAAATCTGATAGTCTTTCTTTATCCAGGCACTCATTAAAAGGCATGTTTACTAAAAGTGCACATTAACATTATACAAATATTTATGCAAATGAGACCCTGCAATGAGTCTCCACACATGGCCCTGCACTCCCTTTGGGCCACCCCTGTATACAAGCAGGTACAAAGTGGAAGGAACTATATCCCCTTAACCATGAGAAACTATGGGTAGCCATAAGAAGTGACCTGGAAAGGTGGGAAAGGGTATCCCTGCCTTGGACGGGTAGGACAGCAACAATTAAAATGAACATTTTGCTCAGACTTCTCTTTTGTTCATGACTCTCCCAGTAGTGATATCGGATGAAATCTTACACACATGGCAGAAAAGAATCTTTGACTTCACATGGCACAAATGTCCACCAAGGGTCACAAAAATGGTTTTGTCGCAACGTAAAGAATGTGGGTTAGGAATACCCAGTTTGAAAGGGTACTATGTAAGCACTATGTTAAGTGGGGTTGCTAGACTGAGAGAAGGAGGAAAGTGGGCCACAATGGGCAAAAATTGAACAAGAGTTGGGAGGGTAGATCCTGCAGGGAAAACATCTTTGGCTTAGAGTTGAGACAAGATTTGGATCACCCTTTATATAAAAAAAAAAAAATACCGAGGTCCCCTCTGCCATTGGAGTGCGCTATACAGGCATACACCTTTGTGCTTTTATGAAGCATTTCCACCTGAAAGGATGTATGCAGCATACAAGGCGTGGCAAGGATTGGGATTGGATCGGGTGGGAAAGGAATTAGATGAGGAAGGGAAACTAAAAACCTTCAGGGCGTTGCAAAGTCAATTTGCACCATGAGCAGACCATAAATTCTATTATGCACAGGTGTGCCATTTTGTGCAGTCCAGCCAGAACAAGGGGGCAAAAGTGGAACATAGAAAGCCCTTTGAACTGCTATTTCCTTAGCATCCCTCCAGTCTAGTCCCGGAAACTCTGGGGTTGTCATCCTCTTCCAGCAGCTTGGAGACTGATGCACGTCATTCTTTGATGACACTGGTATAAGGACACAGGCACCGCCTCCTCCCACTCCAGTTATATCAGTCTCCAAGCAGCTGGAGGATGTGAGCCAGAGTTCCTGGCTCACTTGAGTAACAATTAAGGTCTTTAATCTTAGTTTTTGTTTTGAGGGTTAGATTAACTTTCAAATTGGATATTACTTTCATTTTTTTTATTTCTTTTACTTCTTTTGGTTTTGGGTACTTGGCAAACGTTGTAAATTTAAGGCATACCGCTTTAAATTGGGGGCTGCTGGGGGCCTCACTTCCCTTCTTACCAGGGCAGAACGGAGCAGGAAGATCCAGAGCCCGGGGGGAGTCTGAAGGGATTTTCAGCCTGGTCAGTTGCCTCTCCCAGCGCTAGACAGAAGCTTTGCCTGTATGCGCTTGTGGGGGAAGGCAGACAGGAACCACGATCCGGAGATGGACGAGGAGGTGGAAGAAGGAGAGATTACGGAGCAGGAAGACCAGGCTAGAGTAGTGCGCATTTTTTGGAGGGAAGAATTGCTGGCACTGATTTTGGAAACGTTGAAGACACTTAATATGCCGGAGTCCGCGCCGACAGAGGAGGCTGCTTTAGAGGATCCGCTCTTGCAGGCTTTTCGGAAGACAGAAAAAGCTTTCCCTATGCATAGAGTTATAAAAGAGATGATCCAAGGGGAGTGGGACATGCCGGAGTCGTCACTCAAAGGCTCTAGGGTAATGTCTCGTCTGTATCCATTAGTAGAGCAGGACAAGGAGCTTTTTAAGTCACCGAAAGTGGATGCGGCGGTATCGGCCGTAACCAAGAAGATGACCATTCCGGTGGAAGGGAGTGCAGCTCTTAAGGATGCTCAAGACAGAAAGCTTGATGCCTTGTTGCGGCAGGTTTTTGAGGTTAATGCTCTGTCCACTCAAGCATCTATTTGTGGGGCTTAGGTGGCAAGAGCTTGTCTCCGATAGGCTCAAAGAGTCCAGGGAGAACGGACTGAGGATGTGGTTGGTGAGGCAGCTCGTTTGGAGTCCGGTGCGGCATATCTGGCGGATATTCAGTATGACCACATTAGAGGGCTATCGAACAGTATGGCTTCGGCAGTGGCAGCTAGGAGGTATCTGTGGCTGCGAAATTGGGCAGCGGATGGTTCCTCTAAGGCAAGGTTAAGAAAGCTTCGTTTTAAGGGACGGCTGCTCTTTGGCGAGGATTTGGAGAAGATAGTTAAGGGCCTGGGAGAATCCAAGGGCGGACGGCTTCCGGAGGATAAGCAGAAGCAAGGGAAGTTTCCACAGTTCGCGAGAATGCCACAGCAGGATTTTCGTAGTTTTCGCTCCTCCAGGTTCACGCAGAATCAGAGAGGGCGGTTTCCCTATAGAAACCAAGGGTTTTGAGGATTCCGAGGGGCTAGCAGGGGGTTTGTTGCTGGCACTTTGGGTATCAAAAAGGCCACAATGAAGTCAGGGGGGCCCAGGTGGACGTAGCGGTAGACGGGCGTCTTCAGGAGTTTTACGCTGCCTGGGTCAACATTACATCAGATCGGTGGGTGTTAGAGGTGATTCAAGAAGGTTATGCATTGGAATTTCAGAAACCAGTGACCGACGCTTTCGTACAGTCCCCTTACAAGGCACATCGCAAGCGCGAGGCGGTCAAACAGACATTAAAAAAGCTTCTAGATCTCAAGGCTGTGGTACCGGTGCCTCGAGACCAATGTGGTTTAGGTCGATACTCCATTTATTTTGTGGTTTCGAAAAAAGAAGGGACTTATCGGCCAATTTTGGACCTGAAGAGGGTAAACAAGTGTCTCAGAATTTCTCATTTTCATATGGAGACGCTGAGATCGGTCATCATGGCAGTCAGGAAAAGGGAGTTTCTTACTTCCCTCGATTTGTCCGAGGCATACTTGCACATTCCGATTCGACAGGAGCATCAGAGGTTCCTCAGGTTTGCGGTTCCGATGGGGCATTTTCAATTTTGAGCGCTGCCCTTTGGGCTAGCGATGGCACCGAGGACCTTTACCAATATTATGGTGGTCGTAGCGGCGGAGCTGAGGAGGAACGGTGTTCTGGTTCATGCATATCTGGACGACTGGTTGATTCGAGCAAAGTCCAAGATAGAAAGCGAGGAGGCTACAGCAAAGGTGGTCAGCTGCCTTCAGAGGTTAGGTTGGGTAGTCAGTGTGGCCAAGAGCAGTCTGGTGCCTTCTCAGG
The DNA here is from genome assembly GCA_033557465.1 of Ichthyophis bannanicus. NCBI lineage: Eukaryota > Metazoa > Chordata > Amphibia > Gymnophiona > Ichthyophiidae > Ichthyophis > Ichthyophis bannanicus. Next base: position 91,146,863 of record CM066040.1, read on the forward strand.
ACCTCGAGTACCTTGGGGTGCGTTTCGATACCAGGGCAGGAAAGGTCTTTCTGCCTCCACATCGGGCGGAGGCCCTACAAAGATTGTTTTCGGCGGTACCCTGGGCGAGAGCGCATATGAGGCCCTTGTAGAGAGCGTTGCTCAGAAGGTGGTCTCACCAAAGCGATCCCCTATCCTGGAGACTTCTCTGTCCGGACGCGACTCGGGAAGCGTTGCAGTGGTGGTTGCTTCCGGAGTCCTTGATGAAGAGTATGCCCTTGGACATGCCGCACTGGGTTCCACTGACTACGGATGCAAGTCTCCTAGGTTGGGGAGCGCACTTTCAGGGGAGATTTGTGCAAGGACAGTGGTCTTCAGGAGTGGACGCTTCATCCGGATGTTTACGACGAGGTAGTTTGTCATTGGGGAGCGCCTGTTATGGATCTCATGGCGACATTCAATTCAGCGAAAGTAGATCGGTTTTTCAGCAGGTGCAGAGAGCAGATGTCGGAAGGACTGGATGCTCTCATCCAAGACTGGCCAGTAGATCAGCTTCTGTATGTGTTTCCGCCCTGGGTGTTAATAGGCCGGGTAGTGCGACGCGTCGAACGCCACAGAGGTTTGGTGATTCTGATAGCGCCGGATTGGCCGAGAAGGCCTTGGTATGCGGATCTCGGAAGGCTGATAGTGGGGAAGCCGTGGAGGCTACTAGTCAGAAAGGATCTGTTGAGGCAGGGCCTGTTGTTTATGCCTCAGGTAGCTCGGTTCTCGCTTACGGCATGGCTCTTGAAAGGACGAGGTTAAGAGCTAGAGGCTACTCGGAGGATGTGGTCGCGACCTTATTGAGAGCTCGCAAACGTTCTACTTCCTTGGCGTATGTTCGTGTGTGGCGTGTTTTTGAAGCTTGGTGTGTTGACAGGAATTGTGAGGCTTTACGAGCGTCCGTGCCGCAGGTACTAGCGTTCTTGCAGGATGGGTTTCAGAAAGTCTTAGCGGCCGCTTCCTTGAGAGTGCAATTGGCAGCACTTTCCTGTTATAGAGGAAAGATCAAGGGGCAAGCGCTCGGCACCCATCCGGATGTTAAAAGATTTTTGAGAGCGGTAGGTCTTTTGAGACCTCCATGCAGGCAACTTGTTCCCTCTTGGGATCTGCAATTGGTATTGGTAGCCTTAGGTAGACAGCCGTTTGAGCCTTTGGCTAGAGCGACGTTGAAGGATCTTACTCTGAAGGTAGTGTTTTTAGTTGCCATAGCATCGGCAAGGAGAATTTCAGAGTTACAGGCGTTATCTTGTAGGGAACCATTCCTGTCCTTTTACGAGTCAAAGGTAGTCTTAAGGCCGGTACCATCCTTTATGCTGAAGGTCGTGTCTCCTTTTCACGTGAATCAGGTTGTGTCTCTGTCGGTGTTCCATGCGGCGTCAGAGGGGTCTTCTAACCCGCAGTTGCATCTTTTGGATGTCCGGAGAGCCTTGAAGCGGTACTTCGGTCGGACGGCGGAGTTCAGACGCTCTGATAGATTGTGTTGTTCAGAGGTCCTCGCAAAGGAGAGGCAGCGTCCAAAGCGTCGATTGCTAGATGGATAAAAGAGGCAATTGCGTTATCATATCTCTTGAAGGAGAAGCTGGTGCCAGAAGACTTATGAGCGCATTCTACTAGAGCGCAGGCGGCTTCATGGGCAGAGTACAGCTTTGTTCCGGCAGTAGAGATTTGTAAGGTGGCGACGTGGTCGTCTTTAAATTCCTTTGTCAAGCATTATCGTCTGGATATTCAGGCGAGTAGGGATACCTGTTTTGGATCAGCGGTGCTTCAGGCTGGATTAGCAGGTTCCGCCCATTGAGTACTTTAACTGCTCTGTTACATCCCCAGAGTTTCCGGGACTAGACTGGAGGGATGATAAGGAAGTTTAAATTAGACTTACCTGCTAATTGTAGTTCCTGAAGGAACTCCAGTCTAGTCCCGGATCCCGTCCTGGTCCTTTAAGAGGATTGGAGCTTTAAGCAGAACATTTCACAGGTAAGAACAAAGGGAACTGTGCAACTTCCAGCTCAGGGGGCAAGTTTTGCTTTGGGGGACTTAATATAGTATGGGCAGTTTTTCTTCCGGGAAGTAAGAACCTTGGCGGTTCAAATACAACAACATAGTTTGTACAGTTACGTTTGTTTCTAGTTATACAGTTAGAAGGCAATAGATTTATGTGTGTGTTCTAACTTAATTGTTGCTACGGTGAGTCTACTTTGTCAATAGGTTACTGGAGTGGGAGGAGGCGGTGCCTGTGTCCTTATACCAGTGTCATCAAAGAATGACGTGTATCAGTCTCCAAGCTGCTGGAAGAGGATGACAACCCCAGAGTTTCCGGGACTAGACTGGAGTTCCTTCAGGAACTACAATTAGCAGGTAAGTCTAATTTAAACATTCTATGTGGAAGGGGAACCAAGGGATTATTGACAGCAATATTTAAAATTATATTGGAGACCTGGAGAGAAGCGTTCTGCACAAGATGGCAGAGAGATCTGGGCATAGACCTGGACCGAAGGAGATGGCTACAGGTATATGAAGCCACAAAGAAAATTTTGGTGGCGACGCCAATAGTAGAGCATGTGTATAAGGTTTTGTACAGAATGTATTGGGACCTGGTAAGACTCCACAAGATAGGGAAGAAAGGGGGAGGGAACTTATACTGGCAGGGGTGCAGACAGGATGGGGATTTCTTTCACCTATGGTGGGGTTGCCCTGAAGTAGGGAAGTTCTGGCAGATGGTAGTGGGCTTGATTAAAGAGATGGGATGCGGAACGTCGGAAATGGAACTTGGGGCATGTCTGCTGAACCTGCCCATGAAAGGGGGGTGGTGAAAGCAGCCCAGATCCCCACATTGTGGCTAGAATGTCTGTGTTCAGAAGGTGGCGTGAAAGAGTGCTTCCTGATCAGAGATTATAAAGCGGTTAGATTGGATATATTTGATGATGGAGGCCCTTGCCCAAACAACAATTGAGGGGGGAGGGGGGTGGTCAATTTCATGAGCTCTAGGGAGTGTATGAAAATTGGCAGCAATCCCAAAGGGACAAGAAAAATTAATGAATAGAAGTGGTGGATGATGGGAGGAGGGGAAGGGGTGGGGGAAATAGGAATGAACCATGGAATAAAAAGTATAATGATAAGGACATAGCTATGTTTAGCTCTATACCTGTTGGTGGGTTGTCTGTAAGTTATTATAGAAAATTCAAAAAAATAATAAATACAAAAAAAAAATAAATACAAACAGGGTCATTCTGAGCCGCGAATAGTGGGGATGGACTTCCAGTACGTCCATCCCTGATATTCGGCCCCCTCTGTCCTTGGCTAACTTCCCCATATGAACAAGGTGTTTCTATGGGGAGGCAGGAAGGGGGTGGAGTTAGGGTGAGCAGTGGGCAGTCTGCAGCACTGGACGTACAGGGCCAATTCTGATATCCGGCCCTGTACATCCGGGGCTGACAGACTGAGCAAGGAACTTATTCCACCTCTGAGGTGGAATACATTCCCCTAGATGGTGGGGGATGGCAGGCCCGGGTGGCGAAAGGGGTCGGAGGGGGTGCAGGTGATTCCCTGCAGCTCGACCCTGATCTTGGGAGGCCGGATTGGGGGTTGGGCTGCAGGGCATGAGAGAACAGGCCGGCGGCCAGGGATCACGGCTCCTGAATGGAGCCATGGTGCCATGGCAACTGGACGCCATGGTGCCGTGGCTCCATTCAGGAGTCTTGACTTAGTTAGCCGGGTAGACTTAGTTAGCCTGCGCATACAGGCCTAATTGCGATTCTGATCCCGTGGGGCTAGATGTGCCCCATGGGATCAAAATTGTGTCTGCCCCTGTGCTTTTGATTCCGATCAGGTGCACAAGGGTCTGGACATCCTGAATGGAATGAGGCCCAATAAAAAGCAGTCCTTTTTAAGTGTCCAAATGTCACTAGTAACGTCAGCTGTCTGACTGGCAACCCTTTGGCTAGAGTTATCACAGCTTTGAGAAGAAGAAAAGTTATTCAGTTCTGACAAATCTTGGAGGTGAATAAAAGGTACATATGTATAGTGGCAGACCAGAAGTATTTATTTTTTTATCCCGTTTGAACAAAGCAGTTTTAATTAAATGTCTGACCTAGTGCCTCAAGTCACAAAATGCTACATCCCATCATTGTTGAAAGCCATTACGTGTGGTATAACATCATGCATTCCAGTTCATTTCTTGATGCGTCTTTATGCTTTGCATTGTATTATCATTTTCTTTTTTCTCTGCTTCAGTGTTAAGTGTAGAACTGTGTTTCTATCACTAGATGGCAGTCGCAAGCAGTATAATAAAAGGCATTATTTAACACTATCTTCGTTTTATTTAAAAAAAAAAAAAAAAAAAACCATGAACACCCAGAGTAAACATACATTTTTACATCTTTGGATCCGGTGAAAATTTGTACAACATAATCAATGTCCTGCTGGAGATTGTGCCTTTATGAAATAGTTCTGAGAGCCTTGGGCCTCTGTGCTGCCTTTATGAAATAGGTGCTCTGTAATAAAATTACCCTCACAAAACAGAATATGTAAGAAAACAATTAGATCACTACAGTGTGCGGTGCTCATAGTTTTAATGTTAACATCCTTAGGGTGGGGGAACATAATCATACCTCATGCTATTTCTTAATTTATTAAAGGGGACCCAGAATATCCATTTCTTGACCCAATACAAGCATTGTGGAACCTGTGCCTTTTGGTGAAACTGCTAGGTACTTGTGACCTAGATTGGCCACTGTTGGAAACATGATACTGGGCTTGATGGACCTTGGTCTGACCCAGTATGGCATATCTTATGTTCAGTACATCATTCACTCACACAAGCAAAATTCAAGCACTGGTAAAAATCATGATAGAATGCAGTGTTCCTTTTTTTAAGAGTTCTGTAAAATTATGGCCACAAGACAAATCTATTGTGGGATAGAGATTTTGAAAAGACTAAGACCAACCTCCCCCCCCTCTTTTATAATTGTTATCCAATGTCTTACCCAAATATGAAAATGGCCTAATTTTTGCCAAAAAGCACAGCAATGACTACAAATCTCTTTTTTTGCATTTGTGATTCTGATCACCCAACATTATGGCCCCTATTTACTAACTCTTAGGAGCATGTTTATTAAAGTAAAGTTAAGAAAAGGTACAGAGAAGAACCACCAAAAATGGTAAAGGGGGTAGAAGGATACCCTTTGATGAAAGACTTAAAATGTTAGGGGTTTTCAACTTGGAAAAGAGATGGCTGAGGGGAGATGATAGAATTCTATAAATTAATGGAGTAGAACAGGTAAACAGAGATCAGTTGTTTCTGCTATCAAAAAGTAGAAAAACTAGGGGACGAGCAATGAAGCTACAACGTAACCCATTTAAGACTTATAAGAAAAAATATTTTTTCACTCAATGCATAATCAAACTCTGGAATTTGTTACTGGAGGATGTAGTAAAAGCTGTTAGTGTGGCTGGGGTTAAAAAAGATGTGGACAAATTCATGAAAGAAAAGTCCATAAACCATTAAGAGGACCCAGGAAATCCAATGCTTACCCTGGGACAAGCCTTGTGGATCTTTTAGGGAACCTGCCAAGTACTTGTGACCTGGATTGATCATTGGGCTTGATGGACCTTGGTCTGACCCAGTATGGCATTTCTTATGTAATACACTATATGTTTGGCGTGTAGAACCTACAAAGCATTAACTTATGTCTCCCATTCTCTCCCAGTACAATGATGTACCTTCCCTCTGTGTCTTGTAGGGTTTTGTGCATTTGGAAACCCAGTCCTTTCCTCAGGAATATAGCTACCCCAACCGCTGCCTCCCATTATATGCCACATGATACACCTACCCAACCCAAGACTTTTGAAATTTTTTGTGTTTAGTATGACTTAAATGCGTTTCCTGTAAGAACGCAATATCTCTTTTAACCTTCCTAGATATGTGAGAATTTTTGTGCGCTTCACTGGTGAGTGAATCCCATCTGCATTCAGTGTGGTCAGTTGCAGATGAACCATTGTCTCGTATTACAAATACATGCCTTAGGCACTTGCTGTTACCCTCATGTGGCCTTTCTCACCCCCAGGGATACTCTGCTCCCACAATTTAATGTGAGCTCTGCCCAAGCATCTCTACTCAGTTCCATTAGTTGTGTGCAGCATCTCTGCTCGGTTCCATTAGTTGTGTGCAGGCCCTTCCCACCCAAGACAACCCTCTTTGAACCATCCCCACTGCTCACCATCCTTCCCTCCCCCCTCCCCATTACACTCTCAATACCATTCAGGCACACATCCATCATCCTCTCTCTTCCCCTTTCCCCCTCCTCCTTGCTCTTTCCCTCCAAAGACCATAGGACTACCCCCTCCGTTCAGTGCTAAAACATCAATAATCGTCATGAAAACTGGCACCATTATAACCCAATAGCAGTACATGGGGACACTGGCTTGCATCAGACCCATGCACAGTTCATGAATTGACTCAATTGCATCATGCTAGTCAAGGCCACTCTCCTGCTCTGCAATTGCAAGTACAGCTCAGTTACCAGGGTAGACCAACCAAGTCCTCTCCAAAAGTGACTTTCAAGAGCTGTCAAGCTCTATCCCTGCATGTATCCAGAACAGTCAACAACATGGGATTTCTTCAGAGGAGCAAAGACTTGCCAGCCGGGCAATAACTTCACAAGGCTGTATACAGTTCAGTCATAACTTCCAAACTCATGCAGCTCCTTCACCACATTAAACATATCACCTCTCCAGAGCTCCCATCAGGCTGCACCATTTTCTATGGTTTCCACAAAGACTTGAATATCTTCTTTCTTCTCAAAAACCTGTGTTGTGCCCTCATGGAAAACCTAGCTTGATACTGCAGGCTGAAGTGCACTCCCTTTTCAAACAGGCAAGAGCAATATGGAGTGATCTCTCTCCTTCTGGATGCTATTAGAACTGAGAAGTCTTGAAAGATCAGACTCCTCCCTCCATTGAACTCCAAAGTTCTTTGTTTACAGTAAGGAGTAGTACCATTTTATCCAGGCAGTTCAGGACATTAAAGATGACCAGTCGAGGCGATTATTGTCAGTCCTCACTCTCAGCCACTGGGCTCTCTCCACTTTTAATGGCAAAGAAGAAACTGGCAGCCCCGGCTTCTCTGGGATCACCTTCCCACAAAAGTCTAGCAGATCTTTGTCACTCATACTCTCCGATACACCAATAAAGCGCAGGTTTTTTCTACTGCTCCTCTTCTCTTGATCCTCCAATCTCTCTTCCAAACTTTCATTATTCTTTAACAGCAACAGTTATGCTCTCATCTCCTCCATGACCATGTCCACCATCTGAATCTGGTGTGTATTCTCTGATATCTGCCTGGAGTGAGATGACACCGCCTCTTTCACCTCCTCCAACGTGGACTGAAATTTGGCCAGTTTATCCTCCAGCATGGCTGTCATGCTTTTAGTGAAATATTTTGCCACTTCCTCTGAGAGTAGTAAGGCCTGTTGTCTATTCATCACCTCCATGTTTCTTTGTGTTGGTTCCAAGTGTGTCTTAGACTACGGGTGTGGTTTTCTTTTTTGCAGTCTTTTGCTGCCTTAACATCCCCCCTCAGGAGGCTTCATCTGCCCAGATGGGCAATTGTGCTGCACAAGGGGTTTTGCCGCCGCCTCCTTCTGGTGAGCACCAGGGCCACATATGTCACAGCCCCCCCCCCCCTCACATCCACTGGCCTTGCAGTCTGACAATCTTGGCTATGGTCTACAGTTATTCAGCTTCTCAATGCTCTACCAGTGGTCCGTTCTTCAATGCTGTCCTCCTGCTCTGCACACTAGATGCACGCTCACAGTACCTCATTAGGCCGCCTAGGCTTTACCATGCCCCGTGGTCCAGGAGTCCCTCACCTTTCCATCCTACTGCTCCTTCTCATAAGAGACATGTTTGGCCAGTTGCCATAGAGCACTTTACCTCTGGGCCTATCAGCACCACTGCAGAGTATGTACAAGGCTCACCTGCTTTCTAGAGTTCACATTTGAGGCTCGGACCACAGGCCACAGTATCAGGCTGCCAGTGTGTTGCTTCCAGAGACTCCTCGCTCATCAGACCATGGTGCTTAGGCTCCATTCTTCCCCAGAACCTCCTGGGTCCTTTCTTACTCTCGGGGTTAAAGATAATGCCATTTTGTATTGTCTTCATATTATTCAGTGACTTTATGGTGGAGGGGATCGTGGAGCTCAAAGAGCAGCATTCATCTTGTTTTTTGGCTCCACCTTCTCCCCCCAAACAAAGCAATTTTAATTAAATGTAATATTATATATACAATTAATTAAGCAGACCCACATTGAATGGCTGGTCTGGTCTCTCCCTCCTCTGATGCAAACGTCAGAGGAGGGAAGGATCAGGTCTGTATGTAAGCACGGTGTCAGACCCATGTATTGTTTTTTTTTTGGGGGGGGGGGTTCAACTGGATGTATCTCTGCTGTTGCCACCAAGGCAACACTAAAAGCAGCAGCGGTGGCTGGGCAAGGGCAGGTAGCATGGGGAAGAGCTGGCTAGATATGTGGGTAAGATGGGGAGATGCATGGGGAAAATGACAAACCTGTGATTGGGAGGGGGTGCGCCAGATGTGCAAGTCACATAAGAACATAAGATATGCCATACTGGGTCAGACCAAGGTCCATCAAGCCCAGTATCCTGATTCCAACAGTGGCCAATCTAGGTCATACGTACCTAGCAGTATCCCCAAAAGACACAGGTTCCTCAATGCTTGTATTGGGTCAAGCAGCGATATCCCATGTCCCTTTTAATAATGGTTTATGGACCTTTCCTCCAGGAACTTGTCCAAACCTTTTTTAAACCCAGCTACACTAACAGCTTTTACTACATCCTCCGGTAACAAATTCCAGAGTTTGATTACACGTTGAGTGAAAAAATATTTTCTCTTATTAGTCTTAAATAGGTTACCCTGTAGCTTCATTGCATGTCCCCTAGTTTTTCTATATTCTGATAACGTAAACAATCGATCTACATTTACCCGTTCCACTCTGTTCATTAATTTATAGACTTCTATCATATCTCCCCTCAGCCGTCTCTTTTCCAGTTAAAGAGCCCTAACCATAAGAACATAAGATATGCCATACTGGGTCAGACCAAGGTCCATCAAGCCCAGTATTCTGTTTCCAACAGTGGCCAATCTAGGTCATATGTACCTAGCAGTTTCCCCAAGAGACACAAGTTCCACAATGCTTGTACTGGGTCAAGCATTGATATCTTCGGTCACTTCTTAATAATGGTTTATGGACCTTTCCTCCAGGAACTTGTCCAAACCTTTTTTAAACCCAGCTACACTAACAGCCTTTACTACATCCTCCGGTAACAAATTCCAGAGTTTGATTACACGTTGAGTGAAAAAATATTTTATTTTATTAGTCTTAAATAGTTTACCCTGTAGCTTCATTGCATGACCCCTAGTCTTTCTATATTCTGATAACGTAAACAATTGATCTACGTTTACCCGTTCTACTCCGTTCATTAATTTATAGACTTCTATCATATCTCCCCTCAGCCGTCTCTTTTCCAGGTTAAAGAGCCCTAACCTTTTTAGCCTTTCTTCATAGGAGTATCCTTCAATCCCCTTTACCATTTTGGTGGCTCTTCTCTGAACCTTTTCTAAAATCGCTATATCCTTTTTAAGATACGGCAACCAGAATTGCACGCAATATTCAAGGTGCGGTCTCACCATGGAACGATATAGAGGCATTATAATGTCTTTTGTTTTATTTTCCATTCCAGAGACTTGGCAACCAAATTCCGGAGGCCTGGCAACAGGCCATTGCCAAGGAGCTGGAAGAGTTGTTTAACCTGGGAGTTATAGAAGAGTCTATGAGTGACTGGTCATACCCCATCATCTTGGTTTCTAAACCCGATGGAAGCATCAGATTCTGCATTGACTTCTAGAGGGTCATTACAGCTTCTAAACTGGAAGTGTATCCCATGCCTAGTGTAGATGAGTTAATCAAGCGACTTGGTGGAGCATGCTTTATATCATCCTTAGATTTGACCAAGGGATACTGGCAGGTGCCCTTGACTCCAGTTGCCAAGGAAAAGACTGCTTTTTTAACACCACAAGATTTGTTTCACGGGTGCAGCAGGCACTAAATGGGGCATGGTTGAGCTGAGAGAGAGGATGTGTAGTGGAGTATATAGAATGCTACCCATTCCTCTCCAAAGGGATTATCAACAGTCCCCTTTAAGAGTCTGCAGACGAGAGTTCAGGGTTGAGAGGGCATGGCTCATAGGGAGAGATTAAGAACCCAGCAGACTGCAGAAGGGAGAGAGACCTGTGGAGCCAAAAGTCCTTCCAAGACAAGCCGTGTAAAGGAGTTCTGAGGTAGGAACTTTAACCAGGGATGGAGGAAGGGCCAAGTGAACCAGCTTGTAGAGGTTTAATAAGTTGGGATTGAATTAAAGCTCATTTTGTTTTCCTTGAACTGCTGTCTGGCTCTATTTTAAAGAAAATTCCTTCCCACCGCACACCACACTTACCACAGTCAGGTATTGGGGTACACAGGGCCCGAGTCCCCTTTTTGGCTCGGGTTTATTGTCTAGGTTCGCAAAGGTGAGGATAGTCTGACACAGGGGCAGCCCAAAGGGAGCGCGGGGCCATGTGCAGAGACTTGGTGCAGGCCTCATTTGCATAAGGAGCATCATTTGCATAAAAATTTGCATAATGTTAACATGCACTAACTTTTAGAAAACATGCCTCTTAATGAGTATATGGATAAAGAAAGACTACCAGATTTCTACATTACGATATTCCAGTGCCAACCACCAAGCACATTAGGAAGTACTACAAACACTGCCCATTTAGAACCCATAGCAAACCCACCGTATCATAACAGTACTACCAGGACTCATAAAGCACCAAATCCTACCTATCAAAAGGCAACACTGCAAATATTAAACCAATATATCTAGTCTGAGAATACCAATACATCGCCTACTGGGGAAAGAGAACAAGTGACATTGTCAAAAAGAAACTACATAAATAGAATACCTCAGCTCAATTACACCATCGGAACATAGACCATCACCAAACAAGGAACAAGGGATCAATTAGAAATAGGAAGACAATAATTAAACTGAGAACCCCAAAAGCCAAACTTGGAATGTACAACACTGCAGAAATAAAACTATAAATTCATTTCCTCTTATACTAAACAAAATGCAGATGTTAAAGACACACATTTCCAAGAGTTGACCTATTCCAGTTAATAAATTCAAAATAGAAAAGTAATTTTCTACCCTTTGTTTGTGCATTTTATTTTTCAGTTGCAATTGCTCCTGTCACTTTCTTCTGGTTTCTTCTTGTCTTCTGCTGTCTCTCCACTGTCTGCTGTCCATTTGTCCTTCTAGGTTTTTTCCATTCTCTCTGCACATCTGCTTTAACATACTGATCTTTCCTCTTTTGCTTTTTCCTCCATCTTTCTTTATTCCTTTTTCATCCATTCATATTTTACCCCTCCATCCTCAATCCCCACTTACTCTCCCAATACCCAGCCAATTGTAGATTTTTCTTCCTTCCCACACAAAATATTTTCCCCTCTCCATTTCACTATCCCAGCCCCATCCCATTCTAGTCCTCCCCAACATCAGCTCCCTTCCAGTTCCAGCCCCACCCAGCTTCTGCTCCCTTCTAGTCTCCCCATCAGCCCATTTCCAGTCCTAGCTCCCCCATCAGCCCATTTCCAGTCCTAGCTCCCCCATCAGCCCATTTCCAGTCCTATGCTAGCCCCTCCATCAGTGCATTTCTAATCTCAGCCTCCCATCAGCCCATTTCCTTTCCTATCCTATCCTATCCTAACCCCTCCATCAGCCCATTTCCAGTCCTAGCTCCCCCCACACTCAGCCTATTTCCAATTCAAGCCCCCCCCCATGAGCCCAGTTCCAGTCCTATCCTAGCCCTCCATCAGTCCATTTCCAATCCTAGCCTCCCATCAGCCCATTTCCAATCCTAGCCCCTCCATCAGCCCATTTCCAGTCCTAGCTCCCCCATCCAGTTCCAGTCCTATCCTAGCCCTCCATCAGTCCATTTCCAATCCTAGCCTCCCATCAACCCATTTCCAGTCCTTTCCTAACCCATTCATTAGCCCATTTCCAGTCCTAGCTCCTCCCCCCACTCAGCCCATTTCCAGTCCAAGCCCCCTCCAAAATCAGCTATTTCCAGTCCTAGCTCCCCCCTAAACAGCCCATTTCCAATCCTAGCCCCCATCAGCCCATTTCCAGTCTTATCCTAGCCCCTCCATCAGCCCATATCCAGTCCTAGCTCCTCCCATTCAGCCCATTTCCAGTCCATGCCCCCCTCCTCATCAGTTATTTCCAGTCCAAGCCCCCCACTCAGCCTATTTCCAGTCCAAGCCCCCCCCCCACTCAGCCATTTCCAGCCCAAGCCCCCTCCCCATCAGCTATTTCCAGTCCTAGCTCCCCCTAAACAGCCCATTTCCAATCCTAGCTCCCCCTAAACAGCCCATTTCCAGTCTTATCCTAGCCCCTCCATCAGCCTATATCCAGTCCCAGCTCCTCCCATTCAGCCCATTTCCAGACCAAGGTTCCCTCCCCATCAGTTATTTTCAGTCCAAGCCCCCCCACTCAGCCCATTTCCAGTCCTAGCTCCCCCACCCACATTTGCAATCCAAGCCCCCCCCCCACAGCCCATTTCCAGTTCAAGCCCCCCTCCCCATCAGCAATTTCCAGTTCTAGGTCCCCCCCCAGCCCATTTCCAGTCCAAGCCTCCTCCCCATCAGCTATTTCTAGTTCAAGCCCCCCCTACACTCAGCGTATTTTCAGTCTTAGCTCCCCCCCAGCCCATTTCCAGTCCAAGCCCTCCCTCACCTCCCCTCCCGAAGAACCCCATGGTTGTTTAAGACGCTTTAGAGGGAGCCGGAGCGGCCACGGCTCACCTCTATGGCTGCCGAAGTGAAGCGCGTCTGTCCTTCACTTCGGCAGCTGTACTAATGTTTAGAATGCTGCCATGCTGAGGTCAAAGGGAACATCCTGTTTCCTGCACTCAGTGTGGCAGCGTTCTAAATGTCAATACAGCTACCAAAGTGAAGGAAATAGACGTGCTTCACTTCGGCAGCTGTGAGGTGAGCCGGGGCCTCTCCGGCTCCCCTCTAAAGCCGCCCTGCCTGCCGCCGGTGTTCAGGATGTTGTTTGCGTGGGGCCCCCTGAAACACTGGGCCCTGTGCAAACAACATTCTTGCTCAATGAACGGGCCGGCCCTGGTCTGACAACGCCAAGCTGGTCTTGGGTCCACGTCTCAGAGATAATGGATGAACCAAAATGATACATAAAGGCAGGTGTTTGTAGAATAACGGATGCTTTTTCTAAGACCCTCCTCAAAGCCAGTGCTTATATGTACAGAAAGGTATTTCAACATTTTTGTCTCCCTATTCTCATAGTGTGCTCCTTTTGTGATGAAGAGATGCTTCCTCTGGTACCCCACTCTCATGGACATGCAGGTATAATTATCTTTGGTATTGGGACCACAGGAGCCTTCCTCTCCATACAGTTAGAATGCTAAATAATGCTCCTTTGTCTGAATGGCCAGCAAATTCCTGAAGAGATTCAGTCTATGTACCCTGACATCACCTAACCCCAGTGGTCAGGGACTTTGTGCAATACTTCCCAGAAGCCTTCTCAGACTAACTGAGGTCAGCTGAATTGAATTGTGGGTAGGTTTTATACTAATGACATGTACTAGGATTACCATAAGGTGCCCTCTAGTCCACACAGGGAAGCATTATGGAATGCCTCCTAATCTGACCTTGTCTGCAGTGCAAAGTCATAATCATAGAGTAAGGATATGCCTTCATTAGCATACATTTGGTTCACTAGTGTTCCTTAAAAAATGTAGTATGCTACATTGATTTAATGTTTGTTAATTTCCTAATTAACATACTTTAACCTTTAGTAAATGAACATTAACATCTACCAAGTGCCACTGCACCCATTTATTTCTATGGGTGCAGTGGCCACTTAATGTATATTATTTGTTAGGGGCATGTTTACTATACATTAAGGCATGTTAAGTCTATTAATATGTATTGTTAAAAAAATATTAAAATGACCGTGTAAAGGAACAAATGAGATATCAAAAAAATTTAAGGAGAAAATCTAGAATGAACTGAATTTTTTTGCCCTGTGATTCCAGTGCCCAGCTTGGGGTCTGCCCCTTCCATTCCTTGGGCAGGAGGTGTCCCTATTGCTTTTGGAGGGAAGAATAAATAGCCCTCCATCTAGTGGCCAAGCATCTAACTTGTGTCCTTTATTTTATGTCAAGCCAAGAAAGAAAGGCTGCAGGAGTCCAAGGGGGGCTTAGAGGCAGCCTTCCTGATGGCTGGCTTGGACATAAAATCACAGGGAGTGTTCTCTCCAAGCTGGTTTGGATTGAACTTGTAGATACTGCTGAAATAGAGGCGTTAGACAGAGAGAGAGGTGTCTGAAAACTGAAGGACTAGCTTTAAATAAGAGGCGAGAGGGCCCAGGAAGGTGCATTTCATACCCACACCTGCAAAGCCCAGGATCTGAGGTGCCAGGAACCAGATACCCTTGTATATCCCAAAACTTTAGTCTAGGAAAGGTTTTGAGATGTTTGCTGTCTTTGAAATTCTCTGGCTATTTTCTGGGGAGGAGACTAAAGCTCCCCAAATTTTGATATTTCCATATAGAAGATTTTGCCAAATGCGTCGTTGCATTTTGTGCTAGGGCTGTGCATTCACCAAGACCCGCAAAGACACCGCACAACGAGCAATCTCCCTGGCTGCTCCATCCATATGGAACTCCCTCCCAGATGATCTGAGACTAACCACAGAAATCAAGGACTTCCGAAAACAGCTGAAGACAACCCTGTTCATTGATTACTATGGACATACCCCCTGAACCAGCATACAAGTCAAATCATCAACCCCCCCACCACCACGACTGTATTTAAGACTGTATTATAGCTCATGATGTATAATAGTGCACTATGTAGATAAACCAAATCTAATCACATCCCTGCCAACACATACACACCACTCTGTACACTGCATGAAAACATTTGCCCCCTTGATTGTTTGCCATGGAAACCGCTTTGATTGAATGATAAGGCGGTATATAAATACCATTAAATAAATAAATAAATTTTGCACTAATAGGGAAACATAACAAATGACAGCATTTTTGGTTAGTTTCATGGCTGCTGAACCAAATGTGCAGAATGACAACTTTATACAAAACCGTCATCTGCCCCATTAATTTTCATCAAGGGTATGCATAGCATAAATAAAATGGTGCCTCTTTGTGAGGAGGAGAATAAGAGGAGGTGGAGGACAAGACAGAAGTATGAGGCGCTTCAGCCAAACAGTCAAACAAACCTATCCCTTCCTGACTTATCCAAATCCCATGAGGGATGATTTTACAGCACGTTTTCTCCGGGAACAAGCAGGTAGTCAGCCCTCACATATAGGGCCAATTTGGTGGCTCTTCTCTGTACTTTTTCTAATAACTCTATGTCCTTTTTAAGATACGGTGACCAGAATTGCACACAATATTCAAGGTGCGGTCGTACCATGGAGCGATACAGAGGCATTATAATATCCTTTGTTTTATTCTCCACCCTTTCCTTATGATACCTAGCATTCTATTTGCTTTCTTGGCTGCCGCTGCACACTGGGCGGAGGGTTTTAACATGTTATCCACGATGACTCCTAAATCTTTTTCCTGGGTGGTGGTTTCTAATGTGGAGCCTTGCATCATGTAACTATAGTGTGGGTTGTTCTTTCCTAGGTGCATAACTTTGCACTTGTCCACATTAAATTTCATCTGCCATTTGGATGCCCAGTCTTCCAATTTATCCAGATCCTCCTGCAGTTTTCCACAATCCTCTTGGGTTTTAACAACTTTAAACAGTTTTGTGTCATCTGCAAATTTGATAACCTCACTAGTTATTCCCTTTTCCAGGTCATTTATGAATATGTCAAAAAGTAGCGGACCCAGTACAGATCCCTGGGGTACTCCACTATTCACCTTTTTCCATTGGGAATATTGGCCATTTAGCCCTACCCTCTGCTTTCTATCTTTTAACCAGTTCCCGATCCACAATAGTACACTGCCTCCTATCCCATGACTTTTTAGCTTCGCCAAAAGTCTCTGATGGGGGACCTTGTCAAAAGCTTTCTGAAAGTCCAGATACACTATATCAACCGACTCACCTTTGTCTACCTGTTTATGCACACCTTCAAAAAAACAGATCAGATTAGTAAGACAAGATCTTCCTCGTCTAAAGCCATGTTGGCTGTCTCCCATTAGGCCATGACTATCTACATGCTGTGTAATTTTGTTCTTTATGATGGTTTCTACCATTTTCCCTGGTACTGACGTCAGGCTCACCGGTCTGTAATTTCCCGGGTCACACCTGGAACCCTTTTTAAAAATTGGTGTTACGTTGGCGACCCTCCAATCTTCAGGTATTACAGATGATTTAAATGAAAGTTCACAGATTACCAATAACAGGTCTGCAATCTCATATTTCAGTTCTTTCAACACTCTGGGATGTATACCATCCGGTCCAGGTGATTTGCTACTATTCAGTTTATCAAATAGTTGTAATATCTTCCCGGTGTAGCGATATTTCTCTCAATTCCTCTGCAGTATCACCTTTAAATACCACTTCAGTCTTGGGTAACATCCCTACATCTTCCTCAGTAAAGACCGAAGCAAAGAATTCATTCAGTCTCTCTGCTATAGCCTTGTCTCCTCTTACTGCCCCTTTTACCCCTCTATCATCTAATGGTCCAATTGACTCTCTCACAGGCCTTTTGCTACGAATGTACTTGAAAAAGTCTTTATTTCGTGTTTTTGCTTCCGTAGCAAGTTTCTTCTCAAATTCCCGCTTTGCCTGCCTTATCAATGCTTTGCATTTAACTTGCCAGTGCTGAATTTTGTGGAGGGTCCTCACAATGAGAGGAGTGTGGGGGAGGAACGCATACAGAAGCCCGGAGGTCCAGCTCAGAAGGAATGCATCCGGGGCTACCCTACTCGTGTGCGGTGTCGGCCTGAAAAAACATGGGAGCTGTGCGCTTGCTGGACTGGCGAACAGGTCTATGGACTGAGTCCCCCAATGGCGAAACAGGTGGAGGACCACCTCTGGACTCAGGTGCTACTTGTGTGGGCGGAGAAGTCTGCTGAACCTGTCTGTGAAGACATTGTCTTGGCCCAGGAGGTAGACAGCTCTTTGTGTCATGCCCTGGCGCAAGGCGAAGGAGCAGAGGAGGACTGCCTCCCAACAGAGAATGCAGGAGCCTGTACCCACTTTCTTGTTTATGTAAAACATCGCGACCTTGTTGGTCTGCACGAGCACCGACTTGCCTTGTAAGTAGTGCTCGAAGACCTTCGGGGCCAACCGGACTGCTCGAATCTCTAGCAGATTGATCTGCTGCAGGGATTCCTCGGGTGACCACCATCCCTGGGTTCAGAGGTGGTCGTAGTGGGCTTCCCAGCCCAAGAGCGAGGCATCTGTTGTCAAGATGATCTCTTGTTGCGGGGTCTGGAAGGGCATACCACAAAGAAGGCTTCAGGGATTCTGCCACCACTCCAGGGACCTGGAAAAGACTGCGTGAGACCAAGATGAGGTCCCAGAGTCGGCCCGAGATCTGGGACCATTGCATTCTGAGGCATCATTGAGCTGCTCATGCATATCCATGTGAGCGTGGGGAACAACATGCATGGTTGAGGCCATGTGCCCCAGAAGGCACAGCATGGCCCGTGCCGAGACTCTGGACCAGCTTTGGACCTTGGCGGCAATCCGCAAGGAAGGAAGGAAGATAGGTAGGTAGATGGCAAGCAGAGTGCGGACGAACCCCAGTGCCTGCACTGACTCGAGGTGGGACTTGGAGTAGGTGACTAGAAACCCCAGGTGCTCGAGGACGACTGTGTGTGACGCCGAAAGGCGAGCCTCCCCTGCCGATGCACCCGTGATGAGCCAGTCACCTAGGTAAGGGTAGACTGATATGCCCTGCAGTCGGAGGTGGGCCGTGGCTGCTGACAGGCATTTTGGGAAGACCCGTGGGGCAGACGTGAGCCTGAAGGGGAGCACTCTGTACTGGAAGGGAGCCCCTTCCTCTGGAAGAAAGGCTTCTTGCTGTGTTGTTTCTTCCGCAGAAGAGAAGAGGTTTTAAGAGAGAGACGGGTGTGGGTTACAAACCCCGCCTCAATCTCTGCTGCCTTCTCCTCCATGGGCTTGCCGAACAGTTTGCCAAGGCAGGAGACATCTAAGAGTTTCTCCTGGATCCATTGTTGCAGGTCTGAAGACTGGTGCCACGCTTGACACCAGGCTCTGATGCCGGTCGCTGCCACATGGGTGGAAGACTCAAACCCATCATATGTGGCACGGGAGCGGTATTTCGAGCAGTCTGCGACCGATCTCAGAAGGGTCTGAAACTTGAGGAGATGTTCGCCTCAAAGACCCATGGCGAAACCGCCAAACTCCTTAGCGAGGTCGCAAAGGAACATCCCCATATAAAATTGGTATGCCTGGATGTGGCACACCAGCATGGATACCTGGTAAGCCTTGTGCCCGAGGGCATCGAAGGCATGGGATTCTCTAACAGGCGGGACCAAAGAGTGCGATTTCGAGCTCTTCTGCATTGTGGATTCAACTACCATGGAGGTATGGGGAAGCTGGGTCTTCCATAACCCTGGGCTATGCTGGACCCTGTACATGGCATTGAGTATTTTACTGACAATAGGGACCGAGGCGGGTGCTTCTCACATGTGGAGGAGCAGCCAGGTCAGGATGGACGGTACAGGGATCGTGAGAGACTCCGTAGGGAGAGACTCATATTGCATGATGTTGAGTTCCTCTGCCCTCAGCTCTTCCTCGGTCTGCGTGGGCAGATTGAGGGCTTGAGCCATATCCCGCACAAACATCAAGGAGGAGGTGTCTGCGGGGGATAACCGCCTTTGTGATGTGGGTGGGGATGGGTCAGAGGGAAGGTCCCTGAGGGTGCGGGTTTCAAGCGACATGTCCCCTTCCAAGGAGGCCAGTGAGTCAGGCTGATCCCCATGCCCAGTGGCCGAGGTCCGCTTGGAGCTGGAGGCACTGACTCTGGAAAACCTCGCCCCCAAGGAACGGGACAGTGAGCGAGACCAGTGCTGAGGGCCCTCATGAGGTCCATGGCTCTTGGGGGTTTCCAAGGCAGTTTTCGGAACCTACATCAAGGGACCCCTCTGTTTCGAGGTGCAAGCCAGCCGTGCTGGGTAAAAGTGCCTGCTGGGCAGCTAGGAAGGCAGAAACACTGTGCTCTAGTGCCAGCATACGGGACTCCCACTCAAGAGTGGGTCCCTGCGCCATTGACACCAGGGTTACCGGGTCTGGCGTGGAGGAGGAGAGGGGGTCCTCACTGCGATGACCCTCAGGAGACTGGGCACCATTGCTGAAGGCCTCCGTATGAGGTACTTTTCAAGGCTGCTCCTTGTCTGACTCTTGGGAACGCCAAGGAGGGCTAAGGGAATGAGCGCGAGACCTCTCGTGCTTGTCTGGAGCCCATGACAGCGACTTCGAGGTTGTTGTCTTCTTTCGCCGTTCTACCTCAGGCAAACCCTGATCAGAGTGAAGCCTGGGGCATGGGGTCACTACGGGGGACCCAACAAATCGTGGATCAGTGGGGCGAGGCGCCACCAGAGATCCCCGGGCTGCCTTACGGAAAATGTCATGAGACTTCTGCTTACGGCTTAGCAAGGCCTTAGCGGACATTTTCTTACAGAGTGAACAGAGCTCCGGGTTGTGGTCGGCCTCCAGACACCAGTCATGGGTGTCTGTGAGCGACATATTCTTGGAACATATGTCACATTTTTTGAAGCTGGTAGCTATGGGGGCAAAAAGCACCCTTGCAAGGTCGAAGACCCTCTAGGCCAGTGGTTGGAGAAAAAGGGAGCGAAAAGGGCCCAAACAGAAAAAACATTAAAGGAGGAAAAAAAAAGGGATCCCCTGGCCCACAGCGAGAGCTGGGGTGATGGGAAGGACAGGATAGGACTGGTGCTACCGGAAAAAAGGGGCCAAAAAGCTGAAGAAGAAAAAACATTTTCCAAGGGATGAGGACGTGTGTCTGAAGGGCTCTGCAGAAAAAGCGAGACTGAGTAAGATGGCACCCTTGGGTGGGAAGAGAGCCATGCATGTGTGGCAGCAATCCCAAAGGCTTTCTTTGAAAGCTGGGGATTTGCTCTGTGTGGGCTCCATCGGTGCTGACGTCACCCATAAGTGAGGACTGACTTCCTGCTTGTTCCTGGAGAAAGCATGGGACAAACATAGAAGATCTCTAAAGGTAAAAATGGGACTATTGTAATTGATATGGAAGGGCAGACTGGATAGGCCATGTGGTCTTTTTCTGCTGTCATGTTTCTATGACAGAAGAGCAGAGTCCAGAATTCGGAGATGAGGCACCACACTTGCCACAGATCGAACATTGTTTCCTGGAAGAAGAATAGAGAGTTAAGGCAAGTATCACAACAGTGTGCACTAAGGCTGTGGCAGCCCGAAGGCATGCGTTGACTGCACTTTTACTGTGGCGTGTGTTGACTATGCTTTTACTGCAATGTGTGTCAGAGCTGCTTTGGTGGAATTTGCATACAGACCACGTGACCACTAGGTGCATAATAGGAGAAAATGGTACTAATGTGTAGAAACCCCCACACTGCACCTATGGTCATCACCAATTTTCCCCCGAATTGTGTCCCACACAGAAGGAATCGTGAGATAGCAAGGACAATGACAAGGGTCGAGCCTTGGTACTCATCCACTGAGAGCCCCAGGCAGAGGATCCATGCCGGGGCTCAGCTCTACTCCCATGATACTGTTTCACTGGCTTTTGCAGCACTGCATTTAAGGTGTCTGGCAGACAGATCCCTCTGAAAGCCTTTGCAATCTTCAAAAGAGAGCAGGGGGGGGGGGAAACAGGGGAGGGGGTGTTGAGGTTGTGTGAGGCTGCTGCACTCTTTCAGATCCTTCCAATGTTGTGACTGCTCAACAGGCTCTTATTATGATAAGAGCATGGAGCTGAACCAATTTTCCCTCCTCCTAAGGCTACCAAAAAGACATCAGTCTAGTGGAGCCTCCCATGTCGTGCTCAAGTGAGAGAATCACTCTCAAGATTTAAGCAATCTTTTCCTCACAATCCTCAGATTTTCTTCAGAGAGGAGAAAATCCATCCACCATGTGCTGGAGACAAAGAAATACTGAGGAGACCGCTGATGGCTGAGGCTAATAGAGGCATAAGAGTGATGGCATTGAAACCTATGGCTTATGGTTTACTATTTGATAGGAACCACAAAGAGCAAGGAACCCACACAGGGAACAGGAACAACAAAACAGCAGGTTTGTGAGAGAGATGGTTGGCTCTTTATTATCAAATCAAACCCCAACGCATTTTGTCCTGAAAGGCTGCCTTCAGGGGGGTACAAAGCCTCAAATATAACCAAAGATAAGACAAATGAATAACTAAACATATATTAAAAAATATATCTAAGAAATCAAGGGTACAAGACCCCACTAAAACATGAAATAACATATCTAAAACCAAGTAAATATGTAATAGAAAAGCATGGTGCTGATCAATATAAAGATAAAGTAAAACAATAATCTAACATAAATAAGTAAATGATGTACAACAAACGCATGACTACAACTATAACATTAAAAACTCAATTGTATGAAAGAGTGTCATGAAACTGCAAACACTCACAGGGAGAGGAGGACCAAGAGAGAGGGAACCAATTCAGGAAGGTGACAGTTACCTGTAATATAGCTGAACCGTGTGAACCAAAGTCACCAAAGAGGTCATAATATCTTGTGGGTTCAGCTATTATTTGGAAAAAAAGAGCCACTAAAGTTTAAACATCAATATATACAACCTACAAAGGAATGGGAGAACATGCTGCATATTGATTCTGTATCCTAAAATGAAAAGGAAATTTAGATTATACTAGAATATACAGGAGACATTGCTAAAATATTGGGGTGGAATAACTTCCCTGACAGTTTCTTTTTTTGTACTGCCAGGGCATGGATGAGGCATGGGGGCTGGAGGACATTCCCTGCAGCTCAACCCTGGCCTTAGGTGGCCAGATCAGGAGTCAGGGCTGCAGGGAATAAACACTTTTATCTGGCGGCCAGCATCGCGGTTTTTAAATAGAGCTGCGGGACCAGAGGATCACGTGATGCAGTGAGCGAGGCAGGAGTGTTCTTTGCCTTGCTCTGAAGGCTCCCTCCCAAAAGACTGTATAGGGCTGTTTGCACCCTCTGAAAATATTGATTTTGGGGAAGCAGGAGTGGCTGAAGTGCTTTGTCACTGCTCAATCGAGGTGGGAGCGGTGGAGAGCATGTGGCGCGGAAGGACAGAGCGTGAGTAGCGGAGGACAAGATGGCAGTTTCTAGCCCGAGAATGGAGCGAGATATGGACCTAGAAGAAGACGTTACGAGCGCAGTGGTGGCAGCATTGGAAAGCCGCTTTCAAGGACTAACTCAAGTGAGCCAATTGATTGTGGAGTTTGGAATGCGAATGGGGCAACGGATATCAGAGGTGGAGGATATGCAAGCTTCACAGGCCCAGCGTGTGAAACAGCTTGAGGAACTGATTAAAAAGCACGAGGAGAAGATGGACGATTTAGAGAACCGTGGCTGCAGGAAGAACTTAAGGTTTGTGGGGATACCGGAGGCCATAACGGATGGGGAACTGATCTGGAAACCTGGCTGGTGACAAATCTTAAGCTGGACATCACCCTGGGCTCCATTAAGATTGAGAGAGCACACCGGCTGGGAACAAAGAGAGGCCCAGGAGACAGACCTCGAGTGGTAATAGCTCGCTTTCTGAATTACGCTCAAAAAGATGATGTGATTAGAGCTGCGAGGAGACAGCGAGCGCAGATGCCAGGAAATACAAAAATCTTGGTTTTCCAAGATTACTCTGCTGCCGTTAGTAAGAAGCGGAAAGAATACTCAGGAGTGTTTGATGCGCTGGCTAAGAGGGGGATGCACTTTGCTCTAAGGTACCTGGCACACCTGCGAGTGGAATATAAAAATAGACAGCGCCTGTTTGAAACGCCAACTGAAGCTAATAAATTTGTGGCAGAGCTCATACAGGATGTTGGAGGAGAAGTGTCCCAGAAGCAGCAGGAACCTGGTGGCAGCAGCTGAGCAGCAGTAGTGTTGGACTGAAGAATGCTGCTGACAGTGTTTGGTGACCCTTCTTTTGTTATTGGACAGAGACACTGGGTGATTCTTTATCTGGAGCTGAGACTCTGGAGGTTTAAATGGGGTGGAAGCATTGGAAAGTAGGGGGAACAATGTAAAGAATAATTGAAGAAGGGAAGAAGTTTAGGAAGGGATTAAGGAAGATGATAATTGTATAATTAGGAAAGGGGGGAGGAGATGGATACAG
The DNA here is from genome assembly GCA_033557465.1 of Ichthyophis bannanicus. Taxonomy (NCBI): domain Eukaryota; kingdom Metazoa; phylum Chordata; class Amphibia; order Gymnophiona; family Ichthyophiidae; genus Ichthyophis; species Ichthyophis bannanicus. The sequence continues at coordinate 91,170,316 of CM066040.1, forward strand.
TAAGGGAATGGGGGGGAGGAAGGTGATTGTTGCAGTTGGGATGAATGGGGAGTGGAGGGGAGGGAGGGCAAATGGAAGATTTATTGACTAAGAACGGGAGGGAGCCTCATGTGTTATAGTGATCGGGTAGGGAACTCTGTTATGGAGAGAGAATGATGGTATGGTGGGAGTTTGGGGGGAGGGGAGAGGGGAGGGAGGAGGGTTGGGTTGGGTGGGGGAGAGGGTATCGAGGGGTTGATCATGATGGTTCTAGTGGGAGGGAAGGTAGGCCTGGGGGGTTCATTGGAACGATTACTACAGGGAGACAGAGAAGGTGATGAAGAGTTGGAGTGGTGTAAGACGAAGGGAGAGCACATGGGAGGAGAAGGGAGGTGGGAGGGGCCCTGAGCTGGGGGGGGGGTCCATTTCATATCAGGGATGCGAGCTGAACATGAGGATAAAGAGAATTAGAGAATTATGGCAATGGCTGATGTGCGGTTGATTTCCTGGAATGTCTGTGGTATAGGGTCTCCAGTGAAGAGATATAAGATACTGCGTGTGCTCAGAGACAAAAAAGCAGATTTGGTGTTTTTACAAGAAACAAACCAGAATGATGTGGAACATGGCGAGCTGAAGAGAGGATGGGTTGGGAAAGTCTATGGAGCTTCTTTGGGGGGGGGGGGAGAGAGCGGGAGTTGTGATTTTGGTAAGGAGAATGGTGGGATTGGAGGTAGAACAGACCATCAAAGACCCAGGAGGGCGGTATATTATTCTGGTGGGGAAACTAAAGGGTATTAAATTGGGATTGGTGAATATATATGTTCCTAATGTCTATGACGTTTCATTTTATAAAAGATTAGGTAAATGTCTGAGTGATCTTGGAAAAATTCTGCTCATAATGGGAGGGGATTTAATTGTGTTCTAGAAGAGGCCATAGATAGGTCAGGGCCTAGAGGGGAATCTAGGGATAGGAAATCCCAGTGGGTCTGGGGTGTTTGTGAAGGGTACGATCTGATTGATTACTGGAGAGTTTTGCACCCCTTAGATAGAGATTACACACACGTTTCCAGAGCGCATGACACAGGGTCGCGGATAGACTATTTTCTGGGGTCCAAAGGGCTTTTTGATAGGGTGAGTAGAGCTGAGATAGGCCATGTGCAGGTGTCGGATCATGTGTATGTGTGGATGGACATCAGATGGGGGCCAAGTAGAGGGGGGAACCTGTGGAGATATCCTCTTGGGTACAACCATGACAGCAATTTTAAGGCTTTTTTGCACACCCATTGGGAGGAGTATGTGGAATTCAATGGAGGGCATAAAGATAATCCCATCCTATTTTGGGAAGCAGCAAAGGTAGTGCTGAGAGGGAGAACAGATTGATCCTCTTGGAAAAGGAATTATGTCAGGCAAGGAGAGCTCTGTTGAAGACGCCGACGTTGGAAGGAAAAGTGGAGTTTGGCCGATTGCAAAGAGAGGTAAACGTCATGTTGCAAGAGAAAGCGACTCAGTCTATGTTGTATTATAAGTACAAGCTGCATAAATATGGTAATAAGGCGGGGAGGTTGCTCTCACATCTGGTGAAGACAAGTAGGAGGCAGGTACATATAGGGGCATTATGGGATGCCAAAGGTAAAATCCAGACGGGCCAGGCTAATATTGAAGAGGGCTTTCGAGAGTATTATAAGACTCTTTATGGCACTGAAACCGGAGATCAAGATAAGGTGGATAATTTTTTGCGCAAAGTTGGGTTACCTAGTTTGTCCGAAGAGGAGAGGGGGGTACTAAATGCTCCAATTGGAGATGAGGAAGTATTGGCAGTAATAAGGAAATTACATAACTGTTGGATTGCAGGTCCAGATGGATACCAGGGAGAATTTTATAAATTAATGACTGATCGGGTGGTGGGGTCTCTAACAACATATTATACAGCCCTGGTAGAACTTCAGGGATTCCTGTATGAGAAAAATAGAGCAGTGCTTACCCTTATTCCTAAACCGGATAGGGATGGGTTACTGCCAGAATCGTATAGGCAGATTTCGTTATTAAATGTTGACATGAAAATCTTGGCCAAAATAATGGCAGAGCGACTGGCAGGGTTTGTCCCACAGTTAATAAATGAAGATTAGGTGGGTTTTGTGAAAGGCAGGCACGTGGTTAAAAATGTACGTAAGATTATTTTGTTGTTATATATGACTGCAGAGGCAGGGGAACAAGTATTGTTGATACGTTTTGATGCAGAAAAGGCATTTGATCGAGTTGATTGGCAATAGATGTATCAGGTGATAGCAGTTATGGCAATAGGGGGGTTCTTCTTGGACACTGTCAAGCTTCTGTATGCTGATCCGAGAGGGCAAGTGCTAGTAAATGGCTTTGTCTCGGGAGACTTCCCGATCCGGAGAGGAACTAGACAGGGTTGCCTTCTATCCCCACTTCTCTTTGTGTTAACTTTGGAACCATTATTGGAGAGAATTTGGACCCATAGGGGATTGGTGGGGGCGAGGGTAGGCCGGGAGGAATTTCGTATTTCTGCATTCGCTGATGACATTTTGGTTTATTTAGGAACTCCTAGGAAGACACTGCCAGTACTACTGCGCATTTTTAGTGATTTTGGTGCATTTTCGGGATTGAAATTAAATTTAGACAAATCAGAGGCATTGGATTTACAGCAGACACTCCAAAGGGACTGGGAAAATTTCCGGCTAAAGTGGGCGGGAAATGGGCTTTGGTATTTGGGTGTGTATTTGCCAGTTGATGTGGATAAACTACAGAGCTATAACGTTGGGGAATTAATGGAGCAAACTAAGGATCGTTTGTATAGATGGAGAGATCTCCCGTTGTCATTGGGGGGGGGGGGGCGAATAGCCTTATATAAATTGACCATATTTCCAAAATGGTTGTATATGCTACAAACTCTGCCTATAGTAATGACTAGAAAGGAGATAGCGAGATTGGAGAAGAGCTTAAATGTTTTTTATTGGAAGGGGAAAAGGCCCAGGATAAGCATTAGGAAACTACAGAGGCCATGAAAGGGTGGAGGGATGGGGGCTCCAGATCTCAGGAGCTATAACATGGCATGCTTGTTGCAGAATTTGCGGGATTGACTGGGAACAACAGCAGAATACACACCTTTTGCATATGAACAAGAAGTAGCGCGGCCATTTGCCCTGAGATATATATTACATGCGAAAACAGCAGATTTGACCCAAGAGGCTAGTGGCCATCCGATCTTTAAGGTAATGAGGAAGACGTGGTGGATGTTTTGTCAGAAATGTTCATGGAACCCTGGGGTGACTCTATTTCTGCCCTTATATGGCAATGGTAACTTTATTCCGGGGATGCAGGGAGGAGTGTTCCGGGGGTGGGAATCTAAGGGAATAGTGGCCCTAGATCAGGTAGTAAACAAAATGGGGCAGGTATTGGAATTTAAAGACCTGCAAAGTAGATATGGACTGACAGGCAAGGATTGGTTTCCCTATATGCAAATGAGCAGTTATGTACGAAGTTTGGGAAGGAAGGATCTGCATACAGGAATTTTCACTAAATTGGAGGAACTGCTGTATTCAGGAAAGGAGTCACAGGCTTGGGTCACAATTTTACAAAAGGAATATCTTAATTTAGTGGGGGAACCCACGGAGAGGGACTTGGCTTCAGCATGGACTCATGATTTGGGGGAGAAAGTAGGAGGGGTAGATATGGTGGGTATTTTAGCTGATATACCTAAGATAATCGATTAAGACTGCAGATTTTAGGGAAATGCAGTACCGTATATTGAGAAGAAGCCACTTTGCCCCATGCAGAGCATTTAGAGCGGGCAGCAGTGCTTCAGTGAGTTGTCCGTGGTGTGGGATGGATAGAGCAGATTTGGGGCACATGTGGTGGCAATGTTCGAGGGTGGTGAGATTTTGGAGGAATATGGTGAAATATCTTGCATCCATTCTGGGGTGCTCACTTAAAAGAGATCCTAAGGTGTTGATTTTGGGTATGACACTGTTGTTGGAGGGCTTGGGAAGGGGTCAGAGGGAATGGTTGGGCAAGGGTTTGTTAGTAGCGTGGAAAATCATATTGTTAACTTGGTTATTACTGAGAGGCCCTACTATGGGACATTGGAGGAGAGAGGTATATAGACTATTACTCATTGAACAACAGGGAGCAAGACGGGGAGAGAGCCACCGGGAAACTTTTGGAGGAATGGGGCCCATATATACAAACGCTGACATCAAGGAACAGGAGTAGAATCCTTAATGTACTCTGCTGAAGGTTTAATAATATGGGTAGTAGGTTTCAATGTGTCTCTAAAGTGGGGGGGGGGAGGAATAAGGATTATCGAATGGGGGGGGTGAAAGAATTAGAGAATGAGGGGAAGGGAGTGGGTGGGGAAAGGGGGGCGGGAATCTGCTAAGGGGAGGGGGGGCTGTCCGACTGAAGTGGGGAAGGGTAGGAAAGGGAATAGGAGGAAAAGATAATGTTGCGAAAGTATATATGTTATGTTTTATTGTTAAAAATTTGACCTATGGGGGAATAAAAAAGAAAATGATGAGACACAAATTATTGTTTAGGTAGATGCTAGTTCACTATGTTTGATAATGTTTTAGAGGATGTAAGTTGATGGAAGAGCATCACCAAGTTGAAATCGAAATAGAATGTAAAATGTTTATATTGATGTCTCAATAAAGAAAATTTAACATAAATAGAGCTGCGGTGCCATGGCAACTGGACACCATGGTGTCGCGGCTCCATTTAAAAGCCCTGACTGAGTTAGTTGGACAGGTCATGTACGTGTAAGCCAGACTGAATCGTAGTCCTAGTCTGCACATACATGACTGTTTGCGATTCTGATACCGCGGGGCAAGACGTGCCCCATGGGATCAGAATTGTGATCCCCTCTGTACGTCCGGAACGGAATGAGCCCTTTTATGTTTTAGTGGGGTCTTGTACCCCTGATGTTTTGGATATGTTTTGTTTATATATGTTTAGTTATTAATTTATTTTCTTTGGTTATATTTTAAGGTGTTGTACCCACTGAAGAAGGCCCTTTAGGCCAAAACGCATTGGGTACTGGTTTGATAATAAAGAGTCTACCACCTGTCTCACGAATCTGCTGTTTTGTTGTTTTTATTATTTGATAGATCGCCCTTCAAGGGGTTTCAGCAGAGCAGTGTACAACAATGTCTTAAATAAACAATGAAATAGAAAAGAACTCCAGTAAAAACAGGAATGTGGAGAGTCATTCAAACCACACGCAAGATCAGAATAAAAGAGGGACATGCAAGACAAACAACTCAAACAAATTAAGTAGGAAATTCATAAGCAGTATTAAACAAATGTGTTTTCAGAAGAAACCTGAAGGACAGAAATGAAGATTCCAACCGAATTTCAGCGGGGAGTGAATTCCATAATGCAGGTGCCAGAAAATAAAATGCAGATGAACAAGTGGAGGTTAATAGTGTAATGGGTAAGTATGAGTATCACGGAGAAGATAATGAGTGGAATATGGAATTAATAAATGGGCAAGATACAGAGGAATCCCAGAATGAAGTGTATGATATACAATTAAAAAACGTTTAAACTGTGCACGGAATCTGACAGGGAGCCAGTGATTTCGCTGCAGGAGAGGAGTGACATGCTCATATCTAGACACATAAGAAAGAATGCGTACTGGTGTATTTTGTATAAGTTGTAATCTATGTACCTGAGATTGAGGGAGACCAAAATAAATAACATTACAATAATCCAACCTAGCAATCACCAAAGCGAGTAACAAAGTGGTTAACGAAGAGGGAGAGAGGAAAGGACGAACAGCATGTATATTATGAAGAAAAAAGGAGCAGCGTACTACTGGGCTTTTCATTGGTTCTTTGTCTCCACCAATCTGCTGGTAGGGGAACACAACCCTCTTGAATCTGGTCTAGCAGGATGATACGGAAAAAGCATTTTTTGCCTTATATGCAGTCTGACTCCCAATCAGTGCATCCCAGGATGCAGTGCGTGAGGCCAGGCGTTGCCATTTTACAAGACGGTGGCAGAGGGGCAGGAGCATGTGGCCAACACTCCCACCTCATCATTTAAGGTACTGGCATGGGTGGAGGGACTCAGGGCTGCTGAGTCAGCAGGGTGTTTTTTGTTTAATTGTTTGGTTGGGGGGGGGGAGAATCGGAGCCACTGGGCCATCAGGTTTTCTGTTTAGTTGGGTGGGGGATCAGGGCCACTGGACCACCAGGTTTTCTGATTGGTTGGGGTGGGGGATCGGGGCCACTAAGCCACCAGGTTTTCTGTTTGGTTGGGGTGGGGGATCGGGGCCACGATGCCACCAGGTTTTCTGTATGGTTGGGGTGGGGGCTTGGGGCCACTGGGCCACCAGGTTTTCTGTTTGGTTGGGGTGGGGGATCGGGGCCACTGGGCCACCAGGCTTTCTGTTTGGTTGGGGTGGGGGATCGGGGCCACAAAGCCACCAGGTTTTCTGTTTGGTTGGGTGGGGGAGCGGGACCACTGGGCCACCAGGTTTTCTGTTTGGTTGGGTGGGGGATCGGGGCCACTAAGCCACCAGCTTTTCTGTTTGGTTGGGTGGGGGATCGGGGCCACTGGGCCATCAGGTTTTCTGTTTGATTGGGGTGGGGGATCGGAGCCACAAAGCCACCAGGTTTTCTGTATGGTTGGGGTGGGGGCTCGGGGCCACTGGGCCACCAGGTTTTCTGTTTGGTTGGGGTGGGGGATCGGGGCCACTGGGCCACCAGGTTTTCTGTTTGGTTAGGGTGGGGGATTGGGGCCACTGGGCCATCAGGTTTTCTGTTTGGTTGGGTGGGGGAGCGGGGCCACTGGGCCATCAGGTTTTCTGTTTGGTTGGGTGGGGGATCGGGGCCACAAAGCCACCAGGTTTTCTGTTTGGTTGGGTGGGGGATCGGGGCCACTGGGCCATCAGGTTTTCTGTTTGGTTGGGGTGGGGGATCGGGGCCACAAAGCCACCAGGTTTTCTGTTTGGTTGGGTGGGGGATCGGGGCCACTGGGCCATCAGGTTTTCTGTTTGGTTGGGGTGGGGGATCAGGGCCACAAAGCCACCAGGTTTTCTGTTTGGTTGGGGTGGGTGATCGGGGCCACAAAGCCACCAAGTTTTCTGTTTGGTTGGGTGGGGGATCGGGGCCATTAGGCCATCAGGTTTTCTGTTTGGTTGGGATGGGGGATCGGGGCCACTAGGCCATCAGGTTTTCTGTTTGGTTGGGATGGGGGATCGGGGCCACTAAGCCACCAGGTTTTCTGTTTGGTTGGGTGGGGGATCGGGGCCACTAAGCCACCAGGTTTTCTGTTTGGTTGGGTGGGGGATCGGGGCCACTAAGCCACCAGGTTTTCTGTTTGGTTGGGTGGGGGATCGGGGCCACTGAGCCACCAGGTTTTCTGTTTGGTTGGGTGGGGGATCGGGGCCACTGGGCCACCAGGTTTTCTGTTTGGTTGGATGGGGGATCGGGGCCACTGGGCCACCAGGTTTTCTGTTTGATTGGGTGAGGAAATCAGGGTCACTCAGCCACCAGGTCTTTTGTTTCTGTTGGGGGCTGCTGGCCCTCACAATAGTGTGCAGATGGTATTAGGGCCTTCCCCGATGACTGGATTATCTGAGGCATTTTTCTGACACTAGCTTACTTTCTGCATCAGAGAGCAAGCCTAGCATTGGAAAAGTGCCAGAAAAATGCCCCACTAAGCTTTTCTGCTTGGGCCCCTATGTGTTTGCGTATCTGCTATCTGGGGTATCAGCAGACAGCCAGGGACATTGGAAGACAGGGCTAGTGTTGTGTGAGTGACAGAAATCTGTGCTAGAGAAGCAGAGACAAGGATGCTTATTGCTTTACAGCTTTTTAAGGATTGATGGCTGAGTGCCTGAGGCAGGGCAATTGCAATGCTGTGTGTGTATCTGGTCTATGAGCTGTACGGTAGTAATCGGTGTGATATAGGACTGAAGGGGTTGAGTAAAGCCATCAGTGTGTCTGTCTCAAAAATAGAGAAGTGATGTATAACAATCTCTCATCCACTGGCTGTACAGAAAAGGAATGTCTAGTATAATAATTTTATATTAAGCTATTTTTAAGACCCCTTTAGGATGTTTTTAACTTTATAAGCTAATCTAGCTTTGAGAGGATTTCACTTTGCAGTCTGCTTAAAGGCTTCTCTCAATTGACTCGAACATGAGCAGAAGGCCACTAGTGACTGAAGGGGATATGCCAGGTTCTTAAAGAGTTCTCAGCTTTACTAGGTAAGAAATCATAGTAGGGGTTACACTACAATTCAGGGGTGGCCCAAGGGGGTTGCGGGGCCATGTGCGGAAACTCGGTGCGGGGCCTCTTTTGCATAAATATTTGCATAATGTTACCATACACTAACTTTTAGTAAGCATGCCTCTTAATGAGTGTATGGATAAAGAAAGACTAAAAGATTTCTACATTACTATAATCCAGTGACAACCGCCAGGCACATTAGGAACTACTACAAACGCTGCCCATTTAGAACCCATAGCAAACCCACCGTATCCTGACAGCATTACCAGGACTCACAAAGCATAAGACCCTACCTATCAAAAGGCAATACTGCAAATATATACATTTCAGAGAATAACACTACATGACCTACTAGGGAAAGAGAACAAGTGACAATGTCAAATAGGAATTACATAAACAGAATACCTCAGTTCAGTTACACATGCAGAACATAGACCATCACAAAACAAGGAATCACAATTTAGAAACAGGAAGACAATAATTAAACTGGGAGCCCCAAAAGCCAAACTTGGAACGTACAACAACACTGTAGAAATAAAACTATAAATTAATTTCCTCTTGTACTAAACAAAGCGCAGACGTTAATGATGCACATTTCCCAGAGCTGACATATTCCAGTTAATAAATTCAAAATAAAGATATATTTTTCTACCTTTTGTGCTTTTTTTTCAGTTGCAATTGCTCCAGCCACTTTCTTCTGGTTTCTTCGTGTCTTCTGCTAACTCTCCATCGTCTGCGGTCCATTTGTCCTTTCTTCTCTCTTCTACTTTTTTTTCCATTCTCTCTCTACATCTGCTTTAACATATTAATCTGTCTCCTTTTACTCTTTCCTCATTCCTATTTCATCCACTCAAGTTTTACCCCTCCATCCTCAATCCCCACTTACTCTCCCAATACCTGGCCAATTGTAGATTTTTCTTCCCTCCCACACAAAATATTTTTCCCCTCTCCATTTCACTCTCCCAGCTCCATCCCATTCTAATCCTCCCCCAACATCAGCTCCCTTCTAGTTCCAGCGCCACCCAGCATCCACTCCCTTCTAGTCCCCGCATCAGCCCATTTCCAGTCCTAGCCCCACCATCAGCCCATTTCCAATCCTATCCTAGCCCCACCATCAGCCCATTTCCAATCCTATCTGAGTCCCTCCATCAGCTCATTTCCAATCCCAGCCCCCCATCAGCCCATTTCTAGTCCTTTCCTAGCCCCACCATCAGCCCATGTCAAATCCTAGCTCCCCTCCACTCAGCCCATTTCCAATCCAAGCCGCCCATGAGCCTACGTCCACTTCTAGCCCCTCCATGAGTCCATTTCAATCCAAGCCCCCACCACAGCCCATTTCCAATCTTAGCACCCCCCAACAGCCCATTTCCAGTCCTATCCTAGCCCCTTCATCAGCCCATTTCCTGTCCTTCCTCTCCCCACCACTCAGTCCATTTCTAGTCCTAGCTCCCTCCTCTCACAGCCCATTTGCATTTGAAGCCCCCCTCCCCATCAGCTATTTGCAGTTCAAGCCCCCCTTCCACTCAGCCCATTTCCATTCCAAGCCCCCTCCCCATCAGCTAGTTGCAGTTCAAGTCCCCTTCCAGTCAGCCCATTTCCATTCCATGCCCCCATCCCCATCAGCTATTTGCAGTTCAAGTCCCCCCTTCCACTCAGCCCATTTCCAGTACTAGCAACCCCCAGCCCATTACCAGTCCTAGCCCCCATAGCCCATTATCAGTCCTAAGCCTCCATCACCCCATTTTCAGTTTTAGTCCCCCCATAGCCCATTACCAGTCCTAACCCCACATCAGCCCACTTCCAGTCCTAACCCCCCATCAGCCCATTACCAGTCCTAGCCCCCCCATAGCACATTACCAGTCCTAACCCCCCTCATCCTATTTCCAGTCCTAGCCCCCCCATAGCCCATTACCTGTCCAAACCCCCATCATCCTTTTTCCAGTCATAGCCCCCACATAGCCCATTACCAGTCCTAACCCCCATCATCCTATTTCCAGTCCTAGCCCCCCCATAGCCCATTACCAGTCCTAACCCCCATCATCCTATTTCCAATCCTAGCCCCCCTATAGCCCATTACCAGTCCTACCCCCATCACCCTATTTCCAGTCCTAGCCCCCCCATAGCCCATTTCCATTCCAAGCCCATCCCCATCAGCTATTTGCAGTTCAAGTCCCCCCTTCCACTCAGCCCATTTCCAGTCATAAGCCTCCCATCACCCCATTTTCAGTCTTAGCCCCCCATCGCCCATTACAAGTCCTAATCTCTCCATCACCCTATTTCCAGTCCTAGCCCCACCCCATCACCAGTCCTAACCCTCCTCCCCCCCCCCCCATCAGCCCAGGGAAACCTTAAAAAAGAAACGTGCTGCCGCTGTGGCAGCAGCAGAATGAAGTGTCTCCTGCAGTCAAGCGTCACCCGTGCCCCCCCCTCCCCCCGGCTGCCCGGCAGAGCCATCCTCAATCACTCTCCTCGGTGCAGCTTTCAGAGGCGCAAAGGGAGAGTTTCTCTCGTGGCTCTGTTAAGCTCGCTGGGGCTGATGGGAAATTTCAGACTTAACTCTATAAAGATATGGATGGGCAGAATGAATGTGTGGGTGTATGGGCACTGTGTACAGGGAGAATACTGGATGTGTATGGCATGGCAGATGAGGAAATGGAATATATGGAGTTGAATGGAAGTTCTGGGGAAAAAAACAAAACAATGAGGCATGAGAACTGAACTGTGTGGGAAAAGCAACTATTAAAATGTGGCTTCAGTAAGGGAATTTTGTTAGTTTAACTGGATAGAACAAATAGGCTAGAAGACATGCCAGACTGTTGTAATGTTGAGCTGTTATACAACTCTGTTTTGCTGATGTGCCAGGTTCCAATAGAGATCTAATGGGCTAGGAGAGCCTCCTTTAGGAGGAATCATCCAAAGTATGCAGCTTTCTTTTTTTTCCAAGTTTATTTAAAAAATTTCAACAAAGAACAATACAATACAATCTTCCATAATTAGCAAATTAAGTACTTATAACCCCTCACTTAAAAAAAACAAACACAAAAGGTGAGGTCTAAACACCATGAAATCATGAGCTAGTTAGATGAATATCTAAAGATTTCCATATTCTTTCTATTTTCTCTATACAATTTGAAACAACAGAGGCTGCCCCTTTAAGCTTATGGGTCTGGCAGACAGTGTGCCACCAGAAGGTAACGTTTAACGATGAGGTATCTTTCCAACACTGCATGACATGTTGGATTGCAATGGAAAGCATAATGTCAAGAAGCTTTCTGTCAAATCGGCTATGTTCCTTATTCAGACACAATGATCTGAATAGCACAATTTGTATTGTCAAGACGGTATGAAAGTGAAAAATTTCACTAATATATCCCCAAACTCCAATCCAAAATTTTAATAATAGGGTAGTCATAAAGCATGTGAGTCAATGTTTCAATATCCGCCGCACAGTACTAGCAAAGATTGGAACCCAACAAACGGGCCCTGAACATATGAAGAGGTGCCCAGATTGCCCAATGTGCAATAAAAAATAAAGTTTGGGAGAGACTGCAACATATCGTAGGCTGTACTATATGACTCCAAAATGTGTTCCATTTGAAAGCATCTTGTAGTAAATCAGTGTCAGACTCTCATGTCCTACACAAACCTAACAAAGAAGGCCCCTTGCCGCTTAGTGATTTGTAAAAGGAAGACATCAATCTTCCCCCCTCAGTGGCTTTCTGACAAATCTACAAAATGTTTGAAGTCTGGAGCCTCCCCTCATACCATATGGACTGTTGTGTGAAACCCTGATCAAGCCATCTATTTTGGAAGCTTGCGATGACTATAAACCATATCGTTCTATTAGGCATTGTGTGGAAACTAAAATGCCTCCTTCAAAAAGCTGGCCTACTTTGTAGATTTTTTTTGTCAATCTAACCCTTCCAAGAACTTTTCTTCCTAGTGATTTGAATTAGTGGATTAAACCATAAGGAGGAGGTCTCAGAACCTAAATATAGAATGGAACAGTGAGAGTCTAGCTCTTTAAGAGCTTCAATGGTGCTGACAATGGTGGAAGATTTTAATCATCTAATTGGAACACTCATCGTAGGTAATTCTGATAATCTGAATGGTGTGACTAAAGATCTTTCCATATCTAGCCAAGGGGTGTCAAAGTCATTTTGTAGCCACCAGACCCACACCTTAACAATGATGCTGCATGATTCGTTGAAAAATCTAGAAAACCAACCCCCACCCTTTCTTCTTGGGAGTTTCAATTTGGTTAAGGAAAGGAAGTTAGTAGTTTATCCAAATGAGAACAGTTTTGCTTGCAAAAATCAAGGAGCATCCTCAGTTTGTAAACTACACAAGGGAGCACTGTCATCTTAATGGTTTCAAATCTGCCCCACCATGAGAGCTGTAAAGGTGACCAGCACTGTAAGGCTCTTTGCGTATCATGGATAATACTTTTGCAATTATGTGATATAGATCCTTCCGGGGTGTTGCGAAAGTACATTCCAAGGTATCTGATACCAATTGGAGACCATTTGAATGGAAAGCCTTCAAGATCATTTTTTTGCACAAAATTATTCAAGGGGAGTAGCTCACATTTGTTCTAGTTAATTTTGAAACCTGAAAAAGTGCAAAAATTGTCAACTAAATTTAATAGAAACCTAATGGACATGACAAGAATAATAAAATGTCATCTGTGTAGGCAGAATATTTCCCACTACATCCATCTGATTTTAGGCCTTGGATACTGACTTCATTTTTTATTTGAGCAAAAGGGGCTCGAGTGCAAGGTTAAATAAAAAAGTGGCGAGAGTGGATAACCCTGCCTAGTCCCTCGAGTAAGAGGGATGGCATCAGATAAAAGGCCATTCACTGCTAATTTAGAGCAGGGAGAGGAATTGAGTACCTTAATCCAGCTAATAAAGGCTGAACCACATCCGAACCAGTCTAATGTCTGGTATAGATAGGACCATTCTCTTAGATTGAAAGCCTTTTCTGCACCAAATGAAAGTTGTCCTGCCCCCGCCTAGGGCCGGTGACTCTAGAGCAAGGGTGACCTCTACTTTGTCTTCAAGTGTCCTTTTTGACTAAGGTAGCAGCAAGGTACGCTGGGAGTTGTAGTCTAGGTTTACTATCAAACAAAGGTGTTGTGGCACGAGGGTCATTTGAACAGATACATTTTTATTTGGGGTTTTCCCTTTCACACATAGATTCTTGGCTCAAAACATGACACGGATTACTTTCCAAAACAATAGGAAACAGGAGCAATTCAAAGTTAGAAAATAAAGCATATGGCAAACTGTTTCTTCACAGCCAACATTCAGGAGAAAACAACTTTGCATTACCTTCATGCAAAGGTTGTCTAACGTAGGTCCAAGTGATCAATCTCACATAAAGAACAATCCATCTCACAGATATCAGTTGTATCAGGAGTGCTTTCTACGTCAACAATCATCTCCTCGCTGTAATCATCATAATTCTGCTTAGGGGAACTTCTAGACTGCAGGTCACTGAGAACTTCTTGCAGCTGTTCAATAAAGTTGTTCCTCTGATTGGCAGTAACTTTCTCTAGTGCAGGAAACTGATTCTTACATAAGCTCTTAGCAACAGCCTTTACGTCTGTTTCAAAACACTTACTAAGAATGTTTCTGACTGGAACTGTTTTCGCAGCAGTGCTATCTCTGCTCTTATTAGCACTGTTCTTTAACTGCTGTACAATCTCCTCCATTCTTGTATGTAACAATTAGAAAATGGTCCTGATTTCTTAGAGTAATAGCACTGTTAAGCCAAAAATAAATCTATTACTCTATCATTATGAGAATATCAGATGATACATCAAATTCAAAACTTTTTAAAACTTTTTTTATGGAAATTCGGGTCTCAGACTATAAGGAGCCAAGGCATTAACTTTTTAGCCAGAATGCTCCATTTTTGCATCAACGACCCCTTTTTTTTATATATATAGAAAAATGCTCGATTAAATATTATGTCCATTTAAAAATCAGCTTCATTCAAAAGCAACAAGTCAGGCTTATCTTAGATGAGAAGTACCAACGCCAATCCCAGCGCTGTCGCGTTTCACGAAGAAATCGTTTCATCAGGGGTTATGCTCTGACTTCACAAGTTGTCAATATTAACTGAAGAAAGGAACGAAATATTCTCAAATTAATAATCCAATTTTCATCAATAGTTTGCAAGAAGAATATATAGACATATCATATCCGCATCGAAAACAAAGATGCTAAAGCTGGCAAACATTTCAGTTTCAGGGTTACCAGATATCAAGCAGTCAGCAGTAAACTTAATATCTACAGTTATGTCTTGGAATACATGTATGTCTCCTCATACTGACCTATGTTGATTAGAAATTGACCTATGATGTTATGAATACGTAATACCTGACGTAGAACAATAAAGTGAAATTATGCTCTATCATCCAAAAGAGCCTTATAAATAAAATAAACCATAGCTAATAGTTAGAGTAAACAAAGAGAACTTGTTTCTATTTGTTTCTCTCCCAAAGCTTTGGTATATCTATATATATAGAAGTGTGTGGTATTTTATTACTGTCTTATAGATTTTCTTCTCATTGCTTTGAGTGTGGTTTTCCGTTACTCCAAGAGCCCTGCAGTGTTGCTGGTGAGGGGGCGCAGAGTATTTTTCAGTTTGTGCCGTGACTCGGATTACAGATTTCTACATTCCTGGCAAGGGCAGAAGGTGTTTGTGAGTATTATATGGTGACAGCAATGGGTAATCTGTTAGGTAGACGTGATTTGTCTCAGTTGCGTGAATGGCATGACAAAGCTAAGGTTTTAGCTGTTCAGAAGGGTAGCCCTTCTTATTGTATGCGTGAGAAGTATGGGGATATGGCTACTAATTATATTGTACACTGGCATGCAGTGACTAAAGATAATGTGCTTCTACAGTTTCCTTTGGAGGGAACTTTTTCTATAGATAAACTTCGTTATCTGAAATGTGCCTTGCAGGCTAAACGTAAACTATGTGATGCTCGTGAAGGGCTAGTGTTTAATTGGTGGCAACAAATGGCATATGATACGAAAAATGATTTGTTTGTGCTAAAGAATGCTGGAGCTGGTAAAGCGAGTGAATCACAGGAGAATGATAGTGAACAGGCAGGGAAATTCCCAGCAGTTCTTTGTCCAGAATATGATGCAGATGTGGCTGCATTGGTAGTTGGAGCTGGAATAGTCCCAAGTGCATCCCCATCATCTCCCCCTGTTTCATCTGAGAGTCATGTAACTTCTGGAAGGGGGAGGGTCACTCGTGCAGCAGAACTAAGAGAAGAGATAAGGAATAAACAGAAGATATTGGGGGATGCAAAGTTTGAAGATTTCAGTAATTGTAATGTTTCTCAGCTTAGAGAAGTGAGTGCACTTTTTAGCCGTGAGATAGAAAGTATTGTACATATGATAGAAACCTTAAAGGGAATAGTAAGGAATAATATTTCTGCTACAAAGGAATTGGGAATTTCTAGTAAACTTATTGATAATATTGAGAAAGATCTGGATAAGCATTTTATAACCTATAAGGAAAAATGTGATCAATTATATGGTGATATAAGCTTTCTTCAGACTGTTTTACGCCGACATAATGACCCATGTTCTGTAACTGCAAAACCTGTAGAAGAAGATATAGTACCTGCATATCCTTTTCGTGTATATCCAACAGGACCTACAGGTGCAATGACTGTACCTGCAAATTGGAGTCCTAAAGAAGTATTTGATTTGGCTAAAACCTTTTCTGATTACAGGGAAAATTCAGGTAGATTTGTGTCCTTGTGGTCTCAAATAATTAATAGTTATAATCCTACTTGGGCAGATCTAGATAGTCTGCTCAGATCTGTTTTCATTAATCCAGCTGATTTTCATAAGGTAACCCATCCAATTAGAGATGATAATTGGGTATGGCCACAGACAGACCCTGTGACAGATCTTCAAGAACAGACACAAAGAGATAATTTTGTTCTATGTAGAGAAAAATTGTTAGAATCTCTTAAAACAGTATGTAAGCCTGTGAAGGACTGGTCAAAACTCACTTCTTTAACACAGGAAAGGGGTGAAAAAGTTACAGCTTTTCACACTAGGTGTATGCTAGCTTTTAAGGATTATTCTGGTGAGACAGAATATACACCTTCAGGATTTGCTAATATTTTTGTAAATGGTTTGATTCCAAGAATAAAAGAAATTTTGGAAACTTCAATAATAGATTGGCCTGCTAGATCAGCTGATGCAATTTTGGAGGGTGCACGGTACAGTGAGTTGAAATATCTCAAGGAACTGTAGGAGCAACAAACCAGATTAGATGTAAAGAAGACTAAACTGCTCAATTTACAAATTGCTTCTATGCATCCAGCCCTGGGAAGGGGGCGGGGGAGAGGCAGGTTCAGGGGAAGCTATGAGAATTCTCAGCGAGGCAATTCTCAGCGAGGGCATGGACAAGCCAGAGGAATGTGTGCTTGTTATACATGTGGTGAGTGTGGCCATTTACAGAGAGAATGTCCACAGAATCGGAATCTGGATGGCCAGAGAGCTGAGTGCATTCCTCCCCCACCTGCTGAGTTCACTCCTGTATATCAATGTTTTTCTAACCCAGAAGATTGTGATTCTTGGGATGCATAACTATTATTGAATCTGAATGTAACTTCTCAGGGTGAGAGTTAGAAGCTAAACTGGGAGGCTCTACTGTGAAATTCATCATTGATTCGGGAGCTACTACATCTGCGCTGCGTCTACAGGATTTGCCTGAAGTTTATCATACTCAGCTAGCACAAGCTCCAACAGTGCATTGTGAAGGCATTGAAGGTAAGATAATTCCTCATCGTAAACTTGAAGCTTTGCCTTTGCAGATTGGAGAGACTGTGTACCCTACTAACTTTCTGGTAGGAGACACATTACCAGTGAATCTTTTGGGTCGCGATTTCCTGGCTTCTCATCATGCAACTTTATCCTGGATGAGTGGAAAGTTACATTTTCGGTTGTATTCTCTCTCTGAAGTGCAGCCCCCTGCGGATGTCAAAGTTATTCACCCTGCTCTCGGAGGACTTCCATCTACTCTGTGGGCAGTTCCAGGATCCAATGTCGGATGCCTTTCGATTCCTCCTGTGAAGATTACCTTGAAACCTGGAGTACAACTTCCTAGACTCAAACAGTATCCACTATCAGCAGCTGCTATAGTGGAATTTGTCCGGTAATTGAAGATTTACAGATGCAAGGTGTCATCTATCCTACTACGTTGCCATGTAATACTCCAATTCTTCCTGTACTGAAAGCTGACGGCAAGACTTATCGATTTGTGCAAGATCTGCGAGCTGTTAACAAGGTAATTTTGCCAATCTTTCCCTTGGTACCTAATCCACATGATATCTGGACACAGGTACCTTCAGAGACTACTTGGTTTTCTGTTGTAGATTTGAGTTCTGCTTATTTTTCAGTGAGAATTAGCAAAGAACACCAATTTTTATTTGCTTTTCATTTTGACAATCAGCAGTATACATGGACTACGCTGTGTCAGGGCTACACTGACAGTCCTGCTTACTTTTCGCAGGCCCTAAGAACTGCATTATTAGATGTGAAGCTTGACCAATCCTCTTTAATTCAATATGTGGATGATTTGCTTTTGTGTTCACCAAGTTATAAGATTTGTCTATCAGACTCTTTGTCTTAGCTCATATTGCCAAATTAGGACTGAAAGTTAATTTGTCTAAACTGCAATTTGTATCTCAAAATGTTATTTTTCTGGGTGTTGTTCTAACTCCAGCTGGTCGTGAAATTACTTCTGCCAGATTGGAACCTATTCTATCATTGTCTTTCCCAGCGACACCAGTGTTGTTACGTAGATTCCTGGGATTATTGATTTTCTGTAAACAGTGGATAGCTAATTTTTCAGACCTTACAGCTCCGCTTTATGCGTTGATTGGGAAAGAGGGTCCACAGGGTCTCATTGTACCTACATTATCACAGTGGGAAGCTTTTGTAAATTTAAAGACTGCACTAAGCACTGCACCGTGTTTATCTTTTCCAGACTATTCTTTAACATTCAAATTGTATGTGGCTAGTTCAGCCATATCTGCCACATGTGTGCTTTTGCAAGCATTTCCAACTGGTCGCAAGCCGACAGGATATTTTTCAAAGCGGTTTAATTCAGTGACTTTGGGACTTCCTCCATGCTTGCGCAGTTTAGTATCGGTGGCATTTGCAATTGAAATTACTGATTTTTTAGTGTTACAGCACCCTCTTGAGGTATATGTGGCACATTCCGTTTCTAGGTTGCTCCATTTAACTAAAACTCAGCCTTTGTCTTCCACACGTTTGTTGACTCTGGAATTGATAATTTCTCAGTCTCATATAAAGATATGTACTACGTCCATATGCAATCCATCTACGCTATTGGCTCCTATGGCAGATCTGGTGGAGGAGGATGGGTCCCATGATTGTTTTCAAAGTATTTTGACATCTTCCCGTGCTAGACTGATCTCTCACCTGTACCCCTGCCAGCCCCGGATGTAACCTTATTTGTGGATGGTTCGGCTTTCAGAGATGAAATGGGAAAACTTCGTGTAGGCTATGCAGTAACCACAATTGATGACGTGGTTGAATCAGCTTCTCTGCCATTTTCTACTGCCCAGTTAGCAGAAGTTTTTGCATTGACACGTGCTCTTGAACTCTCTAGATATCTTCTAGCAAATATATATTCAGATAGCTCCTATGCAATGAGTGTTCTATGGGATTTTGGCAATATTTGGGCGCAACGAGGATTTTTAACTTCTGCTAAGAAACCAATTAAACCAATTACTGTTTGTTACAAGCCGTTCTCTTTCCAGCACAAGTTGCAGTTTTAAAATGTAAAGGACATTCCTCTGCTGGTGATTTAGTTTCAAAGGGCAATCGTTTTGCAGACCAAGAAGCACAGAAGGCTGCTCTTCAGGCAGTAGTGTCACCAACGCTGCTGTATTTAAAGCTTTCTAACATGAATTTGTTCTCCTTGTCCTCTCTTTTACAGCAGTATCGAGACACTTCCCTTGAAACCAAAACTCTATGGACTTCATGGGGTGCATCCTGTGATACTCAGGGCTACTGGAAGAAGGAGCACCTACTCATTTGCCCTGACTCTCTTTTGTTTCCGCTTGCTCTGTTCCTGCATCATAAACTTCACTTATCCTCTGCAGCCATGACTCATGCCTTTGTGGTTTTGTGGTATCACCCGAAGTTTATTTCTGTGGCACAGGCTGTGTATGCTGCTTGCTTGGATTGTTTGCAGGCTGGCAGGGTGGGGCCCCTTCTGAAGATTGCTGCTGCTCTTCCCAGACCTTCTGGACCATTTCTGATTTTGCAGCTTGATTTTACTGATTTGCCCTGTGCCAGAGGAGGGAGGCGGTATTTGTTGGTGATCACTTGTCTTTTCTCTGGGTGGGTGGAGGCTTATCCCACTACCAGTATGACAGCTGGGGTTGCCATAAAATTGTTGCTCACTCAGTTTATTCCTGTCTGGGGTGTACCTTTTGTTCTTTCTTCTGATCAGGGTCCAGCCTTCATTGCACGTTGTGGTACTGCAGACCACGTGCAGTCAGAGAAAAGTGTTTTAAATTCAGAAAAAAGACTCCAACACAGGATGCAACATTACGAGGAGCCAGATAGGGGGAGCAAGAGAGACTTTCTAAGGCCTAGGGAACCACGCCCCAGAGCTTATGACGTAATGCCTACCAGCATCCAATCCAGGAAAGGAGGAGTTCCTTTTAAGAAAGGCTGGGAGGATTGGAGAGGGAGAGAAAAAGAAGCAAGAGTCTTAGCTGAAGGACCAGAGCCAGCAGACTCAGCAGAACTCGGAGAGTAGGTTCTTTGCAAGGAGACCGGGAGTAAAGCAGGTACACTTTCCAAAGAGAGAAGGTACCAAGAGGAAGCCAGTCCTGGAGAGAGAAGGACTAGGGCAACCGTTCCTGGACCAGAGTTGGGCAGAAGCCAGCAACCTGGGAGGCAAGGTATAAAGAATTCCCCAGAAGAAGAAAAAGGGGTCTCCATAAGAAATAACACTCCTGGCTCAGAGAAGAGAAGGTACGGGTGTGACTGTGGGTTAACACCACCCGAGGGCCGGCTGGAGAATAGAAGGCCTGCAATACGAGCCAGGCCAGATTCCAGCAGGACTAGGCCTCAAGCCTCAGCTCGATTGGATCAACCAAAAGAAAAAGGTAATCCATATTTCTCTGATAATAATTGCTATAACCTTGAGATACAGAAAGCACAGGAGACAGGGGAGAGCTGTCCCTACCGAACTGTTTGTAAGACAGGATGTAAACTTTTATCAAGCAAAAGACTTTTTAATAAGAAGCCTTTGGATAGAAGAGGCTGTTCTCACATTGAGAGGGCACAGGACCAAGGTTTAACCTTGAGCCCAGCACATTGGAAGCTGGTACAAAACTTATACGAAAAGCCTAAGGATAATCTACCTGACTTTGCTGACACGGCTTCAGAGCTCTCATACTCTGAACCAATGCAGGTGGAATTTATTACGGACCCATCAGACACAGAAATGGATTGTAGTTATTGCAAGGTTGGAAGCCTAGAGTCCCTGACCAACGCTGAAAGCTATAACTTCTGAACCAGGCTGAGGGTTTGATATATATAATCCCTGTGAACATAACTGACTGTAATGCAATAATTGTTTATTTTTCTCTTAACCTGAATCAAGGTCATTTTGAGTTGATGTAGATTCTAAACATTGAACCTTTTTGCATTGAGGGAAATAAATGCCTTTTTTCCCCTCACTCGGACTTTGTGTTCCTTTTTTTGGGAGATTTTGGTATACGGAAGGCTACTGGGACCAAGATACCTAGACCCCGCATAGAAGAACCAAACCCAAACCTAAATATAACTTATGTCCACCTGACCCGACCTACCTTAGCAACCTTTGGCCACTAGGGCGGTGGTGCGACAACGTGTCTGGGAGGATATTGAAAATTGGTTTGGTGTCAAAAGACAACTGCACACACCCTATCATCCGCAAAGCTCTGGCCAAGTGGAGCGGATGAATAGGACTCTCAAAGGTTTCTTGCGCACTATGACACAGGATTGGGCTACAGATTGGACAGAAGCCCTTCCTTTTGCCCTTATGGCGGTGCGTAACTCCCCCCAGCGCACCTGAGGAGGTCTGACACCATATGAAATAGTTACTGGACGTCCAGCTACTTCTCCACATGCCTTGGCAGTTATCCCAGACCCCCAGTTGTTGCGCAGCGATATCTTAACTTATTGTGCACGACTGCACTCAGTCCTGTCTGTTTCCCCTTTATTGAAGGTGAATCCTCAATAAGATGCTCCTCCAGAATCATCGCATCCAGACATGAAACCAGGGGATTGGGTCCTGATTAAGAATTTGCATCCAAAGACGCTTCTGGCTCCGAAATTCCTAGGTCCATTCCGTGTACTTCTGGTGGGATATTCAGCCTGTAAAGTGGAAGGACATTCTCGTTGGATACATCTTACGCAGTGTAAGAAGGCTCTCTCACAAGATCCAGAAGGTGGTTCTCCACATCCATGATTCAAGAAATACAACGCAGACTCCTCGGACAACACTGATATTGCAGAAAACGATTTTTATGTTTTAAAGTACTTTCAGAGAGAACAATGGTGACATCACAGAAAAAGATTATTGTATTAAGTAATTCTGAATGGACTATTCATGCAAAATGCTTTTGTTCAGCATTTATAGTATTGCTTAGAGGGATGAGGTCAGTTTAGATTAGTATTTTCCTGATATATATGTAATGACCTTTAGGTACTTAACCTCTACGTCATAAACTTATTGAGACTTAGAGGCTAATTATAGCTATAGTATATATCTTCATTATATAAAAGAGAGTATTAAGAAGAGTAGGTATATTTTCAGTTTTGATTTAGTATATTTTTAAGTAATTATAGTTTTAGATATTTAAAAGTTTTGCTAAGAAATGTTTTTATATCTAATCTTAGTTGTGCTGCGGCATATTAGTGGTAGCAAAGCAGTGCTGCAGTTAGAACCTTGGGAATGTTATGAGGAATATTCAAATATTTTCAAGTCACAAGTACACTCAATGACAAAACATTTTAATTTATCAGATTGTGCAGTGTGTCTTCCATCTGTGACAGCTACTCAGCATGGATTTCTACCTAGGGTTAGGCCTAAAACCTTCGAAGAGTTTCGTGACATAGCTTTTAATCTAACTACTGTACAATGGTCTCATACAAACCCAGAACCTAGAATAGTTAGTTCTATGCCTCTACAAAATCCTCCAATATGTTTTATGGCTCAGGGTAAGGGAAGAAAGGTAGGGGATACTCCATGGAATGTTTGTAGAATAGTAATGCTGCATAATTCTTCTATGTAGGAAACTCTTATATTTCAGTAGTACAATTAATGTCAGTTCAAGGGAACCAGGTGCATGATTATGAATTACTACAATATAATAGTTCTGGCTACCCTTTGAATGACTCTAGTTCAGACCTAAACATACCTAACTGGAGTCTCCCTTTACTAGGGTATTATCATCCCTGGAAACGTAATTTGTCTGGAGGGCTTAAAGAAATGGACATGACTCAGTGGGCTTTGAATAATTGTATCCAGAATATATCTTGTCCCCAGAATTTGACAATCTGGGAAGATGGCTTTAGAAGGAGATTATTTTGTGAGTGGTACGTTTGCGTATACAGAGCTTCCCAGAGGTTGGTCAGGTACTTGTTATATAGCCCAATTAGATACCCCGTGGTGATTTGTACCTTACCAAAACATTACTTTATTATCAACCCTGAACAATTCTTTTAGAAGAAAAAGGGATGTTTCTCCTCAGGATAAGGCCATAGAGGCTGCTCAACAACTGGTAGACACTACAAAACCTTTAACTAAATCTCAAATAGATGCATTCACAGGTACTGTGTGGCTTTCAACCTTTGGAGCTATAGCACCCACCAGAGCATATGGTACCCAGATTATGTGACTACAGGCAGTTGTTGAACTTACAGCCCTGGATCTCACTGAGGCAATTCGTGTATTGCAAGGTGCAGTGAACAAAGTGTCAGCTTATGCAGCCCAGAACCGAATGGCTTTAGACTATCTCCTAGCAAAGGAAAATGGTGTGTGCGGAGAAATAGTTGGTTTTTGTTGTAGTATGCTTGATAATAATGGAAAAATAGTAAAATGCCTATTAGATAAAGTTAGAAACCGTACTTTTGTTTCAAGTGATAGTTATGTAAGTTCTTTTTCAGATCTATTTGATTCTGTTTCTTCATTTTGGAATTCATTATCCAGGCCTTTGCAAGGCATGTTAGCATCATTACTTGGCTTTTTGGGGATTCTCATTCTAGGAGTATTAATTCTCTGTGTAATATCAGCCTGCTGTAAGAAATCAGTGGAATCACTGACCCCTACAATGAGGTTACAGATTGACCCAGAATCTAGTTTTAATTCCACTTAAATGGCAATGTCTGAGTTTCCTTACTTTGGGAATGATTCTTTACAGAATCAGAGGAGGGACTGAAAGTAAGCTTGTCTGTACAGGGTGGTGTAGACAACCAGACTGTCTAATAAAACCTGAGAAAGAGTTACAATTGTTCAAAACTTTGCTTAGAAATAAACTTCATATATTTGCTTACTAAGTAGGTGAAGAGGTACAAGTCCTGTAAGCTATGTGAAATAAGAAAAAGGGCAGCTTGTCCTCCAGTCTTTCAGTCTCAGGGTTACCAAATATCAAGCAGTCAGCAGTCAACTTAATATCTACAGTTATGTCTTGGAATACATGTATGTCTCCTCATACTGACCTATGTTGATTAGAAATTGACCTATGATGTTATGAATACGTAATACCTGACGTAGAACAATAAAGTGAAATTATGCTGTATCATCCAAAAGAGCCTTATAAATAAAGTAAACCATAGCTAATAGAGTACACAAAGAGAACTTGTTTCTATTTGTTTCTCTCCCAAAGCTTTGGTATATCTATATATATAGAAGTGTGTAGTATTTTATTGCTGTCTTATAAATTTCCTTCTCATTGCTTTGAGTGTGGTTTTCCGTTACTCCAAGAGCCCTGCAGTGTTGCTGGTGAGGGGGGCGCAGAGTATTTTTCAGCCCATGGGTACCGCAAACCTTAAAAAGCGCTGATGATCTGCTCTGATCGGAATGTGAAGATAAGCTTCCGTGAAATCTATGGACGTGAGAAACTCCCCCAGCCTTACTGCTCGAATAACGGATCTGAGCGTCTCCATCCGAAAGAGTTACTCTCAATGAGAGGTTTACAGGTTTGAGATTGAGAATGGGTCGAAAAGAACCCTCTTTTTTGGGAACTACAAAATAAATCGAGTATCGACCTAGTCTGCACTGGTCTTGGGGTACTGGCACTACTGCTTGAAGCCGCAACAAACACTGAAGAGTATCGCTTACAGCCTGCCTTTTCAGCCCTGTACCTCCGGGAGACACCATGAAGGCTTCCTTCAATGGGCATGCAAATTCCACCGCATACCCCTCTCGAACGATCTCTAGCACCCATCGGTCTGAAGTTATTGCGGCCCAGGTAGAGAGGAACTCCTGTAAGCGACCTCCTACAGGTATCTCCACCTGGGCCAGCTGACCTTCATTGAGGCTTTTTTGCTGAGCCCTTCTGGGCATTGAAATAACCTCTGCCGAATCACCTAGCACCCCGAAAGGACTGATTGCGAGGCCCGAAACGAGGTTTGGGATATGGAACGAAGCAAGCCCCCCGGAACCGGCGAGAATCTCTACCCTGACCGCGTGGCAGCACTCCCGCTCTGGAAGTCTTAGGACGGTCTTCCGGCAAACGGCCCCCCTTGGAATCCCCAAGATCTTTAACAATCTTTTCCAAGGCTTCACCAAAAAGCAGCTTGCCTTTGTAGGGGAGCTTGCTGAGCCTTGACTTGGAAGAAGTGTCAGCTGCCCAGTTCCTTAGCCAAAGGAAACGTCTGGCCGCAATCACCGAAGCCATGGATTTCGCGGAAATCCTAACCAAATCATAGAAGGCGTCCGCAAGGTAAGCCGCAGCCGACTCTAACTTAGCTCCCTCCATGGACGAGCCTTCTCCTGCCTCCGTAGCGGTCTCCCCTTGGAGCCAATGGATCGAAGCTCTGGAAACATATGCCCCACATATGGATGTCTGCAAAGCTAGCGCACTAGAATCAAAGGCCTGTTTCAGGAGCACCTCCAGCTTATGATCTTGAAGGTCTTTAAGAGCTGCTCCCCCTTCTACTGGTATTGTTGTCTTCTTCGTCACCGCTGACACCGAGGCATCCACTTTCGGCATTTTTAATAATTCTCTATCTTCTAGCGGAATCGGGTAAAGACCACCCAGAGCGCGACCGCCCCTTAGGGTAGCCTCCGGGAACTCCCACTCAGATTCCACCATCTGCTTTATTACACTTGAACTGGAAAACAGCGCTGCTCTGTCTTAAATCCCTGCAACAACGGATCCTCCAATGGTTCCTATGGCGCAGAGGGCATAACAATATTCAGAGCGGCTAAGGACTGCGTAATAAGCGCTCCTAGCTCCTCTTTACAGAAAACCCTAAACACATTCGGGTCCTCGCCCAGAGCCAGTTCACCTTCCTCGAGCTCCATAGGCCAAGAGTCCATGCCTGCCTCAGAGAGGATCTCCCCATCCTCGAGCCCCTGAGGCGCTGGGATCTGCGGCTCCGCGCTGTCGAAGCCCGTCCCCGCAGAAGCCACCTTCTGAGAAGGACCCTCCCCTGGGTCCATTACCGCTAAGTCAGGTTTCAAGTTGTCACAAAGAGTAGCATCAACGGAGGGACTAAGTACCTGAGAAGCCTTATGCAGAGCCAAAATAAAATCCGGCGAAAATAAAGCAGAAACCTCTTCCTGATCTTCAGGCAAGGTCTGCATAGTCTTAATAGGTCCTGAATTCTCTTTATGCGACTTAGATCTCTTTTTAACCTGCTTAGTCTGCCCCGCGGGAGAAACGGCCGGCTTCCCCAACATGGCCGCCGTTCCCGCCTTTTCTGTGGTAAGTAGTGGCTTCTCCAAATCCTTATGAACAGGCTTGCCCTCCTTAACTAACAGCAAACGTACACCGAAAAGTACAAACCCTTGAAAATGGAAACGCTAACTGCAAAAATCGTCCCCTGACAGAAACCGTGAGCTGCCGGTAGCAGAGCCGCACTGCACACAGACTCTCCGACTCAGAGACTCAGTCACCAAAGCTACCACCGGATTGCCAGCAAGACGCCCAAAACCAAATTTTCTTATACAAAAACACTCACGTACCTGAGGGTAGGGCTTCCTGTCGCGCCTCCGCTTCCCTGAAGCTAGCGGGAGGTGGAGATCACGACTCAGTGAAAAAGGACAGGTGGCTTCTGGGGCTCCCAGGCCAAACCTCCCTTAAAGGCAAAGAGTCCAGCAAATGTAAAGCAGGCTCTGCTTCACACGTTGCTCACATACAGCAACAGCGGACTGTCTGGCTACCTTTTACTAAGGCAAAGAAGCGTTTTTAGGGAAATATAGCATACTCTCAGCCCAGCTAGAGCCAATCTGCTAAAATAGTACCCCCAACAAGAGAATCTCTTGTGTTCTTTAGCAAGGGGAGACACAGCCCCTATGTCCTGTTCAGCTGCTGAGGACTGTAAGACTGGAGCAGTGGAGCCAGGGGGAGTGGCTTAAGGTATTAGCAAAGCTTTTAGTTTACAGTCCTCAGCTGCTGAAGGGGATTGACAACCCTATCGTTCCCTGGACTGGCCCGGAGAAACGAGAAGGAATGTTCATTTGCAGGGTTTTGTGTTTTGATGTTCAATGTCTAGTTGTGGAGGGAGTTAGTGGTGTTGACACTGACGTGAGACTACAATTTGAATAGAATTTTTTTGTATGTTGAGTTGTACAGTGAAACACCCTAGTTCTGCATCTTTGGGAGAATTTTGTGGGTGAGTCTGGGCGTGTTCCATATGAATGAATAATTATGCCCTATCAGACTGATATTCAAAGGCAATTAGGCATTTGCTGGCAAATGCATAATTATCCTAACCATGTATTTTCAAAACAATATGCAGATATCAGGCTTTTAAATTGCAGAATGGCCAGATGTTATCCGTATACTTGTGGGGCATGTTAGGGGAGGAGCAAGGGTAAGCCAGAAAATTATCCAGATAGTGGCAATAGTCAGCCATTATTCAGGTACGTTACACATTTAGTTTAGGTCTATGGAATATCAGGACTAGCTTAAACAGATAATACACCATCAGTCTCTGTATATTCAGTGTACAATCTATATGGATAGTGACATAGAATACATAGATTAAGTTAAATGTGAGGGTGGCATTTAACGAGCCAGTGGGCTGAAAATTTACCCCATGCATATACAACTCTGTGTGTCCATGCATCTCCTTATTCGTAGTTTAGTAACGGCTCCACCTTTAGCAGGGATGTTTCTAAAATTCCAGCACAATTGGAAAGATGGTGACCTTGACCTTTCAATTCTGATCTTCACACCCTATCTAAAATGTGTCTTCACATCTCTCTCCAATGCCCTTCTCCTCTCTTAGTGCCCCTTTTACCCCTCTGTCATCTAATAGTGCAGCTGATTCCCTCATAGGCTTTTTGCTTTGTACCTGAAAAAAGGTTTTGAGTTTTTGCTTCAATGGCTCGAGATGTCAGGCTGGTATATACTGCCAACTGTAGAATAGCTGCTGCCATGGTAAACTGGCTCCTCAGCAAGGAATCCACCTTGCAATCCAGGATATCCTTTAAGGCTGATCCATCTTCCACAGGAATGGTGGTCTGTCTGGTAATCACTGCGACCTGTGCATGCACCTTGAGAATGTCAAACCACACGATGCAGCCCTCCCCCAGTAGAGCGTAGATCATCTTATACACCCTTAACCCTTTAGATAGGGAATCAGGGGAGTCCCACTGACTGGATCATATCCTTGATCACCTCCAGGAATGGGAAGATAGCAGTGGATTTCCACACCCCTTGAAGGAGTGGGTGTACCTTCGACTCCGGCTCCGTGCCAGAAGCATCCACCGTGAAGTTCAAGGCAGATGAGACTCTGGTAATCAACACCACCATCTCCTCTTTCCGGAATAGGTCAATCATGCTGGCCTCTGCATAATCTACTGAAGGTAAGAGAACTTCCTCATCCATCTCAGAGCTTAGAAGTGAGCCATCTGAATGAGAGGCCTAGTCAGCATCTCGGATAGCTCCCAGTTGCTCCCCATCTCCAGGGAGTGTCCCTTGTCAGGGATGCTTAGCCATAGGTAATCAAACAGGGCTTCTACTTTCAGCCTACCCAGCATGAGACTGCATCCGGGGGCACCCAGAGGCCACAAGGTCTGAATTAGCACACTACAAGCACCAGGCCTGTTCCAAAAAGAATTCTGAGGAAGATAGGCTGGAGAATGGAAGCTTCTCTCGGATAAGGCTCCCCAATACCACGGGGCATAGCTGCCACAGACCCCTTAGAGCAGGGGTTCTCAACCCTCTCCTCGGGACCCACCTAGCCAGTCAGGTTTTCAGGATAACCACAATGAATATGTATAAGAGAGATTTGCATACACTGCCTCCATTATATGCAAATCTCTCCCATGCATATTCATTGTGGTTATCCTGAAAACCCGACTGGCTAGGTGGGTCCCGAGGACAGGGTTGAGAACCCCTGCCTTAGAGGATGAAGAGCAGCTCACAGCACAGTTGCCAGTGCCTCTGCCAGCTGAATATCCTTACCCATAGCGCCATCCATCACCTCCTGCCCTGAGGCAGGTAAGGACGGACTAACTGCATCCCCCGGCTGAGAGGGGTGAAAGCAGGCCCTCCAGGGCTGACTCTGAAGTGCCATGCAGGAAAGGCAGAGTCCAGGATCCAAGGATAAGGCTCCTCATTTGCCATAGGTCAAATAACATTTTTTGGAAAAAGGCATAGAGAGAGTGAGAATCACAAGAGCGCACACTACGGCTACTTCTACCCGCAAGTGTGTGTTATCTGTGCTTTTATGTTATGTGCATTAAAGGTGCTAGAGAAGGAGCGTCCATTGGAGCCGCTTGGGTGGAACGTGTGTTAGGACAGTGTGACCACCAGGCACATAATAGGCAAAAAAGTACTAATGTGTGCAGAAAATGGCATAAAGCCCCCATACCGCCAACAGTTGCTAACAGTCCACCCCGAATTGTATCCCTCTGAGACAGAATCAGGAGTCCCCAACAAGGACAATGACTAGGTCAAGCCTTGGTACTTATCCCCTGAGAGCCCCATGTGGAGGATTCATGCCTGGCTCAGCTCCACTTCCCTGAAACTGCTTCAATGGCTGGTTGTGCAGTACTGTGTGTAACATAGCTGGCAGGAAGATCCCTCAGAGAACCTTCTGCAATCTCTGGGAGAGAGGAGGGAGGGGATGCTGAGGTTGTGTGAGGCTGCTACAGTTTTCCAGATCCTTTTAGATCCTTCCAATTTATGGTTGCTCAACAGGCCTTTATTGTGATAAAGTTATGGAGCTGAACTAATTTTCCCTCCATCTATGGCTACTGAAAAGAACACAGTCTAGTGGAGTCTCTCACGTCACGCTGAAGCAGTGGTTCTCAACCCAGTCCTCTGGGACTCCACATGCATCTTCATTGTGGATATCCTGAAAACCTGACTAGCCTGGAAGGTCCCAGAGGACTGGGTTGAGAACCACTGTGCTAAAGTGAGAGAGTCATCCTCAAGATTGATTAAATCTTTTCCTCTCAGTCCTCAGATTTCCTTCAAAGGGGAGAAAATCCAGCCACTATGTGCTGGAGTCAAAGAAATACTGAGGAGAGCTCCGGTGACTGAGGCGAATAGAGGCATAGGAGTGCTGTCATTGGAACCTAGACTTTTTCTTGGTTCTTTGTCTTCACCGGTCTGCTGGTAGGGGAACACAACCCACTTGTCTGGACTGGTTTAGCAAGATGATATGGAACAGTAGTTATGCAAAATACACACAAGCCAGGAAAATGCTGGAAAGCAATGAGCACAAATGCTCGAAGCTTAGCCAACAAAATTCCAGACCTGTAAGCCCTAATAGTGGAAACAGATTTGGACATTGTGGCCATTACAGAAACATGGTTTAATGAATCATGTGATTGGGATATAGCCATAGCTGGCTATAATCTATTCAGAAGAGAAAGAGAAAATGGAAAAGGGGGAGGAGTAGCCTTGTATGTCAAAAGCAGTATTAAAGCTACTGAAATGCAGGGGACATGGGGAAAAGAAGAAGCGCTCTGGATTGTGTTGGAAAGAGGAGATGGCACTGTCATCCATATTGCTGTAGTCTACAGACCTCCGACTCAAATTGAAGAGAGAGATAATGAATTGATTATAGATATTGCCAAGATAGCAACAAAGGGGGAAGCAATCATATTGGGTGACTTTAATCTACCTGATGTGGATTGGATTACTCCTTCTGCACATCTGGAAAGAAGCAAAAAAATTGTGGATGCTCCCCAAGATGCATTATTTAGACAAATGGTGATGGAACCAACCAGGGAAAGCTCAACGCTGGATGTAGTGCTCACAAACGGTGATAGTGTGTCAAATGTCTGCGTGAGTGCCCCTGTGAGCAACAGCGACCATCACACGGTGTGGTTTGAGATAAAAGCCATGGTACAGGCCAATCATAGCAAGCTCAAAGTCCTAAACTTCAAATACACTGACTTCAATAAAATGGCAGAGTACTTAAAGGAGGAGATAACGGGGCGGAAGGAGATAAAGGAAGTGGAATTGCAATGGGCTAAACTAAAGGAGGCAATAAAAGGGGCAACTGATAAATATGTAAGAAAAGTAAATAAAAACAAGAGGAGAAGGAAACCTATTTGGTTTTCCAAAGAGGTGGCTGCTCAAATAAAGGCAAAACACACAACTTTCACAAAATTCAAAAGCTTGCAAACAGAAGGACACAGAAATGAATACAGGATCCAACTCAAAGAGTCTAAAAGAGTAATAAGGATAGCAAAATCAAAGGCAGAGGAAAAGATGGCTAAAGACGTTAAAGGTGGCGACAAAACTTTCTTCAGGTATATTCAGGAAAGGAAGAAGATCAGAGTTGGAATTGCAGGACTCAAAAGTGGTGGGAAAGGACTCGTGGAAAGTGACACTGAAAAAGCGAAATTGCTAAACAAAGACTTCTGCTCTGTTTTTACTAAAGAAGATCCTGGAGATGGACCAGCTGTGACTCCCAAATATAAAAATGGGAATGAAGTAGATACCACACCATTCACAGAAGACGAGGTGTTAGAACAGCTTGCTAAACTGAAAGTGGACAAAGCCATGGGACCGAATGGATACTGAAAGAGCTCAGAGAGGTTCTTGCAGGACCGTTAAATGATGTCTTCAACAGATCCTTGGAAACAGGAGAGGTTCCTCAGGACTGGAGAATGTCTGATATCGTACCTCTACACAAAAGTGGTGACAGGGAAGAAGTGTCAAACTACAGGCCCGTGAGCCTTACCTCGGTGGCGGGAAAAGTAATGGAGGCGCTCCTGAAAGAGCGAATAGTGAACTTTCTCAAAACCAACAGGATGCAAGATCCGAGGCAACATGGTTTTACTGAAGGACGGTCTTGCCAAACAAATCTGATTGAGTTCTTTGACTGGGTGACCAAGGAACTAGATCAGGGGCATGCGATGGATGTCATCTACCTGGATTTCAGCAAAGCCTTTGATACTGTTCCTCATAGGAGGCTTGTCAACAAACTCAGTAGCTTGGGGATGGGTCCCAAGATGGTAAACTAGATTAGAAATCGGTTGACTGACAAACGACAGAAGGTGATTGTACATGGAGCTCACTCGGATGAGAGGAAGGTGATTAGCGGGGTGCCCCAGGGTTCGGTCCTGGGCCAGGCATGGTTCAATGTATTTGTGAGTGATATTGCTGAAGGACTGAATGGAAAAGTCTGTCTTTTTGCAGATGACACAAAAATTTGCAACAGAGTGGACTCCCCCGAGGGAGTGGTTAACATGAGGAAAGATCTACAAAAGCTGGA
Organism: Ichthyophis bannanicus; assembly: GCA_033557465.1. Taxonomy (NCBI): domain Eukaryota; kingdom Metazoa; phylum Chordata; class Amphibia; order Gymnophiona; family Ichthyophiidae; genus Ichthyophis; species Ichthyophis bannanicus. The sequence goes on from CM066040.1 coordinate 91,202,540, forward strand.
AGACTGGTCTAATGCTTGGCAACTACAATTTAATGCGAAAAAGTGCAGTGTCATGCACTTGGGTAGCAGAAATCCAAGGGAAATGTACGCGATAGGGGGCGAGAGGTTGGTATGCATGGTTCAGGAGAAAGACCTTGGTGTGATTATCTCTGATGATCTCAAGGTGGCAAAACAGTGCGACAAGGCGGTGGCAAAAGCCAGGAGGATGTTGGGCTGCATACAAAGAGGGATTACCAGCAGAAAGGAAGAGGTACTTATGCCACTGTATAAGTCACTGGTGAGGCCTCACTTGGAATACTGTGTTCAGTTTTGGAGACCGTATCTTGCAAAAGATGTAAAAAGACTGGAAACGGTTCAGAGGAAAGCGACCAAAATGATTTGGAGTCTGCATCAGAAGCCTTATGAGAAGAGACTTGAAGACCTAAATATGTACACTTTGGAGGAGAGGAGGGACAGGGGAGATATGATTCAGACCTTTAAATACTTAAAGAGAAATGATGAACAAACAAACCTCTTCCAAAGATGGGGAAACTGTAAAACTAGAGGGCATAACATGAAGCTGCAAGGTGGTAAATTGAAGGGCAATGTCAGGAAATATTTTTTCACTGTAAGGGTGGTGGATGCTTGGAATACCCTCCCGATGGAAGTGGTGGGGGCAAACACAGTGACGGAATTCAAAAAGGCATGGGACAAACACAGTGGATCCCTTTACAGCAATAGGATAAAACCAAAATAAATGGTACCATCTAACTTCTGAACCATATAACGTCTCAACAAATAGGGGTGTCCTACCTGGAGTGGTGGGTTTACCCCTAAACAAAGACATGGGGAGGGGTGGCCTGCACAGAACGACAGGTGCACCTACTCTTGCCATCTTGCTGGGCAGACTAGATGGACCATGCTGGTCTTTATCTGCAGTCATTTACTATGTTACTATGCACAACATGCTTCTTGGGAGTACATCCAGTACTGCCCTTATTTGGAATAGGTGCTGTCTGCAGAGCCTCGTGATGAGAGGTTGGGCCTACACCTCCTCTGTGATGCTCAGGTCTCTGTCATTCTCACCATTTCTTTGGCTGGTTCTTGCAAGCCACTAAAGGATAAGAAGCAAACGGCATTTATTTTTAAATGCCAAACATTTGTGTATATACTGTAAGATAGACGCCGAAGATGTCTACGCCAATGGTAACAGTTCATAGCACGGACACTGAAACAGTCTCTCCCAACCCACGCAAAAGCTTTACATCACCTCAGTCCAGGCATAGTGATAATGGCACTCTTGGACTTTACGCCTGGTTGTGTAGTCCTCTAAGCGTTTCTCGGCATCAGGTGCTGACCTTATTACCATCTTATTTTAATACTGCAGTTCATTTGGTATAATTTCAATACTCTTGGTGGTCTTGTGTGCCCATCCTTTTACTCCCTCTTCACATGCACCTTACTTAGGCTCTTTTCTGCATTTGGCGTGGTGGAACTTGTGCAGATAAGTTACATTATCTGCAACCTAGTCTTTCTGTATCAGCCTGAAAGTGACCTACCCAACTTCACAAGACAAATTGAACCCTCATCACTTGGTTACCAGGCTGCTGTCAGGGCTGTACCAAGCCATAAATGCTCCCTGTGCAACTTGCACATCTGGCATGCCCCTTCCGCCTCTAATCACAGGCTTGTCATTTGCCCCATGCATCTCCCCATCTCCAGCTGGTGTTCCCCGCCCTTGCCCAGTGACGCTGCTTTCAGTGTTGCCTTGGTGGTGGCAACGGCAGCAGTGACATTCAATTGAAGAAGAAAAAAAAGGCGTGTCTTTCTGACTCCGCGTTTGCATGCAGGTCATGTATGCTCAGAGGAGAGAGGGACCAGCCCAGTCATTCGAGCACATGTCTCTGCATTCTGCATTTGAATGGCTGGTCTGGTTCAGTCTCTCCCTCCTCTGACATAAGCATACGTCAGAGGAGGGAGGGATCAAGTGCAGAGTTGGAAAGACCTTAGGGGTTTTTTATCATTGGGATGTCGCTGCTACCACAACACTACAAGCGGTGGCAGCGGTGAGGCACGGGCAGGCAGTCCTAAATGCACCTCTATTTCTTTGAGCCCTGTGCGGCTGCACTACTTGCACAGGATTAGGTACAGTGCTGGTTGCTCTAACCACTGGGCTACTTTATTTTATCCCCCCCACCAAGCTAAGTTGGAGGTGGTCAAGAAAGAAATGGAATTTGTACAACTCGATCTGGTGGGTGTCAGCGAACTGAAATGGACTGGCATCAGGCACTTTGCATCTGATGATCACATGGTCTTATGCTGGAAATGAAAGACAAAGAAATGGTGTTGCATTTATAATTAAGAAGAAACTTGCAAGAACTGTAATGAAATACAATGCAATCAGTGAACGCTTAATTTATATTCGTTTATGAGGAATGCCCATCAACACAGCTATAATTCAAGTATATGACCTAACAGCTGCAGAAGAGGATGAAGTTGATGAGCTCTTTGAACAAGTACAAACTGAAATTGACAGAACATGCAAACAGGATATCCTGATAGTCATGGGTGACTGGAATGGAAAATTTGGCAACAAAGAAGTCGTCAAAGTGGTTGGAAAATATGGACTTGGCAATAGAAATAAAGCTGGAGAAAGAATGACAGAATTCTGCAAGACCAATGAGCCATTCATTTCAAACACCTTCCAGAAACACAAATGGTGACTGTACACATGGACTTCACCCAGTGGACTGTACAAAAATCAAATTGACTACATCTTTGGAAGTCAATGATGGAAAAGCTCTATAACATCAACAAATACAAAGCCTGGAGCCGACTGTGGTACAGATCATCCACTACTGGTATGGAAACTCAAGCTAAAGATGAAAAAGAGCAAGTCACTCATGAATGTAGCAAAATATGACCTTGAGAATATACCATCAGAATTTAAAGACGGCCTTCAAAATCAATTTGCTGCTTTAGATACAAATGACAGAGCTTCAGAAGAGTTAAGAGATGACATCAAGAAGGTTGTACTGGAAGAAAGTGAGAAGTCTCTACAAAAGGTAAAAAAGCAAAAACGGCCAAAATGGATAACTGAAGAAACTCTGAAAATTGCCCAGAAAAGAAGCTAAAACCAGAGGAGAAAGAGAGGCAATCGCAAAACTCAACTGAGATTTCCAACATGCAGCAAGACAAGAGAAGGAGAAGTACTATAATGAATCATGCAAGGAAATAGAAGCAGAAACTATTAGAGGAAGAGCAATATTGACTTTCCTAAAGCTACGAGAATTAAAGAAAAAATTACATAGAAACATGATGGCAAAAAAAGAGCACATGTCCTATCTAGTCTGCCCTTCCATATCAACCACTACAACAGTCCCCTTTTTTCCTTTAGAGATCATCTGTGTTTCTCCCATGCCTTTTTGAATTCAGACACTGTCCTCATCTCTACCACTCCCACTGGGAGACTATTCCATGGATCTACCACTCTTTCCATAAAAAAATATTTCTGCATATTACTACTGAATCTATCCCTTCACCCTCATCATACGTCTCCTCGTAGCAGAGCTTGATGTCAATTGAAAGAGGCTCTCCTCCTGTGCATTTATGCCTCTGAGGTATTTAAATGTCTCAATCATATCACCTCTATCCCGCTTTTCCTCTAAAGTATACATATTAAGATCCTTAAGTCTGTGATCATATGCTTTATAATGAAGACCACTAATCATTTCAGTAGCCACCCTCTACACTGACTCCAATCTGTTTATATCCTTTTGAAGTAGTCTCCAGAATTGCACACAATACTCCAAATGAAGTTGCACCAAATACTTATACAGAGGCACTATCACCTCTTTCTTCTGCTGGCCATTCCTATCCCTAGGCACCCACGCATCCTTCTAGCTTTTGCTGTTGCCTTTTTTACCTGTTTAGCTACTTTAAGATCATCAGATACAATCACGCCTACAGTGGTGTGCAAAAGTCTGGAATCACTTGTGAGTTTTGCGTTTTTTGTACTTTCTAACGTTTTTTTTTTTAAATTTTGCGTTAGCCCAGCATATTCATCTTTCTACCACGTTAAAAGGGATACATTTGGCTATTAGAGTTGACTTTTTTGCATTCCTTGCTTCCAATTTAAATACTTTACAGGCACTGGGGGATAGCTACTGCGATTTTTATGGATCCTGTGTCATAACTGGATCAAGATTATCCAATATGCACACGTTATTTCTGACCAATCAGGAGGCAGGTTTCACTAACCAATCACAATGCAGATATCTAGCCAACAGTGCAGCTATAAAAACGCGCGGAATTTTTGAATATCATACGCTTTCTGGATCGACCAGGAAGGAGAGTGTTCGTGTGTCCTTTATGAGCGAGGAAGGATTTTCAAGCCGTCAGATAGCCAGGAAAGTTGGCTGCAGTCAGAGCGCTGTTGTTAAGATTGTACAGAAGAAGAAAGAAACGGGTTCGGGAGAGAGAGCAGCCTTGTGAGGGAGCAGCCGCGGTTTTCTTCTGCCGCGGAGCGACGTGGTCGGCTGGAGCGGGGTGCCTGCAGAGACAGCCGCAGGCAGAGAGTGGTCGTCCCTGGTGCTGAGGACCCCCCCACGAGCCCTACAAAGAACAGCTGGGCTACACGCGGCTGCGTGTTCGCGGCCTGCAGGGTCGCATCCTAAGGGGCGTGTCACAAGGGGCTAGGCCTGCTCCTTGTGTGCTCCTTTGGTGGTTCCAGAAGTACCAGAAGTGGTGTGCTGTTCATGGGGAAACGGAAGGCAAGGTTAGCTGCTAAAACACCGACAGGAGAAGGAGGTAAGGTCTCCGGTCCCATGGACAAACATATCACTGCTCTTCCACGGGCAAGTCAGTCCTTGGATGAGGCCTCGTTGAGTCCAGACATCCGGACCCCACCTCCCTTTCCACAACCTGCTTGTTCGTCTACTCCTTTGAAGGTGCCTTCACAAGTCCTGTCTCCCGTTCTAGTTCCTGTGGACTTTGCTACATCTGGAACTGATTCTTTACCACTTAAAAGTGAGGTGACTCTTGTAGATATCTGGTCAATGCTTCAAAAAATTGAGACTAGATTAACTACTACTGTCTCTTCCTTATGCAGTTTTTCTCATAATGTTGTTACAAAGGTTAAAGTGATTGATGACCAAATGATTGATTTAGCTGGTTCCTTGACTCAGGTGGATTCTCAACTCCGATCGTATCAAGATTCCCATCTTGGTTATCTTAAAGATATTTCTTCTGTTTCTTATCGATTGGAGTTACTTGAGAATCACCAGCGTGCAAGGAACCTTCGTTTTCTAAATTTTCTATCTACTCGCTTGCTTTCACCTGAGATACTATTGAAAAAGTACTTGTCTGAAATCTTACATTTGGAGGATGCTATAGATATTGTGCAAATGTATTCTTTTTTTCCTAAAGTGGAGGCCTCGAGTCAGGCCAAGGATGAGGTTCCTGTGGCTGACTCAGTTGGCCTAAATCTCACAGAATTTTTGCAGGATTCGCTCGAGTGCATCCCAAAGCGGTGTACTTTGGTGGTGACCTTTGGGACTGAATCCCTTAAGTTGAGAATTATTCGTGCTTATTTCAAATGTAAAGATGAGTTATTTTGTGGTTATAAGCTACAGGTATTCCCTGATGTGGGCCGGGCCACTCAGACTCGACGGAAGCAATTTTTGGAGCTTAGATCTAGAGTGGTGACTTTGGGAGCTTCTTTTTTTTTTGAAGTTCCCTTGCTGCTGCTTAGTAACTTATGAGGGTCATGATTATGTTTATATTGATGTGGCTTCTTTGCGTCAGTTTCTTGCTGATAAGGAGAAAGTTGATGGGCAGGATGTTGTGTAGGTGGGTTGGCTTTTAGATTTTGCTCCCTGATTTGGAGTTTTAGTACTCCTTTTTTCTTCTATGTTTTTCTCAAGGCTCTCTTTCGAGAGTATGGTTTTCTCTCTCTCTTGATGTGTTTTCTATTGCTATTTGACTTTGTTCTTGAATGTATTTATTCACTGGTTGGAGATTTTTTCTTGTATGTAATTTTGTATTCAAGAAAATTTAAATAAATAATTTAAAAAAAAAAAAAAAGAAACGGGTTCAGTGGTGGACAAGCCTCGTTCAGGTCGTCCACGTACATCAACATCATGCCAGGACCGTGCACTACGACGCATGTCACTGACTAATTGCAAGTTGATCTCTCCTCAGCTACTTCGAGAGTGGTCAGACTAGAGTGAGGTCAGTGTCAGCTCATCAACAGTTTGTCGCCGGTGCCTGCAGTTTGGTCTCCGGGGCTGCAAAGCACGGAATAAGCCACTGATGACTGACGTACAAAGGCGCAACCGGATCGTGTGGGCAAGAAAGCACTCAACCTGGTCGACTGAAATGTGGGAAAAGGTGCTATTCAGTGATGAAAGCACCTTCTGCCTGTTTGGTAACCAGGCCCACACCTATGTGAGGAGATTTCCTGGAGAGGAATTCTAGCCTGAGTGTCTCAACCTCACTGTGACGCATCCTTTGAAGGTCATGGTCTGGGGCTGCTAGTGGCGTTGGATGTCTTCACATCGTCGATGGAATGGTCAACGGGGCCAAGTACATCAGCATACTGCAAAGGTGCATGGTGCCTTCAGTACACCAGCTGTTTCCTGGCCAGTTCCTGTTCCAAGATGACAATGCACCCTGCCATTGCTCCAGACAGATGATCAGCTGGAAGCAGCGGAACAACATCAAGTCAATGGACTGGCCTGCCCAGTCTCCAGATCTGAATCCAATCGAGAACCTGTGGCACAAGGTGGCCTTGGAAATATCCAAGAGGCATCCGACATCAAAGTGTGAGCTGACTGAGTCACTCATTGCAGCTTGGAACCGCGTTGTCACCAACGATCACCTTGTTAGACTGGTTCATTCAATGCCGACAAGGTGCAGTCAGATGATCAAGAACAAAGGGTGGCCCATCAAATACTGAGCCATCACTGACACATAAAAACGGCCCTTTTCAAGGCCACATATAGTAATTTGAAGGAAACCTGGCGTACGTCCATAATATTTTAAAGCATACTTACAATAATATATCGTTGGCCAACGATGTACATTACGCGATTTTCACAGAAAATCTATCAACAGGACAACTATGGGGAACAAACAGAAAAGAAGGACCAAACCAATACTAAAAGTTAGCCCTAATAGCCAAATCTATCACTTATCATGAGATACACAGAAGAAGCCACTGGGAGGAAAAAGAAATTAAGATATAAGGTCACGAAGATGAAAAAACGTCAAATTTACAAGTGATTCCAGACTTTTGCACAGCACTGTAGATCCCGCTCTTCTTTTGTGGACAGAAGTACTTCACCCCTATCCTATATCGCTCCCTTGGATTTCTGCAGCCCAAATGCATGACCTTGCATTTTTTAACATTAAATCTCAGCTGCCAAATTCTAGACCATTATTCAAGCTTAGCTAGATACCTCCTTATGTTATCTACACCTTCCTGGGTGTCTACTCTATTGCAGATTTTGGTATCATTTGCAAAGAGGAAAACCTTACCCAACAACCCTTCTGCAATATCACTAACAAAGATGTTTAAAAGAATCGGACCAAGAACAGATCCCTGGGACATACCACTGGTAACAACCTCCTACTCAGAGTGAACTCCATCCACCTGTACCCTTTATCGCCTCCAACTCAACCGATTTCTAACCCAAGCAGTAACTTTAGGGTCCATCCCTAGGCTTCTCAGTTTTTTTATAAGTCGCTTGTGGGGAACAGTGTCAAAGGCTTTACTGAAATCTAAATACACCAAATCTAGGGCTCTCCCTCGGTCCAACTCCCTGGTCACCCAGTCAAAGAAATCAATCAGATTTGTCTGACAAGACCTGCCTCTGGTGAATCCATGCTGCCTTGGATCTGGTAATCCGTTGGACTCCAGAAACCTTTTTCAACAGCTCTTCCAATAATTTACTCACCATCAAGGTTAAATTAACCGGCCTGTAGTTTTCAACCACATCCTTACGTCCGCTTTTGTGTAAAGGGACCACATGTGCCTCTCTCCAGTCTTCTGGCACCACTCCCGACTCCAACGAGAAAAGTCAGTCAGTGGAGCTGCTAGAACGTCCCCAAATTCCCTCAGTATTCTTGGGTGTATCCCATCCAGTCCCATTGCTTTGTCTACTTTTTTAGCTAGTTTCTCAAAAACAGTCTTTTGAAAATTATTCATGATGCCCCTCGTTTCTGTTCGTTTTTTGAGGTCCAGCTCCTGGTTCTTCATCTGTGAACACAGAACAGAAATATTTGTTAAGCAATTCTGCTTTATCCTCATCAGCTTCTACATATTCCTCCCCTTCACTTTTGAGTCTGACAATACCACTTTTGCCCTTCCTCTTCTAATATATCTGAAAAATGTCTTATCCCCCCCACATTTTATTGCATCAGCTATTTCTTCCTCTTTTTGAATCTTTGCTTTCCTGACTACTTTGGTAGCTTCTCTAAGCTTTTCCAGATACAGATGTCTGTCTTCCTCTCTCTGTGATCTCTTGTATTTCATGAAGGCCTCCCTCTTTTTCTTCACTTTTTCAGCTACTTCTTTTGAAAACCATAGCGGTCTCCTTTTCCTTTATTTATCATTTTAACAAAAAGCCTTGAATTGGAATGTTACAAGATGCTCAAGGCTCCATGTTGAATGATGCTGAGAAGATCAAGAAAAAATGCAAAGAATATACAGAGTTATTATACTATAAGGATCAAGTGGACCAACTGCCATTTCAACCTGTACCTTATGATCAGGAACCATTGGTGATGAAGTAGAAGCAGCATTGAAAGTCTTATCAAAGAATGAAGCACCTGGCATTCCCACTGAAGTATTACAGCAATTGAATGCAATAGTTACCATACTTACAAGGCTCTGCCAGGAAATTTAGAAGACAACATCATGGCCAACTGACTAGAAAAGATCTGTGTTTATAACAATACTAAAGAAAGGTGATCCAACTGACTGGAAATTATCACACAATCACTCTGATCCCACATCCCAGCAAGATTCTACTCAAGATTATTTAGCAGAGACTACAACCACACTTGAAATGAGAACTGCCTAAAGAGCAAGTAGGGTTCAGGAAAGGGTGAGGAATGAAAGACATCATTGCAGATGTGAGACAGAGAAGACTAAAGAATACCAAAAGGATATCTATATGTGTTTTATTGTCTACAGCAAGGCTTTTGACTATATAAATCAAGGGACACTCTAGGCTGCATTAAGAAGCAGGGGTATACCAGAACACCTGCTTGTTCTCTTCAACAACCTTTCCGTTGATCAAGAAGCAACAGTTTGAACGGAACAAGGAGAAACAGAATGATTTAAAATCAGCAAAGGTTTAAGACAAGACTGACTACTTTCACCCTACCTGTTTAATTTATATGCAGAACAAATCATCAGAGAAGCAAGACTGTAGGAAAGACAACCGAGGTGTGAAGATTGGTGGAAGACTCATCAACAACCTTGCTATGCTGCTGATCCCACTTTACTGGCTGAAAGTGAAGATGATCTGAAACATCTGCTTCTCAAGATCAAGGAACATAGCCTTAAAATTGGCCTGCACCTTAATGTAAAGAAGACAAAAATCCTGACAACTGGCAAAATCAATTAGTTCATCATTGATGGAGAAGAAATTGAAATAGTGGACAAGTTTAATCTTCTTTGATCAACTAGCAATAAAGAAACAAGCAATCAAGAAATCCGACGACGCATTGCTCTTGGTAGAATGGTTATGAAGGACCTAGACAAGATTCTCAAGAGCGGCCATGTCTCTCTCCCTCCAAGGATTATACTCCTTCAAACCATGGGATTTTCAATTACGTCACATGGATGCGAAAGTTGGACAGTGAAAAAGATAGACAGGAAGAAAATTGATGCCTTTGAATTATGGTAATGGCGACAAATACTGTGTATAGCATGGACTGCCCGAAGGTGGAAGAAAAAAAGTCAGTACTAGAGGAGATCAAACCTAAGCTTTCTTTAGAAGCTCAGATGACAAGACTTCGCCTTTCATACTTTGGAAACATTATGCCAAGCGAGATCATTAGAGAAAGACATCATGCTTGCCAAGGTAGAAAGTTAACGGAAAAGAGGAACGCCGGCAATGAAATGGATCGATATTGTAACAGCAGCTATGGGTGCCAGTCTGTCGGCAATGACCTGCCTGACTGATTTTAGGACAACCGTCCAGAGGGTCGACACAACTCGACGGCACTCAACAACACCAACAACAACAAATCGAAAACGATTGCCTTGCGTTTGCACACGGACATACACTATAGAATCCAAGCACGTTAAAACGAAGGAAATAATCCGCCTTTAGAGAGGTTGGGCAAAGTCTGAGCTCATCCTTCAAGAAGCTCAGAAAAGCAAAGCGAGAAAAATGACATGAGGGGATTGTCCCCGCCCTCCTTTGATGGCAACCGCAGTAACGATCCACCTCCTCGGGGTGGCGCCGCTGACCTCCCCGCTCTCTCCCAGTCCTCCGCTATCCCATGCTACACGTCGGCTGCTTGGGTACGGGAGTTGGGAACGGCTAGGACGGCAAAGAAGAGAGGGAGGAGCTGGGCAACAGCGACGTAAAGGAGGAGGAGCAAGAGGTCGAAGTAAGCAGCAAAGCGGAGAGCGATTAAGGAAGGGCGGGCTAAACGTGAAGGAGGGGGTTTTAAGGCGCGCGAGGGAGGGCGGGACTAACTGAAGCTGCTGGGGGGGGGGGAAGGGAAGGATGCTGGAGAGGAGGAGTCACTGGGAGAGGGAGAGAGCAGGAGCTGAGCGGTTGCACTGCGATAGTAGCAGACAAGGAAGGAAGGCGCTGAAGGGGAAGGTCGGGGGCCGATCTCGCGCGCAGCTCTTGTGACCCCCTAGCCAGAGTTGCCGCCCTCTTTTCCTCTGTCCCGTGTCCCGTCGTTAGCAGCTCTCCCTCGCCGGCGGGAGCTTCGTACAGCCATGAGCTGGGGATCGGAGCTATGGGTGAGTGCGGCTCGCTTCAGTCCTTTCTCTCTCTGCTGGGGGCATTGTGCCTTTTTGCCTAGGTAAACGAATCGCACTGCTGACCCTTGTCGGGCCCGGGGCGGCTCCGCGCTTGGTGCACGCGCTGGCCGGATGCTCGGAGCTCGTCGGGAGAGAGGCTTCAGGTGTGCGGGAGGCTTTTGTTAGGTGCGGGCTGCCGAGGCCGTTGACGCCCATTTTGCGAGCCCCTGTCGCCCGAGCCTTTGCGCTGTAGGTAAAGGCGGAGCAGGTTTGGCAGCGCTGCGCCCTCTCGCCTTTAGGTGACTCAAACAATGCGAGCGGAGGCTCTGAGCAGGAAGCCCGAGTTCCCGGCGTTTCCTTGCTCTGATTTCTGAATGACTGAGCTCTGCGAATGCTCGTGCGTTTGTGTCCGCGCTTCAAGAAGTCCTGCCTGCCGTACGCATAGTCTCGCTTCGTATCCGTAGACTAGCTGTGGGTTGTAAATGATCCCAACTTGGCCCGGCTGCTCCTGCCTGTTGTTATCCAGACCCTTCTTTTTGTTGGCCCTCTGCCTGTCTTGTTCTTGCTGTCTCCAGTACATAAGTGCCAGCCTAGTAATGTCTCCAGGAGGAGGTAATAGTGCCTTTAGTACCCCCTCCCCCTCCCCGTTCTGTAAGTTGGTTGGCTGGTCTGCGTGCAATTTGCCCGTTTGCTTTTATTTGTTAAGTTAGCAGGGGTTGTGGTAGTTGTCAGTGGTTGTAGTAGCAGCAGATGAATGAATGTTGTTTTGGTCTACACATGGAAATCTGGTATTGTGAAGTAGTGATTTCCTTTTATTCCAGGTATGTTATAGAAAATAAAGGTATGGGACCTGCTGACAGAATATATGTATTTCTAGATGGGATACTGCTTGCAAAATGTGAGTTTATGTGAAGGATATAAAGATCAGTGCATAAGATGTGTGAAGGCAAGTAAGTACAGTGTGTGTGGAACAATTTCCTTGCACTTCTATGTACTGAAGCCCAAAGAACTTCATGCTTTTTTGCTTTTAACATATAAAATCAGCCTAGAATCTTATTCATGCATCTCTTTTAAATTACTTTTTAGGCAGGTTTGTAAATTAGCTGTTTCAAGAACATTTTACTCTTCATATCCTTTCAACACTGAGAATAGTACTGACCACTGCTTTTTCCTAACAGGGCAAAAGTATTTTAAACTGTGCAAGAAAATTATGGCTGCTATACTTGTCCCTCAAGTAGACAAAAATGTATTTCTAGTATTTCTCCTTAGATGATATAACATAAATGCATCTGGTCAGGGCCGGATTTAGCTAGAGTGAGGCCCTACGCCAAGAAAAATTGTGGGCCCCCCCCCCATGTCCCCGTGCAGTCCTGTGCCCCCCCTGTGCAGTCCTGGGCCCCCCCGTGTTCCCCCCCCGTGCCTCCGTGCAGTCCTGGGCCCGCCCCGGTGCAGTCCTGGTCCCCCCCCCGTTCCCCCGTGCAGACCCGGCCCGCCCCGTGCAGTCCTGGGCCCCCCATGCAGTCCTGGCCCCCCGGACAGCATCGCGGCTGTCTGAGGGGCTTCAGAGGGGGCCGGGGAAGCCCGCGCGAGGCCCCGGCTCCCTCTGTACAGCCGCCAGCGTGAAGAGCCTTTTCCTTCACGCTGGCGGCTGTTTCTGTGAAGCCGGGAATGCTGGGAAAGGTTAAAGCAGGATATCTCCAATGCATATATATCTCATGCATATTTATTAGGGATATCCTGAAAACCTGCAGGATTGTGGACCACCAGGACTGGAATTGAGTAGCTCTGCCATACACTAACTTTTAGTAAACATGCCTCTTAATGAGTATATGGATAAAGAAAGACTAAAAGGTTTCTACATTACTATAATCCAGTACCAACCGCCAGGCACATTAGGAACTACTACAAACACTGCCCATTTAGAACCCATAGCAAACCCGCCATATCCTAACAGCACTACCAGGACTCACAAAGCACCATACCCTAACTATCAAAAGGCAACACTGCAAATATTAAACCAATACATTTCAGAGAACAACAATACATGACCTACTGGGGAAAGAACAAGTGGCAATGTCAAATAGGAATTATATAAACAGAATACCTCAGCTCAGTTACACATGCACAACATAGACCATCACCAAACAAGGAATCACAATTTAGAAACAGGAAGACAATAATTAAACTGGGAACCCCAAAAGCCAAACTTGGAATATACAACAACACTGTAGAAATAAAACTATAAATTAATTTCCTCTTGTACTAAACAAAGCGCAAAAATTAATGATGCACATTTCCCAGAGCTGACATATTCCAGTTAATAAATTCAAAATAAAGAGATATTTTTCTACCTTTTGTGCATTTTTTTTTCAGTTGCAATTGTTCCAGCCACTTTCTTCTGGTTTCTTTGTGTCTTCTGCTAACTCTCCATCTGCTGTCCATTTGTCCTTTCTTCTGTCTTCTTGGTTTTTTTTTTTTCCATTCTCTCTCTACATCTGCTTTAACATACTAATCTTTCTCCTTTTGCTCTTTCCTCATTCCTATTTCATCTACTCAAAATTTACCCCTCCATCCTCAATCCCCACTTACTCTCCCAATACCCGGCCAATTGTAGATTTTTTATCCCTCCCACACAAAATATTTTTCCCCTCTCCATTTTACTCTCCCAGCACCATCCCATTCTAATCCTCCCCCAACACCAGCTCCCTTCTAGTTCCAGCCTCACCCAGCATCCATTCCCTTCTAGTCCCTGCATCAGCCCATTTCCAGTCCTAGCCCCCCATTAGCCCATTTCCAGTCCTAGCCCCTCCCATCAACCCAATACCAGTCCTAGCCCCCCCATCAACCCACTTCCAGTCCTAACCCCCCATCACCCCATTTTCAGTTTAAGCCCCCCCTATAACCCATTACCAGTCCTAACCCCCCATCAGCCCACTTCCAGTCCTAACCCCCATCAACCCATTTCCAGTCAGCCCCCCATAGCCCATTGCCAGTCCTAACCCCCCCCCATCAGCCCACAGTCCATTACCAGTCCTAACCCCATCAGCCCACCTGAAGTCCTAACCCCTCCCCATCAGCCCATTTCCTGTCCTAGCCCCCCCCCCATAGTCCATTATCAGTCCTAACCCCCCATAGCCCATTATCAGACAGCCCCCATCAGCCAACAGCCCATTACCAGTCTTAACCCCCCCATAGCCCATTGCCAGTCCTAACCCCCCCATCAGCCCACAGTCCATTACCAGTCCTAACCCCATCAGCCCACCTCAAGTCCTAACCCCTTCCCATCAGCCCATTTCCTGTCCTAGCCCCCCATAGCCCATTACCAGTCCTAACCCCCCCCCAACAGCCCACAGCCCATTACCAGTCCTAACTCCATCAGCCCACCTTCAGTCTTAATCCCCCAACCCATTACCAGTCCTAGCCCCCCATAGCCCACTCCCAGTCCTAATCCCACCAGCCCATTTCCAGTCCTAATCCCCATCACCCAATTTTTAGTTTAAGCCCCCCCCCATAGCCCATTACCAGTCCTAAGCCCCCATCAACCCACTTCCAGTCCTAATCCCATCAGCCCATATAGACTTAGCTCCCCCATAGCCCATAGCCCCCCCATAGCCCCCCCCCATAGCCCATCACCACTCCTAACCCCCCCATAGCCCATTACCAGTCCTAACCCCCCCAACAGCCCACAGCCATTACCACTCCTAACCCCCCCCAGCCCATCACCAGTCCTAACCCCCCCAACAGCCCACAGCCATTACCACTCCTAACCCCCCCCAGCCCATCACCAGTCCTAACCCCCCAGCAGCCCACAGCCATTACCACTCCTACCCCCCCAGCCCATCACCAGTCCTAACCCCCCCAACAGCACACAGCCTTTACCACTCCTCCCCCCCCAGCCCATCACCAGTCCTAACCCCCCCAACAGCCCACAGCCATTACCACTCCTAACCCCCTCAGCCCATCACCAGTCCTAACCCCCCCAGCCCACCCCAGCCCAGCGAATTTTTTTTTACAAAAAAGCTGTCGCTGCCTCTGCCGGGGCCGCCGCGGCAGAATCGATTGTGCCGCGGGGCCCCCCCTGCCCAGCAGAGCCTGGCCTGCCCTCCCCGGTATCACCTCTCGAGTCTCAGCTGCCTCCCTCCAGTCACACGCGTCGGCTTTCAGAGCGCGAGGTGAGTTTCTCCCTCGCTGCTCTGTTTAAGCCCGCGGGGGCTGATGGGAAGCTGTGAAAGCCGGCAGCTGAGACTCGAGAGGTGATACCGGGGAGGGCAGGCCAGGCTCTGCTGGGCAGGGGGGGCCCCGCGGCACACTCGATTCTGCCGCGGCGGCCCCGGCAGAGGCAGCGACAGCTTTTTTTTTTTTTGTTTTAATTTTAATGATGAAATGAATGTTTTTTGCGCGGGGCCCCCTGAAACGCGGGGCCCTGTGCAAAAAACATTCCCGGTGGGCCCTTGCCAGCTGTGGGCCCTACGCCACGGCGTACGTGGCGTATAGGCAAATCCGGCCCTGCATCTGGTATACCTTTTGAACACCACTGCAAATTGAGCAGGGTGCACTTCCCTGGTAGGTGACTTACCAGGATTTTTCCAAGATTTCCAGTGGAGATAATGACATGAGTTCAATCGTACTTGGGATTGGCAAAATGGGATTTTAATGACAGGAAAAGTGAAGGAAAGAAGACTACATATGAGTGGAGTAAATGTAAATAATACCCAAACTGCATGGGTCATCTGCTATCATGTGCTATAGGTCTATGGTGACCTTAAGTAGCAATCTAGTATTACACTTTGGAAGGCCCTGGGTAAACGTTTAGTCAAACTGAATATGATGGAGGGGAGGGGGCACACACATCTCATCTCCCCTTCTGCTGCTGTCATCCTATCTCCATCCACAGCTGGTGCTGCTACAAAATGAAAGTCAGTGTGGTGTGGGACCTTTAAGCATAGGCTTGCACTCATGCCCCACTCACCCTCAATATAAAATTTGTGTCAGAGGAAGAGTGGGATGTAGCAGTACTTGAGCACAACTCAAGGCCTAGAACCACAATGACTTTCATTCTGCATTAGTTGTGAATAGAGAATGGTGGTATAGGGTGATGGGGGGGAGGGGGCTGTGCTGGCGATGGCAGCAGCAGAGTACTGATTAGAGCTGTGCTGCCACTCCTCAATTTCTGCTGCCCTAGGAGGACATCTATTCCACCTAGTGGTAGGGCCATCCCTGCTAATGTGTTCTCATACATTATTAGGAATTAGGCCCCATTGCATGAAATGGGGACCTGCAGTCAAATGTATGTTTAACCAGTGGAGTGGAGTAGCCTAATGGTTAGAGCATTGGCTTGGGAACCCAGAGACTAGGGTTCAATTCCCACTAGCACTCCTTGGGCAAGTCACTTAACCCTCCATTGCCTCAGAAAAATCCAAGTTATCAATGTCCCTGTTTAATGTACATTACCAAGTTTAAGTTTCAGTGTAAACCGCTTTGATTGAAATGATAAAGCGGTATATAAAACCTGTTAAAATAATGAACGAATGCTAAAGCAGAAGCAAATATTATTTAAAAAAATCCTATTCTTATTAGGACAGCATGAATTCGTTGATTCATCGGGCGGCATCATGCAGTGTCGTTTCTCCCCCCCCATCTGAAACTTTTGCCAGCTGGGTGGTATGAAATAGTATGACCCAACCAGCTACTCTAAGTTGTTCAGCAGCAGATAGCGTAACTAGTCCTCCTTCATGAAGTTCCATATGCAATGTTTCGACTGTTTCAAATTCATTTAAGTATCTAATTTATTATATTTATGTATACTGTTACTGTTTGCTATTAATTACAAAATCACTTAAGTCGTTTCTATTGCTGCTCATTATTTTGCCATGTCAGTTTATTAGATTTGTTAGCTGGGTAGCCAGTAAAATTAGATGGGTTGTGCACCCATTCAAAAGGACCAGAGGAGAACACGCTCATACAGTAAATGCACCATATTGCTTGTTGTATTGGTCCTGGATAAACACTGAATAGTTTGAAGGCTGTGGTAATTCTTATACTGGTTCAATAAAGGTTATGTGGCAACTTCATCTGAGATTTCTAGATAGAAAAATAGAAATGGGATGACAGAAAAAAGACCACATGGCCTATCTAGTCTGTCCTTCCATAACAACTAAAACGGTCCCCTTTTTACCTTTAGAGATCCTCTGTGTTTGTCCCATGCTTTTTTGAATTCAGTTACTATCCTCATCAATACCACCTCCAATGGGAGACTATTCCACAGATCCACCACTCTTTCCGTAAAGAAATATTTCTGCATATTACTCCTGAATCTATCTCCCTTCACCCTCATCCCATGTCCCCTCGTAGCAGAACTTGCTTTCAATTGAAAGAGGCTCTCTCCCTGAACATTTATGCCACGGAGGTATTTAAACATCTCAATCATATCACTTCTATCCCGCCTTTCCTCTAAGGTGTACATATTGAGATCCTTCAGTCTGTCCTCATATGCTTTATAATGAAGACCAGTAATCATTTTAGTAGCCACCCTCTGCACCGACTCCATCCTGTTCACATCCTTTTGAAGGTGTGGTCTCCAGAATTGTACACTATATTCCAAATGATGTCGCACCAAAGACTTATACAGAGGCATTATCACCTCCCTTTTTCTGCTAGCCATTCCTCTGTTTGCACCCAAGCATCCTTCTAGCTTTTGCCATTGCCTTTTCTACCTGTTTAGCTACTTTAAGATCATCAGACACAACCACGCCTAGGTCCTGCTCTTCTTTAGGGGACAAAAGTACTTCATCCCCTATACTATATTGCTCCCTTGGATTGCTGCAGTCCAAATGCATGACCTTACATTTTTTAACATTAAATCCCAGCTGCCACATTCTAGACCATTTTTCAAGCTTAGCTAGATCCCCCCTCATGTTATCTACACCTTCCTGGGTGTCTACTCTATTGCAGATTTTGGTATCTTCCGCAAAGAGGCAAACCTTACCCGACAGCCTTTCTGCTATATCACTAACAAGGATGTTAAAAAGAATCGGACCAAGGACAGATCCCTGGGCACACCACTGGTAACATCCTTCTCAGAGTAAGCTCCATTTACTTGTATTCTTTGTCGCCTCCCACCCAACCAATTTCTAACCCAAGCAGTAACTTTAGGGTCCATCCCTAGGTTGCTCAGTTTGTTTATAAGTTGCCTGTGAGGAACGGTGTCAAAGGCTTTACTGAAATCTAAATACACCACATCTAGGGCTCTCCCTCGGTCCAACTCCCTGGTCACCCAGTCAAAGAAATCAATCAGGTTTGTCTGACAAGACCTGCCTCTGGTGAATTCATGTTGCCTCAGATCCTGTAATCCGCTGGACTCCAGAAACCTTACTATTTTCTCTTTCACAGCGTTTCCAATAATTTACTCACCACCGAAGTTAAACTAACCGGCCTGTAGTTTTCAACCACATCCTTACTTCTGCTTTTGTGTAAGGGCACCACATGAGCCTCTCTCCAGCCCTTTGGCACCACTCCCGACTCCGAGGCATTGAAAAGGTCAGTCTGTGGAGCTGCTAGAACATCCCCAAGTTCCCTCAGTATTCTAGGGTGTATCCCATCCGGTCCCATCGCTTTGTCTACTTTAAGTTGAGCTAGTTTCTCACGAACAGTCTTCTGAAAATTGTTCAAGATGTCCCTCGCTTCTGTTCCTGTTTGTGGGTGTTTTCTGAGGTCCTGCTCCTGGTTCTTCATCTGTGAACACAGAACAGAAATATTTAAGCAATTCTGCTTTATCCTTATCAGCTTCTACATATTTCTCCTCTGCACCCTTGAGTCTGACAATACCACTTTTGCCCTTCCTCTTCTCACTAATATATCTGAAAAATGTTTTAGCCAATGCAATAAAATGGGGGGGGATATTTCCTTCTCCTTTTGAATCTTTGCCTTCGTGACTACTTTGCTAGCTTCTCTAAGTTTTTTCCAAATACAGATGCCTGTCTGTGTTCTCTTGTACTTCATGAAGGCCTCTTTTTCTTCACTTTTTCAGCTACTTCTTTCGAAAATCATAACTGTCTCCTTTTCCTTTTACCTTTATTTACTATTTTAACAAAACGATTGGTAAAATATCCCCTTTCAGTTTTGCCCACGGCTGTTCCCATCCCACTAACGACTCCCTGAGGTATTGGCCCATCTTGGCAAAGTTAGTCTCCCTAAAGTCTAAGATCCTCACCTTTGAATGGATTCTAACAGCCCTAGTCCTAATACTGAACCACACCATCTGGTGATCACTGGATGCAAAATGATCTCCCACTACAACATCAGAAACACTTTCACCATTGGTAAGCACCAAGTCCAGTATGGCCCCTTCACGTGTGGGGTCTGTTTCCAATTGCCTGAATAGTTCTCCCTGTAGAGAATCCAGGATCTCCTTACTTTTAGATGATACTGCAGCAGGAATGTGCCAGTCAACATCTGGCATATTGAAATCTCCTAAGTAGCACTTCCCCTTTCCTAGCAATGCTGCGTATGTCTTCAATTAACTCTGTCCACCTCTTCCTCTTGTGAGGGAGGTCTGTATATCACACCAATGCAAATAGATTTCTCTTTCCCTCTTTCTAGTTTAACCCACAATGCCTCCTCTCTCCCTTTTAAGCTCTGTAATTCCAAAGCTTTAATAGTAGTTTTTACATATAGTGCCACTCCTCCTCCCCTTCTTCCTACCCTGTCCTTTCTGAATAAAGTATAGCCAGGTATAGTTACATCCCAATCATGGTTTTCTGTGAACCAAGTTTCTGTAACTGCCACTAAATCCAAGTCAGCCACTCCCACCAAAGCTTCAACATCAGGGATCTTATTTCCCATGCTATGGGCATTTATACACACTGCTTTGCATATGTTACCCATTTCCATAAAGGTACTTAATGTATCGCCTACCTGGGGGCTTTCTTCACCCATCCCCAACGAATCTAGTTTAAAGCCCTCTTCGGTAGATTAGCCAGTCTACTACCGAAGACGCATTGACCTTTCTTGGACAGATGGATGCCCTCTCTGCTCTGCAACCCTTGGAACAGCATCCCATGGTCTAGGAAACCAAAACACTCAATGACACCATTCACGCAGCCATGCATTCATCTCCAGGATGCAAGCCTCTCTGCCTTGGCCTTTACCCTCAACAGGGAGGATTGAAGAGAACACCACCTGTGCACCTAGCTGCTTCACCCTCTGTCCCAGAGCCATAAAGTCACTTTTGATACGTTCTGAGGTATACCTGGCAGTATCATTTGTTCCAACATGGATTAGCAACATTGGGTAATAGTCAGTGGGCTTGATGAGTCTCTGCAAACTCTCCATAACATCTTGGATTTTGGCACCAGGCAGACAGCATACCTCTCTGGACATCAAGTCTGGTCGGCAGATGGACGCCTCAGTACCCCTCGGAAGAGAGTCTCCAACCACCACTACCCTTTGTTTCCTTGTCACTGATTCTGTAACTTTGGGGTACTTGAGCTCTGGTTCATCCCTTTCCAGGGATGCTTTCACCACCTCCACTTTCAGGGCTGCATAATGGTTCTTCAATTCAAGGGCTGGAGAATTTGGATTGGTGATTTTGCAGGCCCTGGTGACTTGTGTCCAACCATCGACATCCTGTTGGCACCCATCTTCTGCTGGAGAGCTTGGTTGCTCCAAGAAGCATCTCATCAATGTACTTCTCACTGTCTTGAATGATCCTCAGCCTCGCCACCTCCTCTGAGTTCTTCCACTTGTTTCCTCAGAGCTTCAGCATGCAGGCATCCTGCACATGGAACCGGTCCTTCAACTGGCATTAGGACATCTGTCTGGACCGAGGCAGAAGCTGTAACGGGGCAACAGCTTTAGCGATATGATTTTTCCCAGCCATTGTTCTGTTTGTGGAGCTTAGGTATCTGTTAAAGCAAAAGAGAGAGATCTACCAAGTATCAACCGATTTCCCAGCTGTCCTTTCAGAGAAAAAGCAGTTAAATCTCTTTAATTATATTCAAAATGTGCTGGTCCAAGTCTCTGTGCTTTGTTTAACGGGGAGGTGCCCTATAAAGCAAGACTGTTCACTAGGGGTGGGTGGGAGTCGGGGTGGGTAGGGAAGGAACTAACACTTGATTAGGTGTTAGTAGTTCTCAAAGCTGAGGAGTTTATTAGAGTTCAACAACCTACTCTGCTCAAGGAAATTTCCACTAAAGCACCAAAAAGAAAGTAGCCTTGCTTTAAAAATATACAAAAACCCTTTTAAGAGCTCCCAGTCAGAGCTAGCAATTTAATAAAAATAAACCCTCAAATCCTTACTGTTGGTTGTCCTGTAGAGCCCCTGTTAGGAAAGCCGCCTACTCTGCTCTAGATGTTCTACTTTACTTCTTAAATGATGTTGAAGGTCTCAAACGCCTTGTAATTTATGAATAGATCTTATGTTAATCTAACAAATGGCTTCAGAGATGCTAGAAACCAGTGTTTGGAGAATGAGGCATTTTCTTAGAATGCTTTCTATGGGGGGTGCTATTTTTTGGAATATGCTGTTATTGCAAGTAGCATTGTTCATTTAAAAATGAGTGAATGCTCCTGGAACTCTGGGTGTTTGTGGAAAAGATTATGTATGTTTTCTATAATTAGACTTCACTGCTATTACCAATATCAAAAAAAATCAATGGTTTATGTTGAAAAACAAATGCACATAAAATAACCACATACAAAAAAAGATAAAAATAGTCTCCTTGAACCCACCAGGTTATCCTCTCCCTCAATCAGAGCCGAAATGGTAGTAAAAAAGGGTTGCTTAGCATTGCCATTGCCTTCAAACCTTGAAGGCTTGATCAGAAAGCCAGACCTTTACCAGTTTATGGAATTGCAAACAAGAAACCTTGATCTTCAAAGCCAGAGATGCAGGTGACTAGTGTAGTCTGCATTCAGCTAGATTGGTCCTGACACATGGACATTGATTGAACCGTTTACATCTAGAGCATCATTAAAATCCTGCTGCAAGGAACACAGTATTCAAGGTTACATACTTATGCACAGACACTTCAATACTGGGGTCCTGCCTTGGAAAATTGCACAAGTGACTGTTTGACTCCATCTGACAGATACAAATTTTAAATGTAAGTCCATCAAAATAGTGGGGGGGTTTTCACTCCCACCAGAGACGTTGTCACTATCTTGCAGTACTTGTTTCCTCCTAAGCTAAGTCTTCAACAATCCTATAAACAGCAAGTTGCAATAAAATGTTTGCCTGCAAATCCATTCTGACTCCTGGCCCCTGGACTTTCTTGGCTAGCTGTGACTGGAAGTAGATTGCCAGGTCCTGGCATTCTAGGGTGGTTGCCTATCCAAATACTGTACTAGCCAGGTCCAATTTTGCTTAGCTTCAGAAATCAGCCAACAGCAGATTCATTCAGGACAGCTGAAGATTGATGCCCTTTTGACAAGATTAGATTTTTGTAACTTGCTGTTTCAATAGTCTAATCTTGTCACATGGATCATGGTACCGTATTTCCCCGAAAATAAGACCGGGTCTTATATTTATTTTTGCTCCAAAAATAGCACTAGGGCTTATTTTCGGGGTAGGGCTTATTTTTTTTTACTGATGCCGGTAGCACTTGCTGATTGGCTGACTGTCAGGAGATGGCAGCCAATCAGTGAAGTGTTACCACAGAGCGCACAGGGAAGCAGTGGATGCGGGCAGCGACAGCCCCTTGGAGAGAAGGAAGAGGCCCACAGCGCAGAGACAGCACCGGCAGCTGATTGGCTTTGGTGGGAGGACCGGGGAGCAGCTTTCCTCCTGCTCCACTCCCCGACGCGATCAGCTCTGCCGGTGCTGTGCTGCGCTGCGGGCCTCTTCATTCCAAGGGGCTGTATTTCCTTTTTTGCTGCTGATTGGCTTTGGTGGGAGGACCGGGGAGGAGCTTTCCTCTTGCTCCACTCCCCGACGCAATCAGCAGCAAAAAAGGAAATACAGCCCCTTGGAATGAAGAGGCCCGCAGCGCAGCACAGCACCGGCAGAGCTGATCACGTCGGGGAGTGGAGCAGGAGGAAAGCTCCTCCCCGGTCCTCCCACCAAAGCCAATCAGCAGCAAAAAAGGAAATACAGCCCCTTGGAATGAAGAGGCCTGCAGCGCAGCACAGCACCGGCAGAGCTGAACGCGTCGGGGAGTGGAGCAGGAGGAAAGCTCCTCCCTGGCGGGGGGACCCCCCCCCCCAGGTACCGAATCTGTCCGTCCGTCGATGATCTGCACTAGGTCTTAGTTTCAGGGTAGGGCTTATATTACAGAAATCACTGAAAAACTTGCTAGGGCTTATTTTCGGGGTAGGTCTTATTTTCGGGGAAACACGGTAGCTGTCTAAATATGATCTATTTAATGAAGCAGCATAAAACTATTACATAGAAACATGACAGCAGATAAAGATCTTGTGGCCTATCCAGCCTGCCCTTCCATACAAACTACTAGAGTTCTTTCTTTTTTTTCCTTTATAGATCTGTGTGTCCCATGCTTTCTTGAATTCAGATAGTCATTGTCTCTAGTACCTCTACTGGGAGATTCTATTCAGGGTTATGCACTGGAGTTTGCAGAGCCTCTACAGGATACATTGTGGAGTCTCCTTGAGACTACCCCTCAAGCGAGTGACGATCAAGGAGCTTTCTTAATGCCTTCTGTAGTTACAGGCTATTTTATTTGGCCCTCTGCAGAGCAAGGAGAGTGGTGTTATTCCAACTACATCATGGTATCAAGAAGGGACGTTCCTTTTGGTCTCTTCTGGACTTGAAGGTGATCAGTGCCAAACTCAAAAATTCCTCATTTTTGCATGGAAGCAATCAGGTTTATCATTGTGGGAGTCCGGCGAGGAGAGTTCCTAACTTACCCAGATCTTGCCAAGGTACACTTCTTATTTTTAATGTTCCCATCCAGCAGCAGCACCAGTGATTTCTTCACTTCTGCATCCTGGGCTGCCATTTCTGGTTTGGGGCCCTACCTCTTTTCCTGGCCATAGCTCTTCAAAGGTGGTGGTGGTGGTGGCGGCATTTTTGAGTAAACAAGGGTTCTGGTTTCACCCATACCTGGGCGATTTGGCTGATTTTGGTCAGATATCTAGCATACTGTAAGTCTAGGGATGCCACAGCCTTGGTGATTCATTGACTGGAAGGGCTGGGGTTGGTGATCCAATTATCCCAAGAACAACCTGATTTCCCAGGACTTAGATATCTTGGATTTGATTCAGCGGTCAGGTGTTTTGGAGCTGGAGAGGTTGCTCAAGCTGCAGAACCAGCCTGGGGTGTCTTAGGCTTAGCCAGTCTCCCTGGGCTGGAAACTACTCCCCCCAACTCCTAGGATCCATGGTGTCTGTTCTGGAGCTGGTCCCTTGTGCCAGAACATGTCCGCAATAAAAGGCCATATAATCTATCTAGTCTCCCCTTCCATATCATCTACTATAGTCCCCCCCCCCCCACCTCACCCCCCCCCCCCGAACCATCGTCCTCTCTATTTCTGTAGATAACACTACACTTCTCTGTTTCTCAGCTTGCAACCTTGGGGTTATCTTTGACTCTTCTTTCTCTGCACCCATCCAACAGACAGCTAAAACTTGTTGCTTCTTTCTCTATAACATTGGCAAAATTCATCCCTTCTATTCTACACACACTAAGATACTTATCTACACTACCTTCCGTCTAGACTATTGCAACCTCCTTGCTGGTCTCCCTCTGAATCTCTCCCCTTCAATCTGTTCAAAACTCGGGCTGTATGGCTAATCTTCCAGCCTTAATATGCTCATAGAACCCCTCTTGTCAAGTTGCTTAAGTGGCTCCCTATTTGTTTCTGTATCCAGTTCAAACTTCTACTGACCTATAAGTGCACTCATTCTGCTGCTTCTTACTACCTTTCCTCTTGTCTTTCCCTACACCCCTCCTTGGGAACGCTGCTCTTTTGGCAGATCCCTTCTATCTGTACCCTTTTTTCTACTGCCAACTCCAGACTTTGATCCTTCCATCTTGCTGCTCCTTATGCCTGGAACAGACTTCCTCTGGTTCTTTTCAAATGCAGGCTGAAAACTCACCTTTTCAAGGCTGTTTTTGTATCCTGATCTGCTTTTAGTTTCCTTACCATTCCCTTAGAGATATTCTTGTGCTTAGCTGTTGTGTTTTCTGACTAGAATGTAAGCTCTGTACTGTGCTACATAAGCCTTGTAGCGCTATACAAATGATTAGTAGTTGTGTGTTTTTTTTTTTTTCCCTTCAGATCTTCTGTGTATGTCCCATGCTTGCTTGAATTCAGATACTGTCCTTGTCTCTACTGTCTTCACTGGGAAACTATTCCATGCATCTACCGCTCTCTTCATAAAGAAATACTTACACACATTACTCTGGAGTCTATCCTCTATACCCCTCATTGCAGAGCTTACTTTCAATTGAAAGAGGCTCTCCTCTTTTGTATTTATATTATGGAAGTACTTAAATGTCTCTACCATATATCCTCTATTCTGCCTTTGCTCTTAAGGTATGCATATATTTATGGTTTATAACAGAGACCATTAACCATTTCAGTAGCCACACTCTGCACTGATTCCATCCTGTTTATATCATTTTGAAGGTGTGGTCTCCAGAATTGCGCACAGTACTTCAAATGAGGTTGTATCAGAGTCTTATACAGAGACACTATCACACCCTTTTGTCTGCTGGCCATTCCTCTCCCTATACGCTTAAGCATCCTTCTGGCTTTTGCCATTGCCTTTTTCTACCTGTTTAGCTACTAAGATAATCAGAAACAATCATGCCAAGGTCCTGCTCTTTCATGGACAGAAATAGTTTGCCCCCTACACTTGGAGTTTTGCAGCCCAAGTGCATGACCCTGC
This sequence comes from Ichthyophis bannanicus, assembly GCA_033557465.1. Classification (NCBI taxonomy): domain Eukaryota; kingdom Metazoa; phylum Chordata; class Amphibia; order Gymnophiona; family Ichthyophiidae; genus Ichthyophis; species Ichthyophis bannanicus. Next base: position 91,228,359 of record CM066040.1, read on the forward strand.
ATTTTTTTTTTTTTGTGTTAAATCTCAGCTGCCAAATTCACAACCATTCTTCAAGCTTAGCTAGGTCCCTCCTTGTGTTATCGACTCCTTCCTGGGTGTCTACTCTAAATGCAGATTTTGGTATCATCTGCAAAGAGGCAAACCTTACCTGACAGTCCTGCTATATCACTAACAAAGATGTTAAAGAATCGGACCAAGGACAGATCCTTGCAGCACACCACTATTAACATCCTTCTCAGATTAAGCTCCATTTACCTGTACACTTTGTCGCCTCCCACTCAACTAATTTCTTACCCAATCACTTTAGGGTCCATCCCTAGGGTGCTTAAGTTTTATTAATAAGATACTGCTTTGATCAGGCTGTTCTCCGGTCATAGATTAAGGAGCCTGCTGATGAGTCACTTTGAGGCCTAAGATTACTTTAAAATAGCTACTGATGTCTAGCTGAGCCTGGGGAAAATGTTGGTTGATTCCACAAACATGGTCTGTATGGGAATGTGGAAAGAGGTAATATTAATGTGCTATATATCATTTGCAGAGAGCTGCTTAGGAATGCTGTGTGCATGTGGTAGAAGGTTTGTGCTTTTGGTATCACCACCACTAAGCAATATATGTAATGTAAAACACGCAATGTCACCTAGTTAACTCCATCCCTATGGAGGTAGCAGCATTATGTTGTGGGGATGCTTTATAGCAGTGGTGACGAGACTTGTGAAGAGAGGCTAAAAAGGTTAGGGCTCTTTAACCTAGAAAAGAGGCGGCTGAGGGGAGATATGATAGAGGTGTATAAATTAATGAATGGAGTGGAACGGATAAACGTGGATAAATTGTTTACGCTATCAGAATATAGAAGGACTAGGGGGCATGTAATGAAGCTACAGGGTAAACTATTTAAGACAAATAGGAGAAAATATTTCTTCTCTCAACGTGTAATCAAACTCTGGAATCTGTTACCGGAGGATGTAGTAAGGGCTGTTAGTATAGCTGGGTTTAAAAAAGGTTTGGACAAGTTCCTGGAGGAAAGGTCCATAAACCACTATTAAAAAGGGACCCAGGATATCAATGCTTGGCCTAGTACAAGCACTGCAGAACCTGTGTCTTTTGGGGAAACTGCTAGGTACATATGACCTAGATTGGCCACTGTTGGAAACAGGATACTGGGCTTGATGGACCTCGGTCTGACCCAGTATGGCATTTCTTATGTTCTTATGTTCTTAAATGTGTTAAATAGTAGGGAGTACAGTCAAGCATCTTCTGGACCTCCACATGGTAGATTGCAGGACCCCCCCCCCCCCCCCCGAGAAAACATTCTTACAGCCAAAGCCATGGAATGACCACCACCTTTGACCAATTTAAAACTGATCCAAAAAACCTCAAAACACAACACCTATATAATGCAATCTTACAGTCTTGCCACAGATTTTAAAAACTTTATTCAGGTCTGGAATTTGACAAGGCCTCCTAAAAACATTTGCTTGCTTCTCACTGACCAACTAAACTGTTGCTTTACTGAAAGGTGAATCTTCTCCCCAATCTTAGGTTATCTAGCAGAATGGAACAAAGTCTCCTCCAGGACCTGCCTATACTTTGTAACAGACATTTTCTACTGCCATTAAGGGTTGCATTTATGCCGAGAGCATCTGTCATGTTTCTCTTAGACATGGTGCTTAGTTCTCTCTCTAGCTGGTCCAGGACCTTGGCTCTGTTTCTTGGCCAATAGTCCCAGGTAAAACTGAAGTTATTTATATTAGCCCTTCTAGTACTGCAAGGCCATTTTTCTGTTAATTTGGATATTGGTCCAGTTGATCCAGCATGGACAGTGAAGGGATTTTGGAGATGTTCTGACCGTTGCTGGAACTGGGAAGCCCAAGTCTTATGGGCTAATTTTTCCAAATGGGTTAGTTTTGAGCATTCAAATCGAGAATATCCAAAGGCTACAACAGGTGTGAACAAATATTACAAAAATGCTAGTCACCTGTCAGAATCTCCCAATGTGTGTGTGTGTTCCCAAACACTGTAAATAAATGCAGTGATGACTTTTACCAAAATGTTAGTTTTTATGTGAAAAATATAAAGGGGCGAAAGACCTCAGTTTGACCCTTGAATCCACAATGGATCCTGCTTTGCAGAAAGTGGGCACAAATTTTCACCAGTCAGAAAAACCCCTTCTAAATATTTTTTATTGGAATGGAAACTAATTTTTATTTTCAATTTAATAAAAAGCCTCATTTAATCAATATTATGGAAACTAATTTTTAAAGGCGTTTAAATTGTTTTTCATTTTTCTTTTTTTGTTTTTGAATGTTCTTGTTTTGGTAGATGGAAATTTTTATTCTTTACATAACATTCAGCAGTGCTAGCAGCTAGATATACTCTGCACCAACAGCAGTGCTGGCAGGTGGTAATACACCCTGATGGTGCACTCAATTACTGATGCATTCTGGTGGCACACTCAACGTGGGCCCAATTTTTTTTTCCCCACCACAAAGCTACTTCAGGAGTATAGTTAACTACTGGTTCCACAACATAAAATTCGGTAGTGTGAAAACAGGCTCAGGCTCTGGCGCTCCAAAATAAACTTTGTCAGCAGGGGAAGTAAAGGCCTGAGACTGTCTGAATGGATGGATTGCAATTGCCTAGGATATCTTTTTGAGACGGCTGCATGGTTTTCTCCTATGACTCCTTATTTTAAGATGTGCATAGTAGTTTTATAAGCAGGGCTGGCCTGTCCATTAAGCGGCTGACACTGGTGGGCAGCATCACTACCTGAAGCAGTTGCTGAACTGCTATTCAGTGCTGTGGTGGGATTTAAAATGCTCATGCATGTGCACACAGTTCTAGTCTGCCACTCCTGCTCGCCCTCCAAGACAGTTGTGGGGGGGGGGGGGGGGGCGGCAGGGCATTAGCCAGCAGGTTGTGAGCACGCTTGCAAGCCTGCCACAGTACTGAAGTAGCAGTTCAGCCACTGCTTCCCAGCGGGTTGGGGTAGTGATGCTGCCCACCAGTGTCTGCTGCCTAGTGGATGGGCCAGCTGTGCTTATAATACTGCTATACACATATTAAAATAAAGAATTGTAGGAGAAAAACATGCAGCCTCCTCAAATAGGCCAGGCAATTGCAACTAATCCATTCACTCTCATGCCCTTTCTTCCCCCTACTGACAGAAAATGCAAAACAGGTCCTCTGTGCCCTTAATGCATGATGCCTTTGGTATGTTGGCTGACTCTTCACTCTGCTTGCTAATGTGGTGGGGGTGGGGTTGGGTGGGGGGGAACAGCAGAAGCAGTGAGCCCAGGAAGTAACAAGCACATTGGTGACCTCTTAGCTGCTGTGGTAATAGCAAATGCTCTTGTAACCCTATGAGCTTGAAAGCTGTGTGGACTTCCGTTTATATTAAACTCGCATTTGCAAAAATCTGCAGGCCAATGTAGAAAACTAGCGAGGCCTTTAAATACAGATAACGCTACTCTTTATACTTACTGCTACCGCCAAATGCAGAAAAGAGATGGATGTGTGTGTAAACAGCAAAGGAAAAACTGACACACAATTAACGCCAAAAGTATTTAAATTATAGGCAAATGAACTGCACATAATGAAATGGTATGCAAATATTTGGCTGCGCTTGATGCGGAGAAATGGAGGATTTTGCAACTAGCCTTAGCACCAATATCTTAATGCCTGGATCTTGGGTGGCTTAAACATCTAGCACATGTCCCTGACAGTGTTTTTTGATGGCATCGGGTGCTTTCCTTGATGCCTGGATCATGTGAGGAGAAATGTCAGATGATACAAACATTGGGGAAAGCCCCTGATGCCATCAAAATACTGTCAGGGGCCGATGCCCCTGAAGAAAGCAAATCCCTAGTAGCCCCAAACACCACCCCCCCACCCCTCTCCTGCTAACTTCAGAAATGAGTGGGAGTGCTACCCCCACCATATTGAAAAATGACGGTGCCTGATTCCATGTGGTGCATTCTGGGATGAACCAGGTGAGATCAGTCTGCCATATAAGGTAGAACATGCTGCTGGGCCACCAGGGATTTTTTGGTGGGGGTGGGGGTTTTCAGGCTGCTAGACCACCAGGTTTGGTTGGGCAGGAGGCTGCTGAGCCACCAGGGATTTGCTTTCTGTTGGGGGCACCAGCGTAAAAAGTTGATGGAGCGCAACTTCAGCACAGGCTTTCTGCATTGGCCTGCTGGTTTTAAAATACTTATTTAGGTTCTATGCTCTTTGGTCAGATTCATGCTTCCAGTTAACTTTCAAATAACCCTCATGAAGGTGCTTTTTTTGTACTGGAAAATCCATACCATGTAAACATTATGCACCCCAGTGAAGGTTTGAAGTGAAGGAAAAAGAGTTTATTTTTGATGCTTAAGTTAACATGGTTTTTAAAATTAAATACATATGGCATCTTGAAATTTTGGTGACTGATTGCATTCCTCCTTGTTCCTGGAGAGAAAATCTTCACATATGACTGTTGGTACTGACAGAGCCTGCATGGGAACACTCCCCAGTGTCCAGTAGGAAAGTCTTTGGGAGCACTCCACTGTTCCTGCGCATCTGCCTTCCTAACTCTTCTCAGTTCTTCTTTTTCCACAGAGCCAATAGGAAGCCCTTTCCTGTCACTACTGAAGAACTTTTTTTAAATTTTTTGTTTTGTTTTAATTCTGTGCTCTACCGTTCTGTTGATGCCGGTACCTTCCCTGATACTGGCCCCAATATTTTTTCTTTCTGGTGGTTCACCGCTATCTTAAGACTCTGCCTTAAAGTTTCACGTTTGTCACCATAGACGAACACATCAGTGGCTTTAAAAAATGTTCAAAGTTCTCTGGTGTAATGTAATTCGCTGATTCCCATGACTGGGGCCTGAAATGTTTGGGTGCAGACCATACACCAGAAACTTTTCTTCATGCAAACAAATGACCAAGCAAGGCCTAAAGAACAAGGCCAAGTAGTATGACTTGCTATTCGCCCCAGACTCTATTTCAGTGGCCTCTGCATTGTTGAGGACGTCAGCTCCTCAGCTGGTTCCCAGGTCTTCAAAAAGTCCAAACATAAATTTAAGCCTACGTCCTTGGCATCAAAATTCAATACAGAACATAGAGGCAAGTCCCATAATCCATAAGATGCACCGAAAGGGGTTTGATGCTGACTGGCCTGCCAAACAGCCCTGGTGGGAGGACCAGCCCTCCAAAGATACACAGGGGCTCCAGGATGCTCCTGAGGCATCAACCTCTGGAGAGCTGCTTGCACCATGCTCTGGGATGGTGGTACACAGCCACATATTTGAATCCACCCAGGCATCGGTGTCCTCAGTTGATCAGTTTTTCTTAGCTATTGAGAGAACCCTGGCAGTACTCCCTGGCTGCTGCGATACCAAAGGTATTGACAGCCCTGGGAAGTCTGGAACTGCCTTCCAGCTTGGTGACAGTACCTCTGGGTCCAGTGCCAGCCCTTGAACTGTTATCGTCAGGACCTCTTTCCAATTCCTCTGCTGGAACCAGTAAGGATCGTGGATACCCAACTGGTTCCTGGTTAAAGTACCATATGGGCTGAACATCGGCATCAACATCGGTTCGAGACTGTCGATACTTAACTCTGATTTTGGAAGGAAAAATCAAAGCAGTCTTAAACTTCGAAGGCTTCCAGGGCCACCCGGGATATCCCCTCCCATCCCTCTCCTCCTCATGGGAGGCATCGATCCCCGCCAGAGGACATGTCCATTCAGGACATGGCAGTGGGTTTCCAAATCATAGTAATATCGGAAATGGAATAGAGGGATGACGAACTGGAAATCTCCAATACCCCTCGAAGCCCAAGGAAGTAGCAACGTTATCAGTGCATTGGATTCTACAAGATATAATGCTATATATGTGGGAGGCCCCACTAACAGTTCTGCCTATCAGTAAATGCCTCTATACCATGTACAGAGTTCCACCATGCCTGGGGTTTCAAAAGACTCAACTACCCCACCATTCTATAGTAGTGGAATCGGTGATGCAACGCATCAGGAATTCTAAAACTCATTCTTCGATGCTGCCTGGCAAAGATGCTAGGGCTTTTGATGCCTTTGGACGTCGCTGCTTCCAGTCATGTATGCTTCTAGGATTATGTCCTACACCCTCTACATGGGCATGTACCTTTTTAAGGATGTCTCAAGGGATCTAGGAAACGTTTTTTGCTCCTATTCTTCCAGATGACAAACATGTTGCATACTTGACTATGGTCACGCAGGCTCAGAACACTTCCACGTTCCTGACCAGGGCAGCCTTTGATACCTTTTGAGTCTATCAGCAGAGCTGCTGCAGTTTGCATAGGGCTTGTAGGATGGCCTGGCTTCAGGCATCAGACCTCAAGCAGTGGTTCAAGATAAATTGGCCAATATTCTTTGCTCTTGAGACAACCTATTTGGTGAAGTCAGAGCTTGAGGTGGATGATCTTGCCCTCCAGCGCCTCTCAAGACTTTAGACCCCTCTGGGAGGAAAGCTGCTACAAAAGTGTCTCTACACCGAAAAAAGATTTTTCTTACCAACCCTCTGCTGGCTTTCAACCTCAGCAACAGAAGCAAAAGCCACAGGGTCCCTGTCAGCTTAAGAAGGCCAAGACTCCTAAACCCCAACCAGCTGCTTAGCCACAGCCAGCATTTTATTTTTGACAGACTCCTTCCTAGAGAGCATAGCAACTCTGCAGGGTCCCCAGCCCCTTCACATAGTAGGCAGACTTTGTGCTATGCCCACAGGTGGCATCATATCAGAGAAATGGACTCAACATTGTCCAAGGGGGCTGTCTGCTTCTCTTTCAAAGCTTACCCCAACCACCTCCACAAGAGCATGGCCTGCAAAGGGTTTGCAGGATAATCTCTTTTCCACTGAGGTGGCCACCCTGTTAGTTCAGGAGGCTGTCAAGAGACCCTCCCACCCAAGAAGGCAAAGGCTTCTACTCTCCTTACTACTTTATCCTAAAGAAAACAGGAGGTTTCAGACCCATTCTGGATCTGAGGTATCAACAAATTTCTTGTTCGAGAAAAGTTCAAGATTTCCCTTGGCACCCTTCTGCCATACCTTCAGAGGAATGACGGGCTATGTTCTCTAGACCTCAAAGATGCATACACACATTTCCTGAGCAGTCCTCCAGTTTAGTCCTCCACATCCGGGTAGTGCACCTCCTCCTGCAGCATGGAGACTGGACCAATCAGAATCTTGTCATCCCAGGATGTATGCTGCTGGAGCTCCCATAAGCCCCCAGTGTGTCCAGTCTCCTTGCAGCTGGAGGACGTGCGAGCCTGGCACTGGGCTCACTTTAGGACTAGATTGGCAACACTAGTTAGGTTTTCTGTTTTATTTTGGGAATTCTTTACCTTTTCTTTCTTTGGGTAAAGTTTAGAGTCATGTCTCTTTAAAAAAAAAAAAACAAAAAACAAAAACAAAAAAAACAGGAAAGAGCCGAGCCATTCACTGCTCATCTGCCTCTGTCCTGGCTGAGTGGATCTGAGTGCAGGCAGCAGTTTGAAAGATCTGTCCTCCTAGATGGCACGGAGGGGAGATCAGGCTAGCATAGCTTCACTTCCTGCTCTAAGGGTTTGCAGGGTGAAGATCTTGCGTGCCAACGGACACCCGTGTTCGGGTCTCTCCGGCTCCATTTTTGCACGCCCCGGGCAGGAACAAGGCAGGGCAGCGGTATCCGGGGCGCAACTTCCCAGCTGAGTAAGTTCTTTCATTTTGTTAAGCCTTGGTTGGTCGGCATTGAGCTGCAGATTTCGTTGCTTCGGGGGAATTTCGTGCCTTTTTTGAGGCTGCCTTCAATCGTGGCCATTTTGTGAAGTTCCGGCGCTGTGCGGGGGTCCGGCCTGCCGCGTGTGCCTTTTCGGGCGTTTTTGGTGCTTGCTTGGTGTTGGCTCTCCCTCCTCTCTTTTTCTTTGTTGCTTGAATTCAAAGTCACAAAAAAAAAAGTCAGATTTTTTCTTTTCTGTTTGGCTGCTTCCTGGTTCTTCATTTCTCTCGATCTCTGCCCTCTCCCTTTGGGACTCGCTGTTTGGCTAATTTAGGTGTGTGTTCTTTGTAATTCAGTTTCATGGCCTCTAGGGGGATGGCCTCTGAGTCTGGGATTTGTCCTCAGAGGTGGAACAGCAAATGGAGGGCAGAGCACTTCCAGACCCTGTGGATCCTGTGGCACAGGTGGGATCACAGCCCTCTGAGATCTCCAGTGGCTACTCCGGCTACGCCCGTGGGCCAGTCGGGGTCGCTGCCAGCAGTGGCGGAGACATCTTTGGGGGATTTCTCTCCTGATTTTGTTCTTATGCATCAAGCTTTCCGGTTGGGGCGTTTTGGAAAAGTTGCCAGAGGTCTTGGCAGCGCCAGCTCCTTCGCCATTCCCTAAAGGAGAGGATGTGAGAGGGGTTGTCCCAAAACCTGCCAAGCGGCTGCGGTCTGCGGAAGTCGAGCAGGTGGATATGGAGTGGTGGGAGGATGAGATGGCTGAGGCTGAGCAGGAGGAGGGAGAGATTCCGGACCCCGAAGATCAGACTAGGATCATTAGGGTGTTTCGTAAAGAGGAGCTGGTTCCCCTGATTACGGAATCTCTCCAAACTCTTAACCTCGCTGTGGTGCGTCCTGTGGAGGACGACGGGCTAGAGGATCCCCTTATTCAAGCGGTCCGAGAGCCTCAGATGGTATTCCCAGTGCACAGGGTTGTAGAGCAGATGATTCAAACCGAATGGGACCAGCCGGAGTCGGGCTTGAAGGGCATTCGAATGATGAACCGGCTCTATCGGTTGGCGGACAAGGAGGTTCCGGTCACCACGGTTGGACTTGGCGGCCACCAAGAGGATGATGATTCCGGTAGAGGGCAGTACTACCCTTAAGGACCCACAAGACAAAAAGGTGGACGGTTTGTTGAAGCAGGCCTTTGAGACCAATGCTCTTTCTTTGCAGGCCTCTATTTGTGGGGCCTGGGTGGCGAGAGCCTGTTTGCGATTGGTCTCAGCACTTGCGTCAAGACCCTCGTTTGGATCAGCAGGGGCTGTTGGAGTTCACCCGATTGGAGTCCGGGTCGGCTTATTTGGCGGATGTACATTATGCTTGATCAGAACCTTGGCAAATAGTATGGCGTCCCTTGTGGTGGCGCGCTGATCTATTTGGCTTCGAAATTGGGCGGCCGATGGGTCTTCTAAGTCTCGCCTCAGTAAGCTCCCCTTTAAGGGCAGGTTGTTTGGAGACGATCTGGACAAGTTAGTGAAGGACTTGGGAGTCTAAAGGGGGGGCAGGCTTCCAGAAGATAAGCCTAAGCAGAATAGAAGTTTGCCTACCGCCCGGGGCTCCTTTCGAGACTTTCGTCGGTTCCGCTCTTCCCGCCTCGGGGGTGGACAGCGCGGAAGGTTTAATTCTCGGTCCCAAGGCTTTAGGGGGTTTCGGGGAGCAGGTAGAGGTTTTGCATCAGCTTCCTCCTCGTCCCCCTCTTGCTTTTAGCCGCAAGCCACAATGACGCGAGGGGGACCCAGGGGGGAAATCGAGTGATTGGACGACGCCTTCAGAGCTTTCTTTCTTCCTGGGTCCAAATAACCTCAGACCAGTGGGTGCTGGAGATAATATGAGGGCTATGTGCTGGAATTAGCCTGCCCGCTCAGGGACTCGTTTGTTCTCTCACCCAGCAGAGGTCAGCAGAAAGAGCTGACCATTGGCTCGCCTTCTGGCTCTGGGGGCGGTGGTTCCCGTCCCTGGGGGCAGAACGCAGTTTCGGTCGTTACTCCATTTATTTCGTGGTGCCAAAGAAAGACGGTTCTCTTCGGCCTATCTTAGATCTTAAGGGTGTGAATCGTTGTCTCCGGGTGCCTCATTTCCACATGGAGACCCTGAAATCCGTCATAGTGGCGGTGCACCAAGGAGAGTTTGACGTCTCTGGATCTCAAGGAGGCTTATCTGCACATTCCTATCAGAGAAGCTCATAAAAAATTCCTGAGGTTCGCGTTCCCGTGGGGACATTACCAATTTCAGGCGCTGCCGTTCGGATTGGCTACGGCTCCATGGATCTTCACCAAGGTCATGGTAGTGGTCGCAGCGGCCTTGCGGAAAGAGGGTGTTCTGGTTCATCCTTATCTCGACGACTGGTTGATTCGAGCGAAGTCCAAGGTAGAGAGCGTGCGAGCAACGGACAAGGTGGTGGGCCTGCTGCAGAGGCTCGGCTGGGTAGTCAACGTAAAGTCATTTGATTCCTACTCAAGATGTCGAATACCTTGGGGTTCGTTTCGACACGGCGAGAGGGTTGGTGTTCTTGCCGGCTCGCCGAGCTCTGGCCTTGCGCCAGCTCGTTCGCAAGTTTTTAGGGTTCCCCGCGCCTTCCACTTGGTGCTTCCTACGGCTACTGGGGACAATGGCAGCGACTCTAGAGGTGGTTCCATGGGCCAGATTTCATATGCGGCCGTTGCAGAGAGCACTTCTGAGACGCTGGTCGAACCAGTCGGATTCTCTGAACCGTCGGTTGCCCTGCTCGAGGCGGGTTCGGCAATCCCTGTGGTGGTGGCTATCCCCAAAATCGCTGCAAGTGGGTTTACCCCTGGAACAACCGGTTTGGATCCCTCTGATGACAGATGTGAGTCTGACGGGCTGGGGAGCCCATTGCGAGGGTCAGTACACGCAAGGGGTTTGGTCAGCCCAAGAAGCTTCTTGGTCCATCAATCGTCTCGAGTTGTGGGCAGTGCGGCTGGCGCTGCAGAGTTTCGAGCATTCGGTGACAGGCCGAGCAGTGCGAGTACTCGGACAATTCAGCAACGATGGCGTATCTCAACAGGCAGGGCAGTACAGGAAGTCTAGCCATGGAAGAGGAGTCGGAGAAGTTGTTCGAGTGGGTGGAGCCTCGTCTGTTGGCCGTTTCAGCAGCGCATGTCGCGGGCAAAGACAACGTGATGGCAGATTTTCTCAGCAGAATGCGGGTGGACGCTGGCGAGTGGGAGCTTCACCCGCAGGTGTATGCGCAAATAGTTCACAGATGGGAGGCTCCGGTCATGGACCTCATGGCGACCTTTCGCTCGGCAAAAACAAGCAGGTTCTTCAGCAGGCGAAGGAAGTGGATGTCGGAAGGCATCGACGCGCTCATTCAGTCTTGGCCGGAGTCCGGTGGTCTGTCTTTCCGCCGTGGGGGGATAGAAGCGCATCGCGGCAGGGTTTTGCTTGTGGCTCTGGATTGGCCCAGATGTCCCTGGTATGCGGACCTAGTGCGAATGCTTGACGGAAGGCCGTGGAGGCTTCCTCCCTTGGTGGATCTACTGATTCAGGGGCCGCTGCAGATGCCTCAGGTGGATCGGTTCTCGCTTATGGTCTGGCCATTGAGAGGGCTAGGTTGAGGAAGAAGGGTTATTCTTCAGCGGTGATTGCCACTCTTCTTCGCGCTAGGAAATCCTCGACTTCGCTCGCGTATGTCCGGGTGTGGCGGATTTTTGAGGACTGGTGTTCTAGACATCGTGTTCAGGCGGCGTAGGCTTCAGTGCCAGTGATCCTCAGTTTTTTGCAGGACAGTTTTGAGAGAGGATTGGCTGCCAGTTCCTTGAAGGTGCGGCTGGCGGCACTCGCGTGCTACCAGGTCAAGATTCTTGGGAGTCTGCTGGGGGTGCACTCGGATGTTCAACGTTTTCTAAAGGCGGTATTCAGGCTGCGTCCCTAGCGCAGAGTGTCTGTGCCCCCGTGGGACTTAAATCTGGTGTTACGGGCCTTGGTTCAGAAACCCTTTGAGCCGCTCAGCCAAGCGTCCATTAAAGATCTAACGCTGAAGACAGGTTTTTCTGGTGGCCATTTGTTCAGCGAGGCGGATTTCAGAGTTGCAGGCTCTGTCGTGTAGAGAACCTTTCTTGTCTTTTTCTAGGGATAAAGTGGTTTTGAGACCTGTCCCCTTCCTTTCTGCCAAAGGTAATTTCCCCGTTCCACTTGAATCAATCTGTTTTTCTGCCTGTGTTTAGCTCGGAGGCAGAAGGTGCTGCAGGCCGGGGATTGCACCGTCTGGATGTGCGACGAGTGCTGCGTCGGTACCTCATGGTTTCGGAGACGTTCCATAAGTCCGACCGTCTGTTCGTGCTTTTCGGCGGAGTTCGGAAAGGTGAAGCAGCGGCGAAGGCTTCCATTTCCAGGTGGATTAAAGAGGCCTCAGCGTACATTCTGCAGGGGAGTGTGGTCCCGCTGGGGTTGCAGGCTCACTCTACTAGAGCGCAAGCGACGTCCTGGGCAGAACATAGTCTTGTTCCTCCTGTGGAGATTTGCAGGGCGGCGACCTGGTCGTCTCTTCATGCTTTCAGTAGGCACTACCGGTTGGATGTGTTGGCCGCTCGGGATGCTAGTTTTGGTTCAGCGGTGTTGCGTGCTGGTTTGCGAGGTCCCGCCTGGTGTTAACTGCTCTTACATCCCTGATGTGGAGGACTAAACTGGAGGACCGCTCAGGAAATAGAAATTACACTTACCTGGTAATTGTAGTTCCTGGAGGGTCCAGTTTAGTCCTCCTTCCTTCCCAAGAGACAGGTTTGTTGGTGCGGCGCGCTTGGTGTAAAGGCAGAGAACTTTTTAAGCAACTTTTTTTTTCAGGTCCTTTTGGTGGGATCCCTCAGCTCTCTCCTTTCTTGTCGCCTTTTCAGTCTGTGTTTGTCGGTTCCTGTGACTGTTTCTTGGTTCCGTTGACAGGGCGGACGCAATGTGCAGAGTTCTGGCTGCTTTTGTTTGGGGAGGGAGTCAAATTAAAGATAAGGGGGGTAAGTTAGTTTATAGTTGAGGTGTTTTTTACTTGACTAATGTGTTGCCTCTTTAGGTCTGCTTTGTTACTAGTTCACTGGGGGCTTATGGGAGCTTCAGCAGCATACATCCTGGGATGACAAGATTCTGATTGGTCCAGTCTCCATGCTGCAGGAGGAGGTGCACTACCCGGATGTGGAGGACTAAACTGGACCCTCCAGGAACTACAATTACCAGGTAAGTGTAATTTCTATTTGCTGATACACCCTCACCACAGACAATATCTGCACTTCTGGGCTCAGCACATCCATTATCAGTATTGGGTGCTTCCTTTCGAGCTAGCTTTTGCTCCTAGAGTATTCACAAAATGCATGGCAGTCGTTGCAGCATACTTGTGTACTTTGGCTGATATGGGGAGAAGACAGAGATGCCCAATCGTCTAAGTAGGGGAATCCCCAGAAGTTGTAAAACAATTGCTTTCTCACACCATCCCAGTGCTCCAAAGTCTAGGCTTTGTGTTGCCAAAATCCTACCTGCTTCCCTCATTCCAACTAGAGTTCATTGGAGCACTTCTCAATACTTGTCAGGGCCAAGCTTCCTTTCCTCAGGATTGCTCTGCTTGTCTCATCAAGCTGTCCCTTGCTATAAAAGGTCAAAGTGCTGTGACAGCTGAAGACATGCTACATCTTCTGGGACACATTGCCTCCACGGTCCATATTGTCCCATATGCTTGTCTTCACATGGGACATGCCCAATGGACACACTCGTCCCAATGGAGGCAGGCAACTGGCTGTGTCTCAGGCAAGATTTGTATCACTCCTCTTGCCAACTCCCTTCTGGTGCTCCCCCCCCCCCCCCAACATATTCTTGGAGGGTCACCTTTTCAGATGCCTCCACCCCAATGTACCCTAACGATGGATGCTTCCAAACTCAGGTGGGGAGCACATCTGAACAACCTCATTACACAGGGGAAGTAGACAGAACGAGAGTGCCAAATGCAGATCAACATCCTTGAACTATGCGCTCTTGTGAATATCCTTTTGGGTTTTCAACGCCAACTATCTGGCAAATGTGTCTTAGTCCAGACGGACAACAAAGTAGCCATGTTCTATGTAAACAAGCCGGCAGGAACTGGTTCCTATGGCTCCTATTCCCTCTGCCAGGAGGCTGGCGGACAGATTCAGCCACATCCTTCGTTCACACAAATGGACTCTAAAACAAGAAATGGCATCTTGGATCTTCCACTAGTGGGGGACCCCCGGAATATATCTGTTCGCCACTCAGGAGAATGTGTGACTGCCACTCTTTTTGCTTTAGAGTTCCCTCCTGACAGTCAGGCAGTGGATGCCTTTTTTCTGCATTGGGGCTCGGGTCCCTTGATACCCAAAACTCTGTTCAAACTGCAGGCTGACAAGGGCTCCATGATTCTAATAGCCCCTTACTGGCCTTGTCAGCCGTGGTTTCCTCCTGTTTCATGTAGCGCAGACTCCACCCCTCAGTTTGAGCATGCCTCTGACCACCTCTCTCGGGATCAGGAGCTGCTACTCCATCCTAATCCACAAGTTTTGTCTCACAGCATGGCTGCTAAAAGCATGACCTTTGACCTCTATCTCCCTCAACCAGTCAAGGACATCTGGCTTGCATCCCGCAAGCTGTCTACCAGGCGTTCTTATGCCTTCAGATGGCAACAATTCACCCTTTGATCCATCTGACTGCCCAGTGGAACCACTTCTGTAATTTCTCCACTTGTCCTCCACAGGGCTTAAGACTAACTAAGGCTGTAGTGGCATGGAGGTGAACTCTGACAATCACAGGCCACTGGACAGGCATCCCGTTTCCTCACACCCCTTGGTGCAACGATTCATGCGGGCTCTTCTGCTTTCCAACCATCAATTAAACCACCACTGTTGTCGTGGGACCTCAACGTTGTTCTAGCACAGCTTCTAAAAGCTCCATTTGAGCCCTTGACTACCACATCTCCAAAATTCCTGTCTTGGAAGGTTATCTTCCTCATTGCCTTTCCCTCAGCTCGTCATCGCATCAGCAAACTACAAGCTTTAGTAGCAGATCGTCCCTGCTCTCTGTTCCACCATGACAAGGTAGTTCTCTGTACCTATCTGCATTTCCTTCCAAAAGTGGTCTCACCTTTTCATATTGACCAGTCTGTCATGCTACCGGTCTTCTTTCCCTGACCGCATGCCTCTAGGGCTGAAGCAACGCTGCATACTTTGGATTGTAAGCATGCCCTTGCCTTCTACTTGGACAAGACCAAGGATTTTGGGAAATCCTCTCAATTATTTATTTACTTTGATCCAAGCCACTTGGGTCTTCCCGTGTCAAAATGCACTCTATTCAACTGGATTGAGGGCTGCATTTCTTTTGCCTATGCTTAGGTGGGACTCTCTCGCTCAAGGGTCACATCACCGCTCACAATGTGAGGTCTATGGCAACCTCAGTTCTGTCTCCATAGAGAAGATCTGCTGGACAGCTACGTTGTCCTCTGTTCACACTTTCACTGCTCATTACTGCCTTGACAGGGACTACCATTTGGGATGCTGTCTTTGGCCAGCATCTCTTTGGGTCTTAATCACAACTCCTACCATCCATACTTCTCTGGCACCCGAATCCTTGCTCCATACTTTTGCCTACTGCACTCAAATCTGCTGGGGCCACTTTGTGTCCATGCCCATTTGGTTCCATTCATTAGCCTCAAAGATGTATTTTCAGTTTGGTGCCAAGGAGTTTGTGAGTCCCTTATGTGAAGACTGCATACCTGCTTGTTCCAGGAGATGGTGTAGTTAACTCTCTTGTAACAGATGATCTTTGGGAACAGCAGGAATTGGTCTTTACAACCCACCTTTCTCCCCAGGAGCAGTTGGGTATACTTTTTCCTCTACCTCTCTGCTTCAAACTCAACTGAGGAGAAGAGTCGAAGGTGGAAAGGCAGATGAGCAGGTGCAGTGGAGTGCTCCAAAAGGCTTTCCTATTGGATGCTGGGGTTCTGTCAGTACCGATGATTTCTGCTGTTCCCAGAGATCACCTGCTACAGGTGAGTAACTATATGCTTTCTTAGCCATCTCATTTCCTGTAGAGGATGCTCTTATTTTAGTCACGAGCCAATGAAGAGGGAGGAGTGGCCTAGTGGTTGGGGGCAAGTTTACCTCAGGCCGGAAGGTCGGGGGTTCAAATCCCACTAGAGGACAGCAACCTTGGGCTGGAAGGACTAGGGTTTCTAGTCCCACAGGTGCTCCTTGTGGTCTTGGGCAAGCCATTTAACCCTCCATTGCCCATGTTCCCTGTAAAATAGTTATCTCCAAGTTATAATGCCCTGTAAAATAGTTAAATGGCTTGCCCAAGACCACAAGGAGCACCTGTTCAATGTAATTTCAGTTTTTTCAATGTAAACCACCTTGATATAATGAAAGGCGGTATATAAGAAATGCTAAATAAGTGTATCTTGCTGTGTATTGTGTCCTGTAAGAACTGTCCTTGTTTGGCATGTTTTTGCTTTGTGTAGCATCTACTGTTGAGGGTTCAGGCAGCTTGTTAAATGTCTGTTTTAGTATGCATGTTTATGGATATGCAAACATTTGAATGCTAACTGCCACCCCCTCCCCCACCCAAGAAAAATCCCACAAGCAGGAAGAAGAGACCATCTGAGTTCCAGTCCTACCAGAATAAGAGCAAGGCCGTGGCTGGGAGACTCTGGGCCTGTCAGCCAAAATAATGGGCCATGGCTTGCAAAGGGCAGTGGGAGACCTTTGATCCCACTGGCATCAGAGGAGGAGATCCTTAAGAGAAGGGATGGGTGAGGGAGTGGAGCCTAGAGGAAGGGGTAGGATTAGGAGGAAAGAAAGGGGCTGTGCTAGAAGAGGAAAGGAGAAGAGCGGTATAGGCTTAGGGAAGGGACATCTTTAGAGGAGAAAAGACAATGAGTGCATTAAGAGGGAAGGGAAAGCGACAGGCCTACGAGAGGGCATAGGTGGGTGGAGAGAAGAGGGCAGTGAAGTACAGGAAGGGGAAATAGTGCAGGAAGGTGGGAGGGGATAAGGAATGTGTGCAGGAGGATAGGTATGTGCATACACCCCCACCCCCACCCACCTGTGAATATGCATGTCCCAGATGCAGGTACATGCATTTGCTTCTGACACTCCCTATAATACATGCATGTATGCAGCTTGCCCCCTTACACTCATGAGTGCATGCATGCACACACTCGTCCCCATCACTTCTATGAGAGACAAATATGAACCCCCTCATATGCCAGATTCTGAAAATGGGGGAAACGCACCATTCTCACACTGCAAGTGTGCACTTTTCAACTTGTATTAGTTTAGCCCAGGGACACCATTGTTTTGGAGAGATATACTTTAGGATTGTATATGTAGGGTGAGGGGGGGGGGTGTATATTGAGTTAGAGTAACCTAGTGGTTAGGGAAACAGCCCTAGTACCCAAAAAGATCAGGGTTTGGTTCCCACTGCTGTTCCTTGTGACCTTGGGTAAGTCACTTTGCCAGGCCTTTTCTTCTGAGGCAATGGGGGGGTAATCTACTTCAGTCAAACTTTGTCAGGAAAACCCAGAGGCGCTGGATCGCCAGGTGTAAGCATTGACTTGAAGTAACTTACAATATGATTTTATTAAAAAAAAAATTGTTTATATTCTAACACTTTCAATTATAGCTAATTGACCCCCACATAAACCTTTCTTTGGTTATTGAACTTGCAGCAGAAATGGTCTCTCTAAGGCTTGTTGACCCTTTCTCCTTAGGATCACTTTGCAGTTGCTTGGTAGCATCAGTTAGGGTTTTGTCTTGCTGAAAAAACTTTTAATGTTGCAGGATTTCATCTCCAGTTGCTTTGGCAATTTACCCATGGGATTCAGCCCACATCCAGCTGGAAGTGAAAGGAAAGAGTGTATGTTCAGTCATACTGAAGGGATGATACCACGGGACTCACAGGAGGTTCTCATTCTCTCCTTCAATTACATTTCACCTTTCTAAAGCAAACCACTGGCCATATGTAGGGAGGAGTAGCCTAGTGGTTGGGGCAAGGTACTTCAGGCCAGAAGGTTGTGGGTTCAAATCCCACTAGAGGACAGCAACCTTGGGCCGGAAGGACTGGGGTTTCTAGTCCCACAGATGCTCCTTGTGGTCTTGGGCAAGCCACTTAACCCTCCATTGCCCATGTTCCCTGTAAGTATTAGTGTATGTGTCTCATATCCCCATGTGTTAAATGTATCCCCCAATTGTGTTGTGACCGCTTTGATTGAAGTATAAGGCAGTATACAAAACTGTCTAAATAATTAAAATATGTGCAGTAATCTCTTGAAGATGCACGTTCCTGTAATTTTTAAAAATAAAATTTGTATAAACAGATTTATATTCCCACTGACATAAAGCTGGAGATTAAGTTCTTGCTCATGTCCAGAGGTAACTCTAGAACACTTCCTACAGGAACTCTGTTATTGATTGCTTTTGCCTCATTCTGTTTCTTTCCATGTTTGTCTTTTCTTGCTTATCCTTATTGGAGAAGCCAGCTTCTGTGATATATTTGCTCTGACCTTGATCATCTTTCATGTTTTATCATAAAGGCTTACTTTTTCAGAAAAAATGTTTTAGCTGTGACCTCCCCAATCCCCTGCCTTTTTGCAGTGAGAAAATGGCTAGATGGATTTTTCTGAAATCTGGTATATGGTGGGCACAGAACAGCGGGATGTCACCTGATATTTGGAAAGTTGATCAATCAGTGGTAGCAATGTTTTGATAGGATCTTGTTAACTGTTTTCTACTGGTGTACTGCATTAATGAGGCAGATGCTACTTGACAGTCTGACTCCTGTCAGCCCAAAGCATTAATACCATGCTAATGGCATTATAGCGAGGTGATAATGCTGTTGGTACTGCAAGAAGGGCAGGTGGAGGCATCGGGAGGGAACTGAACTGCAGGGAGCAGATGCAGAGGTAAAGACTAGACAGACAAGTAGGTCTGTCAGTGAGAGAGCAGAAGAGACTGTGCAAACGGAGAAAATGTGGGTGGAGACTAGATGGGACAGGCAGAAAAGTAAGCTTGCTTACAACATTGGGTGCTCATTGCAGCAGAGAAGAATGAGAAGGGACACAGGCAGGGGTCAGGGAAAATAGTGAGTGAATGCCTGAGCAAGGGAGATAGACATGAAGGGGAAATTAAGTGACATGGAGATGCATGGTGAGACAGCATGTTTGCAGAAGTCATCGTAAAAAATGCTGTGTGCACAGAGAGGCTTGTAAACCATAGCTAGAGATGCCACTGGTGTCCAGTACCTCTACAACTAGGATGGCAGAAGCCTCCTAACACTGAAGTTGAAAAGCTTAAAAAGTGGAAGACCTTGGAGACGTTGAATGAGAGAGGCATCTACTAAAGATTGATTTACTGTATTGAAGTTTGGGGGAGGAGGAGGGGTGGTGGTGCTGATGGAAAAAGCTCTTGAAGTTGAAGAAACGGCAAATGGGATAGTTGTGAATATGACATGAAAAGGCAAACTTGGGTGCACAGCATGGACTTCACAGGCATAGTGAGCTGTACCACAAGGAAATCAATCAAATAGCATATCTACTGAACACAAGTGTGCAGATGTTTGTTTAGTTAAATATATATGTCTTTGAAGCAAGCCATTTGCATTCCTGGGTAGTCTTTTTCAGTGTACACATTTACTACTTGGTTTTCCTAATTATCGCACCAGATTGATTTCTACCACTTTATTTAATTTCTTTGAATTTTGATATTTAAGTGTTTGTAAAATAGAGAAGAATCAAGTTAATGGGACACAATTCCATTATGAGTCTTTATTGTCCTTCTTAAATTTGGGTCCAAAACTATATATTTGTGAGCTGTGTAACAGTATTTGCTATAATGGGAGTTACTGTACTGTGTACTAGCTTTCACAAAGTTACTGTTCTAAGACCTTTAACAAGAGATGAGGCTGTAAGATACTGGAAGACCTTCTGGTTACTTCTCCTCCCTTATCCTCCCTTCCCATTGTTCTTCAGCTCAGAAACAGAGCAATATCATTCCATGTTACAGCCTTGAACAAGCAGGAAATGCTTCTCTATTGTGTTGCTATGCTGACCCTACTACCTCTTCCTATTGATTTGCCCTCAGGCTCCAGGAGGGGTGGGAGCTTTTTGCTGTCACCCTTTTTAGATGCAGAACTTCTGTCTTGTATATTGCCATTGGGTTTTGGTACACAAACTACATGAACTATTTCATGTGAACTGTGGGTTGGACATCTTACCTGATTACCATTTTTGCATTGCTAAGTGAGACATATCTAAGAGGTTTTCAAAATATTAGTAATGCTAGTTGTGCCTGTGGTTAGCACAGCACAGCAGGGCAGGAAAAAAGCTCCCACTGCTGCAGGTGAGCTTTCTTCCTTTGTCCTACTGTCCTCTGCTTCCCACTCTTTGGAGCAGTAACCCAAGGAGCCATAGAAGGCTCCTTCCCCACATGATCTGTCCTAAGTTGCCATGGGAAGTCTGGCGTTAGGGGGGGGGGGAACCCCATTTTTGCCCCCAAGGAACTGAAGGCAAGGGATATGCACAGAATAAATGTTGCAAAGAAGAGGAGTCCTGTCAGGAAGCGATGGTAGATACTTGCCGGGGACTTGGATATAGACCTTTTTGGAGTGTGGGAGCATGGTGTATGCAGCAGCAAATGGGGGGCTTGGCTAAAGGCCTTGAGGAGGAGGAGGATGACTGCACTAGCAGATTGGGATCTTGTGTGTTGGGGGGGATAGGATGTGGCATTCATATTGGGATAGAGTTGAGAAGGCTGGGCACCAAGTTTGGGGAAGGGGGAGGTGAGAGGGCTGGGGTGATATGAAGGAATGGGCTAAGAGCTGGAAATGGAGTAGTGAGAGAGATGCCTGGGCATTGAGTGGTGGGAAGAGAGGCAAGAAGGTTGGAGATGGGAAGGTGGAGAAAGGGAAAATGGTGCCTAAAAACACAAATCTGGCTGTCAAATGTGTTGACTTTGAGACCTGCTTGGGAGTATAACTGGGCATTTGTTTGGTCTGAAGGTGACACTTAACCCGGCAAATAAGAAATAGCTCCTTTAAAGAGCTGAAGTTTAATAACGGCCAAATGCCATAGAACAATCTGAAGTTGGAAAGAATGTTCCAGAAAGGTGAATACTGGCAGCTGCTTATTAATGGATAGTTGAGAGGTAGATGGGGAGGAATTTTATAAAACAAGCCTGTAGGAAAATTGTAAAGAACTTTATATGTACTCTTTCTATCTATTTTATTTATTGGGTCTTTTACACTTTATCATTTCAGTCAAAGTGGTTACATTATAACTTAAACTTGGTAATGTATATTAAACAGGGACATTGATAACTTTCCATTTTTCTGAGGCAATGGAGGGTTGCATACTCCTTTTTTGAATATATCCCTCTACGCTTCCCAACCCGTTAGAGGTGGTCAAACCATGGGAACTACTAGTTCTTTTCATAAATCGGTGCATACATCCACAGTAAGCGAGCTTGCTGAGCAGATTTTGATTTCTTTTTTTACTGAGATATGTATGTGCACATAGATGGATGAAAGTGAGTACATATGTGTGCATATACAACAGTTTATTCCATTTCTATTTGAGCCAGGACTTGCACTGTGATCCTCCAGTTCATAATCTGCCTATTAGTATTTTTTTTTCTTCATGTCCACCTTAGTCTGACCATTACATCAACTGTCCTTGGTTGGGGGCCATACATAAGAACATAAGATATGCCATCCTGGGTCAGACCAAGGTCCGTCAAGCACAGTATTCTGTTTCCAACAGTGGCCAATCTAGGTCATATGTACCTAGCAGTTTCCCCAAGAGACAAGTTCCACAATGCTTGTACAGGGTCAAGCATTGATATCTTTGGTCACTTCTTAATAATGGTTTATGGACCTTTCCTCCAGGAACTTGTCCAAACCTTTTTTAAATCCAGCTACACTAACAGCCTTTACTACATCCTCCGGTAACAAATTCCAGAGTTTGATTACACATTGACTGAAAAAATATTTTCTTTTATTAGTCTTAAATAGTTTACCCTGTAGCTTCATTGCATGTCCCCTAGTCTTTCTATATTCTGATAACGTAAACAATCGATCTACGTTTACCCGTTCCACTCCGTTCATTAATTTATAGACTTCTATCATATCTCCCCTCAGCCGTCTCTTTTCCAGGTTAAAGAGCCCTAACCTTTTTAGCCTTTCTTCATAGGAGTATCCTTCCATCCCCTTTACCATTTTGGTGGCTCTTCTCTGAACCTTTTCTAAAATCGCTATATCCTTTTTAAGATACGGCGACCAGAATTGCACACAATATTCAAGGTGCGGTCTCACCATGGAATGATATAGAGGCATTATAATATCTTTTGTTTTATTTTCCATTCCTTTCCTTATCATACCTAGCATTCTATTTGCTCTCTTGGCCGCCGCTGCACACTGGGCCGAGGGTTTTAACATGGTATCCACAATGACGCCTAAATCTTTTTCCTGGGTGGTGGTTCCTAATGTGGAACCTTGCATCGTGTAACCATAGTTTGGGTTGTTCTTCCCTAGGTGCATAACCTTGCACTTGTCCACATTAAATTTAATCTGCCATTTTGATGCCTAGTCTTCCAATTTATCAAGATCCTCTTGCAATTTTTCACAATCCTCTTGGGTTTTAACAACTTTAAATAGTTTTGTGTTATCTGCAAATTTGATAACCTCACTCGTTGTTCCACTTTCCAGGTCATTTATGAATACTGGGAAAATTGGCCATTTAGCCCTACCCTCTGCTTTCTGTCTTTTAACCAGCTCCTGATACACAATAGTACACTGCCTCCTATCCCATGACCCTTTAGTTTTGCCAAAAGTCTTTGAGGGACCTTGTCAAAGGCTTTCTGAAAGTCCAGATACACAATATCAACCGACTCACCTTTGTCTACCTGTTTATTCACTCCTTCAAAAAAACATAACAGATTAGTAAGACAAGATCTTCCTTGTCTAAAGCCATGTTGACTGTCTCCCATTAGGTTGACTATCTACATGCTGAGTAATTTTATTCTTTATTATGGTTTCTGCCATTTTTCCTGGTACTGACGTCAGGCTCACCGGTCTGTAGTTTCCCGGATCACCCCTGGAACCCTTTTTAAAAATTGGTGTTACATTGGCGATCCTCCAATCTTCAGGTATTAGAGATGATTTTAATGATAGTTCAGATAGCAGGTCTGCAATCTCATATTTCAGTTCTTTCAACACCCTTGGATGTATACCATCCGGCCCAGGTGGTTTGCTACTCTTCAGTTTATCTCATAGTTGTAAGACATCTTCCCGATGTATCGATATTTCCTTCAATTCTTCTGCACCTTTAAATACCACTTCAGTCATGGGTAACATCCCTACATCTTCCTCAGTAAAGACCGAAGCAAATAATTCATTCAATCTCTCCGCTATCGCCTTGTCGCCTCTTAGTGCTCCTTTAACTCCTTTATCTAATGGACCAACTGACTCTCTCACAGGTTTTTTGCTACGAATGTACTTGAAAAGGTCTTTATTTCACGTTTTTGCTTCTTCAGCAAGCTTCTTCTCAAATTCTCTTTGCCTGCCTTATCAATGCCTTGCATTTGACTTGCCAGTGCTTGTGCTGTTACCAGGTTTTGTCGTTTGGCTCTTTTTTCCATTTCCTGAAAGATGCTTTTTTGGCAGCAACAGCCTCTCTGACCTTACCTTTAAACCATGCTGGCAGTTTTTTGGACTTCCTTCCACTTTTCTTAAAGCGTGGAATACAGCTGGTCTGGGCTTCCAAGATAGTATTTTTCAACAACACCCAAGCTTGATGTTTGTCTTTAACCTTTGCAACTGCTCCTTTTAGTTTTTTCTTAACTGTTTTTTCCTCATTTTATCATAGTCTCCCTTTCGAAAGTTAAAAGGTAGTACTGTGGATTTCCTTACTATCCCTCCTCCACTAATTAAATCAAAGGCGATCATGCTATGATCACTATTGCCAAGTGGCCCCAACACCCTTATCTCTTGCACTAGATCTGGTGTTCCACTAAGGACTAGGTCTAATATGGCTTCCCCTCTGGTTGGTTCATGAACCAGCTGCTCCAAGAAGCAGTCATTTATTTCATCTAGGAACTTTATCTCCCTAGCATGTCCTGACGTGACACTGACCCAGTCGATACCGGGGTAATTGAAATAACCCATTATTACTGTGCTGTAACGTTTGTTAGCTTCCTTGATTTCTTTGAGCATTTTATCATTCATTTGGTCGTTCTGGCCAGGTGCTCGATAGTACACCCCCACTGTCATTGCCTTCCCCCTTTTATATGGAATTTCAATCCATATAGATTCTACAGCAGATTTTGTTTCCTGCAAAACTTTAATCCTTTCTGAGTCAATGCCCTCTCTAACATAGAGTGCAACCCCTCCACCAATTTGATCAGCTCTATCATTACGATATAGTTTGTACCCAGGTATCAGTGTCCCACTGGTTGTCCTCCTTCCACTATGTCTCTGATATTCCAATCATATCTAGCCTTTCATTTAGTGCTATATATTCTAACTCTCCCATCTTATTCTTTAGACTTCTAGCATTTGCATACAAGCATTTTAGAGAATGTATTTTATTCATGTTAATTTGGCTATTGTTAGACATGGGTAAATTGGGATCTTTAAGCTCTGTCTGCTCCATACTCGAGGGCATTTGGGCTACTTTACTCTTTTGTGGAACCTTTGTGTTTTTGGTAGTATCCTTCAAGGATACATTCTTCCAAACCATCCGCTCTTGGGCGACTGTCGGCTTTCCCTTAATATCTAGTTTAAAAGCTGCTCTATTTCCTTTTTAAAGGTTAATGCCAGCAGCCTGGTTCCATCCCAGTTAAGGTGAAGCCCATCCCTTCGGAAGAGCCCCTCCTTTCCCCAGAATGTTCCCCAGCTTAACAAATCCAAAACCCTCATCTCTGCACCATTGTCTCATCCACGCATTGAAACTCTGGAGCTCTGCCTGCCTTTTGGGTCCTGCGCGTGGAACAGGAAGCATTTAGGAGAATGCTACCATGGAAGTTCTGGATTTCAACTTCCTACCTAAAAGCCTAAATTTTGCCTCCAGAACCTCCCTACCACATTTTCCTATGTCATTGGTACCGACATGTACCAAGACAGCAGACTCCTCCCCAGCACTATCTAAGACCTTATCTAGGTGGCGCATGAGGTCCGCTACCTTCGCACCAGGCAGGCATGTTACCAAGCAGTCCTCACGTCCACCAGCCACCCAGCTATCTACATGCCTAATGATTGAATCACCAACTATAACGGCTGTCCTAACCCTTCCCTCGTGGGCACATGGCCCTGGAGAAACTTCCTCGGTGCGAGAGGGTTTTACATCACCTGGAGGACAGGTGCTAGTTACAGGATCACTTCCTGCCACACCAGGGTGATGCTCTCCTGTCACGTGACCTCTCTCCTCCATGGCAACAGGGGTGCTGCCAGACTGGAGGTGGGACTTCAGGACTGTATCCCTGTAGGTCTCGTCTATGTACCTCTCTGTCTGTCTTATGGTTTCCAAGTCTGCTACTTTAGCCTCTAGAGAACAGACTCGTTCCCTGAGAGCAAAGAGCTCCTTGCACCTAGTGCACACGTAAGACCTCTCACCAACTGGGAGAAAATCATACATGTGACTCTCAATGCAAAAGACTGGAAAGCCCCCATCTTGCTGCTGGACTGCTGTCTGCATCTTAGTTTTAAGTTTGTGTCTAGATCTTTAAGTTCTTACTTACTAGGGGTTGCTGTGGGTATTTATACCAATAAAACTGTACCTAATACGTTTAATATACCTTGTTCACCTGAAGCTTAATTAATCTCAGATCCCTAGTGTAGGACTGATTTGGGTAATGAGCTTCACCTGAAAGCACCTCCTGTCTTTTAAGATGTGTAAGTACCTATAAAGCTATGATTATCCCAGGGGTGGGTGGGAAATAACACTTATTAAAAGAGGGCTGCTACACAGTACCCTGTCTTGTGCTGCTGAGGTAAGCTAAATTCTGATTTGATTTAAATTATAGCTCTTAGCTGCTGCTAGGCTCTAACTACTTATGAAATTTAAACTACAAGCTCTCTGCTGGGTATGAAATGTAACCAGAAAGTTCTCCTCTGTGTTAAATTCAAACTTTAATTGCTGCTACTAGGCCCTAACTGATCCAACAAAAAACAGTGGCTTCACAGATTAAGTAGCTTTAATACAAAGAATTCTTTTTAGAAAATTACCAGAAGTATATACTCACAGTTGCAGATTTCTCTCCAGAAGTAACGGTCCCCCTTTCTAGTCCTTCAAGGTTCCTTCTAGAACTCTATAATCACAGACCTTAAATTCAGCCTCCAGGGGAGTATGTTTTTTTTTACTAAAGGCACTAGGTGTTTGCAGTTAATGCCAGGCTTGAGTGCAAAAAGTGCTGTGGTAACAGCAAAAATCATGTTATCTGTTGGGGGCGTGCCCAGCATTTCCCTAGCATATAATGCTTGTTCAATGTAATATAATAAGTCATTCTATCCATGTAAAATGTTGACTTCCTTATCGTTCCTCCAGCTTAGTCCTCACAGATGGGTTGTGCACCTCCTCCTGCAGCATGAAGACTGGACCAATCAAATTTCAGCTCCCCTGGAATCAGCCTACCAGGCATCCCTGAAGCTCCAGTGTGTCCAGTCTTCATGCAGCAGGAGGACGTAGTGAGTCTAGCTGGGCTCACTAGTTTCATAGTTTTACTAGTTTAGTATACCTAGCTAACCTTTTTTTGTCCCTTAATTTTTGTCCTATTAGGACTTCTTTCATTTCCTCTTTTAGGGGTTGCTGTTGCTTTAAATTTCTAATTGTAATTTGAGCACTCTGTGCGGGGGGGGGGGGAGGACCTGCGGAAGGTCTCTCTCCTGCACAGCATCTGCCGCCTCTCACTACTTGCCTGTAGGCATTACTCTAGGGGGATCTCTGTCCCAGGACTCTTCGGGGCAGAGCTCCTTTCTTACCGGTACAGCGCTTCCTCTCCGGGGGGATTGGGGGGCAGCTGATCAGTGCCGGTAAGTGTTGGCAGCTGGCGGCGGTCAGAGCCGGTCCTAGTTAGGTTACCGCGTCTCTGCCCGACCTGCTAAAATCCATTATTTGCTTTTTGTGGGGTTTTTCTTTTTGGCAGGCAGCCTCCGCATTGGCGGGGCTTCGGGGATCGATTGGCTGCAAGGGTTTTTAGCCTCGGGCGGTTGGTTCCGGCAGGAAGAAATAGCGCGCCAAGGTCTCCTTACTGTCGCGGCCATTTTTGCTTCCCGGGCCTGTCAGCGTTTTTTACACGCGGCGCTATTTTCTTTTTCTATCGGTTTCTCTTTGCAGCTTGCGATTCTTTTTTGGGGTTTCTTTCATTTCTTGCCTAATTCTAAGCCGTTTGCCTTCTCGTTGTTCCCCTTTCCGTCGGGTGCTTTTGGGCCTGCGGTGGGGGGGGGGGGGGTTTGCGTTTCTCTCCCTCTCTGCTTTCTTGTTTTTTTTCGGGGCTCTCGGCTGG
Organism: Ichthyophis bannanicus; assembly: GCA_033557465.1. NCBI lineage: Eukaryota > Metazoa > Chordata > Amphibia > Gymnophiona > Ichthyophiidae > Ichthyophis > Ichthyophis bannanicus. The sequence goes on from CM066040.1 coordinate 91,255,612, forward strand.
TCTGTTAGCAGTGTGTGAATTTTTCCTTCCGTTCGTGAGGCATACTTAGTAAAAAACAAAACAAAAAAACAAACAAACAAAAAACAGCGCATTTGTCAGGGGTGAGAGAGCTGTGCATTGGGTTCTCCCTCTGGGATTCTGTTCCTCGCGGAGGCCCAGTTCCCACGTTCTGTGCTGGTTCTGCTGGGTCTGTCCGCTCCTTTTTTCTCTTTCAGTGCTGAGGGGCATTTTTTTACCGCCTTCTACTCGGTAGCAGGGCGTTTCCATGCCCACGGGGTCCATTTGTGTGATTTGTGGATCTCGGAGGAGTACAGCTGCTGACACAGGCGTCTGTCATCGCTGTGCTTCGGTGTCGCTCACCATGGAGCAGCGCCTAGAGAGTTCTTTGCCGGCTGTGGCGCAGCCCGCTTCCGCGACGGAGGAATTGGAGTCACCGCTGGAGGGGCCATCGGATCTCCCTTCTACGGTCTCCGTGGCGTCTGGGGGGCAGTTGGACCTCGGGGGTGCCTTATCCTTGGAGGATTTTTCCCCGATTTCATCTTACTGATGCATCAGGCGTTTTGCCGTAGATGCCAGAGCATGGGAGCTGCTCCGCCGTCGGCACCAGGGGTGTTGACCCCTGCCCCGTCGGCGGAGGATCAGTTTCCTGAGGTCAAGGCTCCCAAGCGACGACGTCTGCAAGACTCCTTCCAGGTGGAGACCGAGTGGCCTGACGGTGATGATCCTGATTTCGACCATGAAGCGGAGGGAGAGGCCTTGGAAGAGGGCGAGCTCCCTGAACCGGAAGATCAGGCAAAGATTATTCGGGTGTTCCGACGAGAGGAGTTGCCCGCTCTCGTTTCGGAGGCGCTCCAGACTCTGGGTCTGGCTCCAACTCCTCCGGTGGAGGAGGCGGACGGAGCGGATCCCATTATTCAGGCGGTTCGGCAAACTAGCGTGGTTTTCCCCATTCACAAGGTTATTGATCAGATGATTCAGTCAGAGTGGGATACTCCGGAATCAGGTCTAAAAGGGGTAAAGGTAATGCGTCGGCTATACCCTATGTCAGACAACGATCTCGAGCGTTTTCGTTCTCCCAAGGTGGATGCGGCAGTCTCGGCGGTGACTAAGAAAACCACGATTCCAGTGGAAGGCAGTGCGGCCTTGCGCGAACCGCAGGACCGGAAAATGGACGGTCTATTGAAGCAGTCGTTTGAGGCTGATGCGATTGCGTTACAGGCCTCTGTTTGTGGAGCTTGGGTAGCTCGGGCCTGTTTGCGCTGGGTTCAGCGTCTTCGTCAGTCCTCTTCTGTTGAGACCGACATGTTAGGTGAGCTTCACCGACTAGAATCGGGTTCGGCCTATTTGGCGGATGTTCATTATGATCTCATCAGAGCTCTCTCTAATAGCATGGCATCCGTGGTAGCGGCACGCTGAGCTCTTTGGTTGAAGAATTGGGCGGCGGATGGGTCGTCCAAGTCGCGGTTGGGCAGATTACCCTTTAAGGGTCGGCTGCTGTTTGGTGAAGATTTGGATAGGTTGGTCAAGGACTTGGGTGAGTCCAAGGGCGGTCGCCTGCCAGAGGATCGGCCCAAGCGGGGGCGGTCGCTGCCAGCAGTCCGGGGACAGTTTTGAGACTTTCGTAGGTTTCGCTCGCCCCGTTCTGGGGGTTTCCAGCGTGGCAGATATATCTCGAGAACCTCGAGCTTTCGAGGTTTTCGCGGAGCCAGTAGAGGATTTGCGGCTGCAACCCCTGTGTCCGCTCGCAAGCCCCAATGAAGGTCAGCGGGCCCCGGCGGAGATCCCAGTGATCGGAGGTCGTCTTCGACGCTTTCTCTCCGCTTGGGCCCAGATCACCTCCGATCAGTGGGTTTTGGACATCGTCCGGGATGGGTATGTCCTGGACTTAGCCAGACCCGTCCTCGATTCCTTTGTGGCGTCTCCCTGTCGGGGGGCTCGCAAGACAGCTCAGGTTCGCCAAACCCTCGATCGCCTTATCCAGCTGGGGGCGGTAGTTCCAGTACCGGCAGCGGAGTATGGTCTCGGAAGGTACTCCATTTATTTCGTGGTGCCAAAGAAGGGTGGCGACCTCCGCCCCATTTTGGATCTCAAAGGGGTGAACCGCTGTCTGCGGGTACCCCACTTTCGCATGGAAACCCTACGGTCCGTGCTGGTCGCCGTACGCAAGGGCGAGTTTCTCACTTCCCTCGACCTCACGGAGGCTTATCTCCATGTCCCGATCCGGGAGGATCAACAAAAGTACCTCCGATTTGCTTTGCCGTGGGGTCACTTCCAGTTCCAAGCATTGCCCTTCGGTCTCGCGACCGCGCCGCGGGTGTTCACCAAAATTATGGTGGTAGTCGCGGCGGCCTTGCGCAAGGACGGAGTGCTGGTCCATCCTTACCTGGACGACTGGTTGATTCGGGGAAAGTCTCGCGAGGAGAGCCTGGCAGCAACTTCCAAGGTCATGGCGCTCTTGCAATCTCTCGGCTGGGTTATCAACCCGCGCAAGAGTCATCTAGTTCCGACGCAGAATCTAGAGTATTTAGGCGTGCGATTCGATACTTGCGGGGGAGTGGTTTTTCTTCCCGACCGCAGGGTTCTGGCGCTTCAGTCTCTAGTACGGCGGTTTCGGCAAAATCCTGCTCCGTCGGCGTGGCTCTACCTTCAGCTGCTGGGGACGATGGCGGCTTCCCTGGAGGTAGTGCCTTGGGCTCGCTTTCACATGCGTTCCCTTCAGAGAGCCTTGCTCCGTCGCTGGTCCAACCAGTCGGATTCCCTGAACAAACGGCTTCCTTGCCCGCTGACGGTAAGGCGAGATCTTCAGTGGTGGCTACGACGGTCATCGCTACGGGCGGGAATGCCTCTAGAGCAGCCGGATTGGATTCCGCTACTGACGGATGCTTGTCTGACGGGCTGGGGTGCCCACTGCGCCGACCAGTTCGTCCAAGGCCTCTGGTCTCCGGAGGAGAGCGGTTGGTCCATCAACCGCCTGGAGCTTCGAGCAGTGCGGTTGGCCTTACAAAGCTTCGAGAAGCTGATATCATCTCGGGCAGTACGGGTACTGTCCGACAATGCGGCGACGGTGGCATACATAAACAGGCAGGGCGGTACCGGAAGCGTCGGCTTGGAGGCGGAGGCTCGGGTATTGTTCGAGTGGATCGAGCCTCGGCTCCAGGCCATCTCGGCAGCGCACATTGCCGGAAAAGACAACGTGACGGCCGACTTTCTCAGCAGGGTTCAGGTGGATCCCGGCGAATGGGAACTCAACCCAAAGGTCTTCGCACAGCTGGTTCAGCGTTGGGGCCAGCCGGTCATGGACCTGATGGCCACGTTCCGCTCAGCAAAAGCAGCTCGGTTCTACAGCCGTCGACGGGAACCGATGTCAGAAGGCCTGGATGCCCTGTTGCAGACTTGGCCCTCCACGGGTCTTCTGTACGTGTTTCCTCCGTGGCCTCTGCTGGGGCGTGTGATTCAGCGTATCGAGGGCCACCGGGGTCGAGTACTCTTGATAGCCCCGGATTGGCCTCGACGTCCTTGGTATGCCGATCTGATGAGGTTGGTAGATGGGTCTCCGTGGCGGCTTCCGCTAGATCCGGATCTGTTGTGTCAGGGGCCCCTCCGCATGCCGCAAGTGGGGAGATTCTCTCTTACGGCCTGGCTATTGAAAGGGCGCGGTTAAGAAAACGAGGTTATTCCAAGTCTGTCGTGGCGACGCTGTTACAAGCGCGCAAGAGATCCACTTCTCTGGCCTATGTCCGGGTGTGGCGCATCTTTGAAGATTGGTGCTCTCGACATCAGGTCCGAGCCGCTACGGCCTCTATTCCCGTGGTACTCGATTTTTTACAGGACGGTTTTGCTAAAGGTTTGGCTGCCAGTTCTTTGAGAGTGCAGTTGGCGGCGCTTTCCTGTTACCGGGGTAAGGTTCATGGGGTGTCGCTGGGTGCCCATGCCGATGTCGTTCGCTTCTTGAGGGCTGTGTCTCGGCTTCGTCCGGTCTGCAAAATTTCTGTACCTTCCTGGGATCTCAATTTGGTTTTGCGGGCCCTCACTGAGACTCCCTTTGAACCGCTCTCTCATAGTTCGGTGAAGGATTTGACTCTTAAAACGGTGTTCTTAGTAGCGATTTGTTCGGCGCGGCGTATCTCCGAACTCCAGGCGCTTTCTTGCAGGGAACCCTTTTTGTCTTTCTCGGCCCAGAAAGTCGTTCTGCGACCGGTGCCTTCCTTTTTGCCTAAGGTGTCTTCTCCTTTCCACGTGAATCAAGTGGTTTCGCTCCCGGTATTTACTGCATCGGGGGAACAGGCCTCTGATCGCGGTCTTAGTCGTTTAGATCTAAAGAGGGTTCTCCGGAGATATTTGACAGTCACCAGTGAGTTTCGCAAATCGGATCGTTTGTTTGTGCTGTTTGGCGGGCCTCGCAAAGGTGAGGCAGTGGCGAAAGCCTCCATTGCTCGCTGGATTAAGGAGGCGATTGGCTCGGCTTATCTGTTGCACGGTCGACTACCGCCTGTTGGTTTGCGCGCCCATTCCACCAGGGCGCAGGCTGCGTCCTGGGCGGAGTTTAGTTTAGTGTCTCCGGTGGAGATATGTCGGGCGGCAACGTGGTCTTCTCTGCACACTTTCAGTAAGCATTATAGACTTGATGTGTTGGCGGCTGGCGATGCTCGTTTCGGGTCATCGGTGCTGCGTGCCGGCTGGAAGAATCCCGCCCGTTAGGCTGCTTTGTTACATCCTATCTGTGAGGACTAAGCTGGAGGAACGATAAGGAAATAGTAATTACACTTACCTGGTAATTGTAGTTCCTTGAGAGACGACAGCTTAGTCCTCCGGCCCTCCCTATATTCTTTCTTTTTAGCGCGGCACGCCTTGGGGTCAGAAGTGCGTATTCCCAGGTGAGTGTCTTTCTCTTCTTTTCTCTGTCTCGCTATCGGCTTATGCTGCGGCAGGAGCGGGACATTCTGTGTCTGTGGTTTTGATACCATTAACTACTTTAAAAAAAAAAAAAAAAAAAAAAGAAAGAAAACATAACACAAAATGACCAAACAGGACTTTTTAAAGGTTAGCTATTTCTTTGAGTTTGCTTTGACAATAGGTCACTGGAGCTTCAGGGATGCCTGGTAGGCTGATTCCAGGGGAGCTGAAATTTGATTGGTCCAGTCTTCATGCTGCAGGAGGAGGTGCACAACCCATCTGTGAGGACTAAGCTGTCGTCTCTCAAGGAACTACAATTACCAGGTAAGTGTAATTACTATTTAATTGTAAACTGCTTTGATAACTCTGAAAGGCGGTATATTATTTATTTATATTTATTTATATTTCTTATATACCGCGCTATTATAATCAGTGCGGTTTACATTTGAAACAGAACATACAAGAATGTAAGCAAGTTACATCAAGTTTTTTACATTGAACAGGGAATGTAAAACATGGAGTAAAAACGAGGGAGGAACTATGTACATATTGTAAACAAATATAATGCTCTTACGGTAAATAAAAATATGACCTTTGTCTAGAGGGTTGGCTAGATGGTTGGTATAAAAAATCGTTAAATGCCTGTGGTAACTGCACAGTACAGGCATGTTCACTCTGCCCACTCTTGCTACTAACGTGTTATGCAACTTGCCTGCAGTAGCTGCATTTGGCCCATGTTAGCTGTTATCCATGTGAGCAAGATGTTAAGAGTACTAAAGAGGACTAATTTCAATCTGCAGACTGGTTGGACCATTTGGTCTTTCTCTGCTGTCATTTACTGTGTTACTCTGAATCTAAAGTGCTTTGTGGAGGACTGCAGAACACTTCCATTGAGCTACTGGGTATATATGTTCACTATAATAGAAGCCCAGTGCTGCTTAGTTTGTAGTGAGTACATCATGGTCAAAACCTCTTGTCCTTTATTAGGGGATGGTGTTGGAGGGTGGGAGAGGCAAGCAGGACTTCAGGGCCATGGAAGTCTCTTGACAAGACTGAGTGATGTCATTGAGGCAGAGGTTCAGGGACTTGTTCATTGGTCAGGTGCCTGCATTTTAGTTTATCCTGTGACCCCCAGTGTGTTTAACTCCAGTCCTGTAGGTGTTAACAGTGAGAGGAAAGGAGTTACAGTATATTTGTTCTGTTTTCTTTGCTCTGCATGTTCATCTTTTCTTTATGTAGAAAATTCATTCTACTTAGTATTGAAGTGATGAAAGAAAAGCAACAAAAAGAATCATACAAAGCAAGCATCCAAAACAAGGGTTGTTAAGGATGCAAGACACACACCTGGTCTGCCTGTTCTCATGCTGTACTGCATAGCTTACCTGATCTTTACCCGTATTCTTGCATCTAAGGTTCCTCTCTCATCTTCTGTATTTTCTTGAATACCAGACTCTCAGCTGGGTAACTAACAATCTGACCGATGCAGAAAACTAGCATGGCCTTTAAGCACAGATAATGCCACTTTTAAGCACCTGCTGCTACCATCAAATGTAGAAAAGAGATGGATACATGTGTAAACAGCAATGGAGAAAGTAGTGCACAAAGCCAAGTGTATTTAAATTATAGGCAAATGAGCTGCACATATATTGGCTGTGCCTGATGCAGAGAAATGCGTAGAGGATTTCACAACAATCCTTTAGCACCAATATCTCTATGCTTTGGGTCTGAGGTAGCTTAAACATCTAGTATGCCCTCCCCCCCCCCCCCCCCCTGAAATATCAAAGATGATCCAGGCATCAGGAAAAAAGCCCCTGATGCCATAAAAATACTGTCAGAGGCCAGTGCTCCCGACATAAAGCAAATCCCTGGTGGCCCCGAACCCCCACCCAGTACCTTTTTAGAAACAAGCAGCAGTGCTGGCCATGTGCTCCCTTTCTTACCGCACCATCTTGAAAAATGGCAGCACTTAGCTCTGCGTGATGCATCCTGGGATGCACTAGGTGAGGGACAGACTGCCATATAATGCCTTATATGGCAGGAGCATGTGGGCAGCACTCCTGCTAGTTTCTAAAGGTTTCCTGAGGGTGGGCTTCTGTGGTCATCAGGTTACTTTTTAGTTGGGGGAGAGAGGTGGTGGGATCGTGGCCACTAGGCCACCAGGTTGATTTTTAGTTGGGAGGGGGTGGGGGGGATTGCAGCTGCTGGGCCACCAGGCATTCACTCAGTCGGGGGCACCAGCCCCCGACAGTATTTTGATGGCATTGAGGGCTCTCTGCGATGCCTGCTCATCTGAGGGGAGTTTGACATTTCCCCTCAGATGATCCAGGCATCGGAGATAGCTCCTGATGCTGTCAAAATACTGTCGGGGCTCATATGCAAATTAGCCACACAGTGCCCCTGTTTCTCTGGGATAGCATGCCAAACTAGTGCCGACTTCTTGTATGCCTATGTTTTGGTTTGCTCTCCCAGTTTAACGCTGCCATTTGCGCACAGTTTAATGAAAGGTGATCATATGCAAATTAGCCATTCTTCATGCCTGCGCTGCAGATAGGCACTTTAGTGCTGGCTTTCTTCATTGACCTGAATATGCATTCCCTAACTTAATGTGAAGAAATGCTTTCTATTGTTTGAGTCGACTCCTTTAGCACCTCACATCATGGTCCTTTTTTTGGAACTTTTTCTATTTGATAATGGTTGCTGCTTGCTCTCTTCTGCGATGTCCATAAATCCTTTTCTCATTTCATGGGCACCATTTAGGTAGCCTTAATATTTTATTATTTTTATAATACTATTGGACATACACAATGCTGTAAAGTGGTGATAAGTTTTCAGGTACAATAAGTCCCTACCCAAAAATGCTTACATTCTGAGACAACCAGGAATAAAGATTGCTTGAGGACATAAGTGTTTAACGGCAGACACAGGATTTCAGTCTTTAATCTCTGGTTCTCAGGTCATTGTGCTAACTAGCCATTCCATATTGTTCTACTAGAGCAGCCCAGACAAGTGGGCTGTGTTCCCCTACCAGCAGAGTGGTGGAGACAAAGAGCTAATAAAAAGCCCAGGATTCAGTGATATCTGTCATGCCTCTATTTGCTTCAGCCACTAGTGGTCCTTTTTAGTATTTTTGACTCCAGCAGATGGTGGATGGATTTTCTCCTCCTTAGAAAATCTGAGGATTGCGAGGAAAATTAATTGATTTAAATGCTCATGAACGATACCTTGAGTACAGAAAGGTGACACATTTGAGCGTGATCTGGGAGGCTCTACTAGACCATGGTCTTTTCAGTAGCGATAGGAGGTTGGAACACTGGGTTCAGCTCCATTCCTTTTGATAAGGGCCTGTTGAACAGCCAGAAATTGGAAGGATCCTCGCACAACCTTGGCACCCACTTCCTCCCCCCCTTCTTTCTCCCCCTGCTCTCTCCCAAAGATCTCAAGAGTCTTTTGTAATCTGCCCACCAGCCACTTCACACACAGTGCTGCACAGCCAGCCAGTGAAACAGCTTTTAGGGTAGTAGAGCTGTGAGTACCAAAGCTTGACCTCGTCATTGTCCTTGTTGGGGCTCCCAGTTCCATGTCTGAGGGACATAATTTGACATGGCGCTGCGTGGGGGTTTCCTGCCATTTTCTGCATGCATTAGTAAAGTTTTTAACCTATTGTGTGCCTGGTGGTCATGTCCTAATGCACATTCTGTCCAAGCAGCTCCAATGGACACTCCTTCCCTATTGCCTTTAACACATGTAATGTAAAAGCACAGTTAACACACACTTGCAGGCTGAGACAGCTTTATTGCACATTCTTGTGATACTTACCCTAACTGCCTTTTTCCAGGAAAAGTTTGACATGTGGCAAGTGAAGAGCCTCATCCTTGTGCCATTCCTCCATGGTAGCTTCTGAGTCACCCCTGGAGGGCCTGCCTCCCCCCTCAGCTGGGAGATGCAATTACTTCAGGGCAGGAGGTGATGGATAGCGCTATGGGTAAGGATATTCGGCCAGCTGGGGGCTCCAGTGACTGCTGTGAGCAGCTCCTTGTCCTCTAGAGAGCTGTGGCGGCTATGCCCCCTGGTGTTGGGGAGCCTTATCCAAGAGGAGAGCTTCTGGGCTCCATATTGTCATCCCTGGAATTATTTTCCTTTTTGCAACAGGCTTGGTCCTTCTAGCGTGTTAATTCAAACCCTGCAGCCTCTGGGTGTTCCCAGATGCAGTCTTGTGCCAGGCAGACAAAGTAGAAGCTCTCTTCAATTACCTTTTGGCTAAGTGTCCCTGGAGATGGGGAACAGGTGGGAACTATCAGAAATGTTGACTATACCTCGGATTCAGATGGCTTGGTAGTGGACGTCAATGTGGATGAGAAAGTGCTCTCGCTTCTAGAGGATTATGCAGAGAATGGCATAATCTGACTATTCTGGAAAGAGGCGCTGGTGGCATTGATTAGCAGGGTCTCCTCCGCCATGAACTTAATGAAAGCTTCCAGCACAGAGCAGGAGCTGAAGATACACCTGCTCCATCAAGGGGTGTGAAAATCCACTGCTGTCTTCCCATTCCCAGAGATGATCAAAGATATGATCCAGTCAAAATGGGACGCCCCCTACTCCCTGCCTTAAAGGGTTAAGGGTGTATAAGATGATATAGAATCTATGCTCTCCCAGAGGATTAGTTAGTGGTTTGACATTCCCAAGGTGGATGCATAGGTCATGGGGATTACCAGATGGACTACCTTTCCTGTAGAAGGCAGATTGGAATTAAAGGATATTCTGGACCACAAGCTAAGGAACCAGTTTGCTGTGTGGTGGCTATTCTACAATTGGTGGTATGTACCAGCCTGACGTCTCAAGCCCTGCTCCAGTGGATTCAGCCTCTTCCGCCTGATAGTGCCTCTCTTTTAGAGTCTCGTCCAACCAAGAAGCACAAATCCACATGCAATCAACACCCAGTACAAAAAACGTGGATGGCAAAGGAAGGAATCTTTATTGTAACTGTTCACTTGTAAGCCAGGCCCAATAAAGGCCGTGTTTCGCTATGCCTTCATCAGGGGCTGTAAATGGCTACAAAATATGAGATACATAAATAAAATGGCAAATAATAAAAACCAATATTAACACACACAAAAAATAAATTCATTAAAAACTAGATCTAACCCTCATATATAAAAGTCAAAAACTTTTAAGAACATATATATATACTACTTTCAAAGTATAATTGGACATATAGATATATATGTAATCTAACTGGTTATACATATACAGCTAATACCCTCCAAATTTATTCAAAATTTGAATCAAAATGATTTTAATAGAAAAAGTCTATCTTACAAATCATTCTAAAACGCATTAATTACCCTATGGAAGTGACTAAACTGTACCAATATATGAAATTCAGTAAAATTGAACATACCTGAATGTTCAATATTTATTCCCTTACAATCTGTGTGATCCTACAAAAAGAGGATGAGGATTCTTTTATGACCTATCATATCATGTCCAAGTTAGAAGATAGCGCAACAGGAATGCTAGTGCTATGGCATAAACATACACTAGATTTTAGGACAAACTACTGTACATTGATATTTCTAACTGATCCATAAATCAATAGACAGCTATTTCCAAGTAAAACTATTCAATTTAAAAAAAAAATAATCTTAAAATGATCTATCATAAACCTTTCCTTTCCCAGACTAAACCCACCAGATTTATTCACCCCATGTAAAAAAAAAAAAAAAAAACCTTTCTAAATTTAATGCATATTGTTTAATAACTAATGCCTAATGCCACCACAATGTAAGCAATTCGATAGTTTTTATAAGTTTATAAAACAATAGACTATTAAAACCACAGCTGAAGCAAGCTGACATAATTTGATATTATCCCGTGTCTTCTTTTATTTATTTTAACATTTGCTTCTATACCGCGCTATTAAAATCAGCGCGGTGTACATCAAACAAGCATACTACAATGTATACAAACAACATTGAGTTTACAAAGAACAGGAAATTGAACATGGGAAGGAAACCAGGGGAACTAAATACATATTAACTCATACTATGTACAATACTTTAATGTAAATGGGTGTTGCATTAGTTTTGTGAAGCTAACCATTATCTGAGGAGATGACGTGCAGGGGCGGCAGGTATATGGGGGAAGTTTGCAGGTTGTTGGATGTGCTTCTATCACTGGAGGTTTCTGAGTAATATTTTGTGACTAGGTGGAGTTTTAAAGCTTTTCTGAATAGAATGATGCTTTTTATTCCACGGATTTCATGGGGGAGTGCATTCCAGTTTAAAGGGGCAAATAAGGAGAAGGCTCTGTTGGAGGTAGCTTTTGTGCATTTAGTCATTAGGTTGGGGACTGCTAACGTGTTCCGTGCAGTAGATCTTCTGTTTCTATTTTCTAGGGTGCCATGGATTAGCGTGCTGATTGGCGTAGGGGGGTAGTTATTTAGGGCTTTGAAGGTAAGAACCAGTGATTTGTTTTGGATCCTGGCGTGAAGAGGTAGCCAATGTAAATCCTTCATGATGGGTGTTATGTGGTCGGATCTTGATGATCCGGAGAGGACTCTTGCGGCTGCATTCAAGGCTAAGCGGAGCGGGTTTAAGGTCGACTGTGGAAGGCCATGAAGAATAATATTCGCGAAATCAACATGTGGAAGGACTAGAGCCTGAAAGGTTGTTCGGTAGTCTGTGAAGTCCAGTAAGTGTCGGAGGTGACGTAGAGTTCTGATCTTATGGTATATTGCCTTTGTGATGTTTTTTATATGCGTTGTCATGTTCAGGTGCTGGTCCAGGGTGATGCCGAGGTAACGAATTGTGGATTTGGATTTCAACTCTACATTGTTGACTCGTAGAGATGAAGGGGGTGTGAATTTGAGGTTCCTCGTGACAAATAGGACATCCGTTTTGCTGTGATTGATCCGTAAATTTTGAGATAATAGCCAATCTGTTACTGCTTCGAAGCAATTAATTATTGGGGAGAGCACTGGTTGGTCTATCAAGAATGGCATGTAAAGGAGGATGTCATCAGCGTATGCAAGGCATTTTACGTTGAAGGATCGAATTAAGTCGCATATCGGCTGCATATAAATGTTAAACATCAATGAAGATAAGGACGATCCTTGGGGAACTCCCTGTGTTTGTAGAAATGGTTCGGAGGATGAGTGGCCAGCCTTGACTTGCTGCCATCTATTGGATAGGTAGGATTCACACCATTTTAGAGCTGTATTTTGGATCCCCTTTTCTTTCAGGCGTTGTAGAAGTATGTCATGACTCACTGAGTCGAAGGCAGCAGATATGTCCAGGAAAATAAGGACAAAGCCTTGTTGTATGTTGTTGATTCCTGTGATCAGATCGTTAAACAGGGTTGTGAGGACAGTGTCTACTCTGTGTGCTACTCTGAATCCGTGTTGGGCTGGATCCAATGGTGCTTCGGTGTCGATATGTTGCTGGATTTGTTGTTGGGCGGCTTTCTCAATGATCTTGGCAAGGTGGGGGATGCTCGATATTGGTCTGAAGGATTCTACTTTGGCTGGATCTAGTTTGCTATTTTTTAGTAATGGTTTGATAGAGGTGTTTTTGAGGCTCTGCGGGAATGATCCTGTGGTGAAGGACTGGTTCAGAATTTTGGCCAGGATGTTGCTTATGTCATGACGAAGCTCTTTGATCCAGCTGGCTGGGCAGGGGTCATTAGGTGCTGTGCTGGGATTAACAGAAGCAACGATGTCCGCGACCTCTTTAGTGGATACTGTGGTGAAGTTGCATAGTGGCGTTGCTTGAAAAGTTTCGGATGGTGTGGAGGGATTATTAGTGCCTATGTTTGCGTTGGTCTTAACCATCTTCGATTGTAAATAGTCTGCATAGTCCTGTGGTTGAGGCATTGGGGGGTGGACTGAGATTGGTTCTCCTGTTATGGACTTTACTATATTGAATAAAGCATGTGGTTTGTTGATGGAGCGTTTTAAAATATCAGTGTGATAGAGTTTCCTTTTTTGTGTTATCTTCTCACGGTGGGTCAGCAAGTATGAGTTGTATGCAGTGTGTGCTTCAGAGGAGTGGGTTCGACGCCATTGCCTCTCGAGTTTGCGTAGATGGTGAAGCGATGTTCGTAGGTCCGTGGAGAACCAAGGTGCATGTTCTCGTCGTTTTGTAGTTTTTTCGGCGAAAGATGGACAGGATGCAGCTCTGAGGTTATCATCCCATTTTGATATGAGGTCATCCAGGCTGAGGGATGTGTTGGTCATAAGAGGTTGGAGGTTCTCTAGGACTTCGCTCTTGTTGAGTGGGCGGAAGCGGGCTGCTGTAGTTCTGGAATTATTTGTATTTGTTGTTGTCTGGTTGTCACTGGGAGTGCTTATGGGTATGTGGAAGCTAAGGAGATGGTGGTCGGACCACGGCACTGGTGTCACGGATAGTGCGATGTCTTGGGATGATGAGGCATTAGAAAGAGGTGCGAATATTAGGTCCAGCTTGCCCCCTTAGTGTGGGTGGCAGAGTTGACACATTGTATGTATCCTAGATCCTCTAGGGCTTCAAGGAATGTTGTTGAGTGGCTATTTTGAAGAGATGGGAGGTTAAAGTTGCCGATTAACCAATTTGGAGAGTACGGGGTGGAAGTTTGACATGTTAACTCAATTATTGTTGATAGGTCATCTTGTGATGGAGTGGGCGCCCGGTATATGAGGTTGATGGTGCAGAGTTCACTTGATATGGTGAGGGTGTCAAGGTGAGTAGAGCTGGAGGTGTTACGCTGTATCTAAATGTGCTTATCCCGACTAACCAACTGTGTTGGGCCTGGCTTACAAGTGTACAGTTACAATAAAGATTCCTTCCTTTGCCATCCACGTCTCTTTTAGAGTCTGCCATAGCCTTCCTTTCTGATGCAGTGTATGACCTGGTACATTTGGCTGCCAGGAATGGTGTCATAGCATTGGAGGGCCTCGGGCTCGTTCTTTGGGGGAGCTCATAGGTCCAGGGATTCAATCCTCCTACAGAGGAGGACCCTCCTGTGCTGTATAACGAAGGTTTGGGGGGGCCCTTTCCCTGGTTCCTCTGGTGAGTGGCAGGTTTTGCTGCCTCTTTCAGGAGTGGGCCTGGGTTACCAGGTATCGCTGGGTGCTAGACACCATTGTTTGGCTGTGTCCTGGAATGCAAAGAGCCGATTCCAGGTGCCTTAGTTATTTCCTCTTGTGGGTCTGTAAGCAATGCTGCTGCTGTGCGGACCACCTTGGACAAGTTACTATGCCTAAAGGAGGTGTGCCTGTCCCCTCAGACGAGTGGGGCAAGGGCAGGTACTCCATCTATTTTGTGATGCGAGAGAAGGATGGTACCTTCTGGCTCGTTCTAGACTTCAAGGGTGTCAACAAGCACTTGCACGCCCTTTACTACTGGATGGAAACCTTGCAATCCATGATTCAAGCAGTGTGCTGAGGGGAACTGACTTCTCTGGATCTGGCCGAGGCCTGTTTTTCATATGCTGATCTTGGTGGGTCAGAAAGTATCTGCTTTTTGCTGTGCTTGGCTTTCATTATCAGTTCTCCACCACCCAGGGGCGTTCTCAAAGGACATGGTGATGTCGGCTGAGGTGCCAGGGGATTTGTGTCCATCCCCGTTTCATTTGAGCCTGTTCCCTGCCTAAATACCCAGCTGAGGCTTTCACTAGGGATGCTACCCAAGGTGCTTCTATCAGGGAAACAACCAGCTTTTGCCTTCCCAGTCCTTGGAGTTTCTGGGAGCACATTCTGACACTCGAATGGGCAGAGTTTTCCTGCGAGAGGAGAAGGTCAGGAGACTATTGAATTGCTTGATGCTGTTCTGTGCGCAGCAGACACCCCCCCCCCCCCTGGGTCTGGGACCATCTTTAGCTCCTCTGATTGATGGCGATGACCATAGAGATGGTGCTGTGGGTGCATGCTCACATGCAACTGGTTCAGCGGTCCTTATTGATTTGATGGTCCCCGAGTTCTCAGGGCTGGCCTTCATCATCAATGGAAGCCTGCGCTTAAACTCCTATCATCTGAGGAAGGGCATACCACTGGAAGATGTCTCCTGGATCCTCCTGATGACAGATGCTAGTCTCTCGGGCTGGGGAGCCCATTGCCAAGACCATATGGCCCAGGGTCTTTGGAACCACAGGGAAGCAGTGTGGGCTATCAGGTTGGCTCTTCTATGTTTCTGACCCTTGGTCGAGGACTGGGTGGTTCAAGTGTGTTCAGATATTGCCACAGCGGTGGTGTTTGTCAATTGGCAAGGTGGCACAAGGGACACTAGGATGGCTCTGGAGATGGCTCTCCTATTTGCTTGGGTGGAGAAGAGCCTCCTAGCCTTGTCAGCTCAGCTCATTGCTGGGGTAGGACAGTGTGAAAGCGGATTTCCTCAGCCAGCACTCTCTGAATCCTGGAGAGTAGTAGTTGAATCAGTAGGTGTTTCATTTGATTTTACACCCAATGGGTCATCCAGAAATGGATCTGATGGCGATCTGCTCCAGTGCCAAAGTTTGCCACTTCTTCAGTCGCCCCACAGAGATGAGGTGAGAAGGTGTTGATGCCCTGACCCAGTCTTGGTCAAGTCAGCAGCTGCTGTAGGTGTTTCCTCTGTGGCCCCTGGTGGGGCATGTGATTCGATGTATAGAGTGCCACCCAGGCAGGATTGTTCAGGTAGTGCTGGATTGGCTGCAGAGAGCGTGGTTTGGAGATCTGATGTGGCTCCTGCAGGCACCTCCTCTTTAGCTGCCTCCTTCTCAGGGGCTATTGCAGCAGAGACCGATTTTGTCCTAAGGGACTCTGCTCCCTTCTTGCTTACGGCATGACTCTTGAAAAACTGCTAGCACGTAAGAGCTACTCTTCAGCAGTGATCTCTACTCTGCTTGGTGCCTGGAAGAGGTCTACCAAGCTAGCATACATACAGATATGGTGCCTCTTTGAGCGCTGGTGCGGTGCACAGCAGTTGGCTACTGAGGCTGCCAAGGTGTCCTCTGTTGGCCTTTCTGCGATGTGGCTTAGAGAAGAGCTTTTCACTTAGCTCCCTGGATTTTCAGGTGGCAGCTTAAGCCTGTTTCTGTGGTCTGGTGATGGCAGTGTCTTTTGGCCTTGCACCCGGACATCTCACGTTTTTCCTCCAGGGGGTTTGGTGTATGCGATCCCTTCCTGGGATCTGTATTTGGTGCTCAGGGCCCTGATGGCAGCCATCTTTGAGCCATTGAAGCATGCTGCCTTAAAGGATGTGGCGCTCAAGGCTGTCTTTCTCCTTGGTCAAGATTTATTCTGCAAGGTGGATTTCCGAGCTGCAGGCTCTGTCTTGCCGTAATAGTTATCTTTTTTTGGAGTAGGCTGTTTCCATTTGGCCCATGCCTTCCTTTGTTTCTAAGATGCTTTCTCCCTTTCACATGAATCAGGTGGTTTGCCTACCCTCCCTTCCTGAAGAAGCAATGTTGGGGAAAGGATAAGGATCTTCGCCTGGTGGATGTCCAGATGGTGCTCCTCTAGTACCTGGAGGTTACGAATCCTTTTGTAAGTCCAGCCATCTTTTTGTACTATTTGCTGGCCCACACAAGGGTGAAGCAGCAGCAAGTCAACTTTGGGGCATTAGATTAAGGATGCCGAGGCAATGGCTTCCTTAATCTATCAGTTGCACAACCAGCCAGTTTTGGAGGGTTTGCGTTCCCATTTGACTCAAGCACAAGTGTCCTTGTGGGCCGAGCAGAACTTTGTTGCCCAACAGTGTCATCAGGGGCTACAATGTTGGCATCACTTTCCACTTTTTTTCAAGCATTTACCGCTTGGATGCCCACACCTGGGTGGATGCGACCTTGGGCTCAAGGGTTTTGCGAGCTGCTGTGTCTTCCCACCCAGTGGAGTTGTAGCTTTGGTACATCCCACTTGCAGGATGATATGGAAGGTGACATTTTAATTATCAGTTAATGTCCTTTTCTTGAGTCCTGCTAGACCAGTCCAGGACCTGCCCCTGGAACTGTTTGCCCTGTTCTGCGGTACCCTTGGGTCTGCTATGATTTTTATACTTGGCTTTGCAGGTTCATTTTTATTGCTAACAGCCTTCTGTTTATGCTTTCCTGTACATAGTTCTCTACTGTTTATTGCTTATTGCTGCCCACAGTTTAGGTTGTGCGAGGCTTGCTATATCTCTCTCACACATGCTTTTGGATGAATACTGAAGGGGACATCTGGTAGTTGAGGCGAATGGAGGCATCAGAGTGATGTCATTGAAACCCGGGCTTATCATTGGCTCTTTGGACTGGTCTAGCCAGGAGTCGAGGAAAGGACATTATCCTAAGGTGACATTTTACTTACAAGTTACTTTGTTCTCTTCTGGGATGTTCTACTTCCTCTACCTTTTTTGAAGATGCAGCCTCCAGAAGCTGACTCTGGAGTATGTTTACTAATTGGCGGTAGCGGCTTCTGTGCGATATCCCTATGGTGACTAGTTTTACCATATGAAGGGTTTTTATAGCCATCTTGAGGGGTCTCTCTGTATAAAAAGTGAATTTTTGGGTATTTGGTATAGGAAAATGTTTGGCCACCTTTTGGATTTATTTTAGTAAATTCTTTAGTTGAAATGATTAGGTAACTAAGAGGCATTTGGTTTCTTGAAATTTTATCTAGTCTGCCCATCCACACCACTCATCTTGTTGCACTGGTCTGTTACCTTGTCATGAGATATGGTCCTTCTGAGAGGTCTCCTGTTTGATGGATATTTCCTCGGTCCTCTTATTATATAATATTCCCATTCATTTTTGTACCCTAAATGCATGTTTCTACACCGAGTTGATGTCAACTCATGGCAACCCTTTGGATAGTGGTCATATGCTTGACTATTATGTGAGGTGTATTTCTCTTTCTTTTCTAGTTTGCATGTTCCCCTTGTTGCAGAGCTTTGTGTCATCTTTAAAAGAGTAACTTTTTCTTCCAGTCCCTCAAATCTCACAAAAGTACTAAATAAACTGGAGGGGAAGTGGAACAGGAAGTTGTCCAATTAGGGGTGTGGTTTTTTTACTACTTTGTGATATCATGCCAGTGTTGTAATGCACAGTTATCTTGTAAACCTTTACTGTTGGAACAGCTCATATTTTATAATGGCATTACGACATTCCATATCCTCTTTATTACCTAGTAGCTAATACAGGAGTGTTTTGGAGGGTGAGTCATCTCTTGCCCTTGTACTTTAAGAAGCACTCAACATATGGTTTTTAATAGCCAAGTAAATCATACCCCTCTGTCCTGATGCTTAATATTATAATTCCTGGGAGGATGACTTTTACCTATCTGTTTCTGTTCAGTGGGTATTAACTTGTGGTACTTAAATTGGATTTGAATTGTTGAGGGATATCGACAAGGTGATTCTTTCACATTTTATTACACTGCTTGGATATAGGCAGTTAATCTCATATGTAATGCCTATTTGTTCTCAAATCCAGTAGATTAAGGTGTTAAGATTAAATCATATAGATGTGTGTTTTGTTTTTATCAGAGTCCTTCCTCCCATTATACAAAACTTGTGCTTCTCCATGGACAAGATATAGTCTCCTCACAGTTGGTTGCTGTCATCTGATGGAGCCTGTTTAGGTAAACCTTTTCAGCTTGGTTGTAGTTCTGGAAGGGACAAGACACAACATTTTTTTTCAATATTAAAGGAGGAAGTGCAAAAGTGGTATTGTTGAACTCAAAGGTGAATAGGAGGAATATGTAGAAGCTGATGAGGATAAAGCAGAACTGCTTAATTGTTCTATGTTCATAGATGAAGGGTCAGGAGCAGGACCTCAAACATCCACAAAGAACAATAGAGAAGGGGACCTTGAACGATTTTCAGAAGACTGAAGTGAAGAACTAGCTAAACTAAAAGAAGAAAGTGATGGGGCTGGATGGGATACATCCCAGAGTATTGAAGGAACTTGAAAGTTCTAGCAGCTCCACTGTCTGACCTTTTTCAGTGTTTTAAAGTCTGGAATGATACCAGAGGACTGAAGAAAGGTGTGTGTGTGTGGTCTCTTTACACAAAAATGAAAGTAAGGATGAGGTTGAGAACTACAGGCCAGTTAGTCTGTCCACTGTGGTGAATAAATTAATAGAAACTTTGCTAAAATGGAGGATAATGAGGTTTCTGGAGTTCAACGGATTGCAGTATCCAAGGCAGCATGGTTTTACTAGGTGCAGGTCTTGTCGGACAAACCAGATTAATTTTTCTGGGTGACCAGCAAGTTTGACTGAGAGGACAGCTCTAGATGTGGTGTACTTGGATTTCAGTAAAGCCTTTGATACTGTTCTGCCCAGATGACTTTTATAAATAAATTGAGCATACTAGGAATAGACTCTAAAGTGACTGGGTTAGAAACCCGTTGAGTGGGAGGCAACAAAGTATACAAGTAAATGGGGCTTACTCTGAAGAGAAGGTTGTAACGAGTGGTGTACCGCAGGGATCTGCCCTTGGTTTGATTCCTTTTTAACATTTTTATTAGTGATATTGCGGAAAGGCTTTTTGGTAAGGTTTGTCTTTGCAAATGATACAAAAATCTGCAATAGAGTAGACACCCAGGAAGGAGGAGATAACATGAGCAGGGATCGTGCTATGCTTGAAAAATGATTGAGAATTTGGCAGCTGAGATTTAACATTAAAAAATGCTGGGTCATGCATTTAGGCTGCAAAAAATCCAAGGGAGCTGTACAGTATAGGGGGTGTGAAGTACTTCTATCCATGAAATAAGAGTGGGATTGGGCGTGATTGTTTCTGAGGATCTTAAGGTAGTTAAACAGGTATGGGTGTAGAGGGAGAGGAATGGCCAGCAGGAAAAAGGTGATAGTGTCAGTCTTTGAGACCTCATTTGGAGTAGTGTGTGCAATTCTGGAGATCACACCTTCAAAAGGATATACGGGATGAAGTCTGTGCAGAGGGTGGCTACCAAAATGGTCAGTGAAATGTCATAAGGCATATATTGACAGACTTAAACACAAACTTTTTTTTTTTTTTTTTTGAGGAAAGGTGGGATAGAGATGTTTAAATACCTCTGTGGCATAAATGCACAGGAGGAGAGCCTCTTTCTATTGAAAGAAAGCTCTGCAATGACAGGGTGCATAGGATAAAGATGAAAGGGGGTAGACTCGGGAATAATATAAGAAAATATTTCTTTATGGAAAGAGTGATACATGCATGGAATAGTCTTGCAGTAGAGACCAGAACAGTAGCTGAATTCAAGAAAGCATGGGACTAACATAGAAGATATCTGAAGGAAAAAAAGGACTATAGTAGTTAGTATGGAAGGGCAGACTGGATGGGCCATATGGTCTTTCTGCCGTCATGTTTCTACATGAGACATTTTTGCTTTGCTGACAGTGTTGTATAGATGTGTAGATTCCTCTCTCCTTTCCTCTTTAGTATTTTTGGGTAGAGTTTTGGGTTGTCACGTGTGCGGAGTAAGGTGAGTTTCCTTATTAGCCTTTTTGGTTTTCCAGGTGCTTGGTAACTAGGCTCAACGTGGTGGTGTGATTCTGTTCTCGCTCCCCCTCAAAATAATAGAGCAGTTTGTAAATACCACAATCAAAGGTGACCATTTCTAATAGTGGAACTCCTGCCACTTTTTTTTTTTAAGTGGTGCAGCAAGACCATATCTTATGAGTATCCACAGTTAGTGCCACAGTGCCTTAGGCCCGGTCACAAATCCTCTTGATGCCATTTGTGACCGTGAAGAGCAGTGTGAATTTTGGTGGCTCTAAGTTCAGTGCTTTGACAACGGTCTCAGAGTCCTGAATCTGCATCAGAGGCTGCTGACGCATTAATACAGAGTGCATTAATCACTCTTGATGCCAGTTGTCAATAAGAGGCCATCAAGAATGGACATTGGTAGTGAAGAAGAGTGCAAATCCTTCCTGAGCGTGGCCACAGTCTAGTCCCGAAACCTCTGGGTTCCGCATCTCATATAGCAGCTTGGAGACTGAGAAACTCCTCCTTTTTGTGACATCACTGGTATATCCTCTCTGGATCCGCCTCATGTCACCAATTACCTCAGTCTCCAAGCAGCTGGACAGATGGTGAGCCCGGAGGTTGAGCTCACTGGAGAAACAATTAGGATTAGGGTAGTTTGAGTTTAAAGACTATATTTTGGATTAAAAAAAAAAAAATAGACATGAGACCTGGGATTTGGGTGTCTGTGCCTTTAAATTCTGTCAGGCCTGACTTCTTCTCCGGGTTCCTTCTCCCGCTTTCCTGTCTCCCTTCGGGGCTTCAGGATCTCTATGCAGCTGTAGCGGTAGGAGAGAAGCAGCTCCAGTGTTAACTAATTTAGCAGGAGCGGTGCCTAAGGTCTTGCCGGCGCCAAGCAGAAGTTTGCCTGCAAGCGTGCCTGGCAGACCGACAGACTGCACGAGGCTGGAGGGGCTATCAGCGTTCGGAGCACGGGCGGGCCCCCTCCTGTTCAGAGACGTGCTCCGGGAGTCAGCGGCAGGCAGGCTTGTCCGAGCTAGAGCATCCTGCCGCCGGCGAAGGTAAGCAGGCGCGCTCCCTTGCGATAAGCCGGCAGTGCGATTTTGGCACAAACCAGGCTTTAGGCCTGGCCGCGTGCGATCGGCGTATTCAGGCACCAGGGCTCGAGCGGGTGGTCAGCAGTCCCTTCCGGGGGGTTGCGGGAAACCCCCAGAGCTTGCCTTTGGCTCACAGTGCACTGCTCAGTGCTCTTGCCTCAGTGTAAGCTATTTAAAGAAGCCGGTTCATACTTCAGTTCTCTCCGGGCTACACATGGTACTGAGCAGTCCCAGGGGCTGGATCTCGCTCACTCATCCTCTACGGGGGTATTTTGGACCCAGTCCCCAGATACTCTTGGCTTTTATGTTTTAACATGCCCTCCAAACCCCAGTGTGTAGTGCTAAGAAGGCCATAGAGTCCGGGGTTGTAAGTCCTGCGTGAGGGACGCCTCTGGGTCGGAGCAGGAGAGAGAGGGAACAGCCAGAACCGGTGCAGCACCCTCGGCCTCGCAGGCTTCCGAGGGGCCACAGGAGGAGCCGGTGGCAGGGCCCTCCTCCACGGTGGAACTTTCCTCGTCGCAGGTGGCCTGGCCTCAGCAGCTGGCCGCCATTTTCTCTCAAGATTTTCTTTCACTGCTGCAGCAGTCCGCACTGGGTGGCGCGCGCAGCAGCTGAAAGCTACGGCAGGTGGGCGCACGGTGAAGAGGCCCGCTGCTCACGGCCCAATGGAAGACCTTCCACACGGGATCAAGAGGCCGCGTGGTGAAGGGGACGTGGCGGAGCAGTCATTGGTCTCTGAGGGACCCATGTCAGACAAGGAAGGATTAAGTTTGGATTTGGAAGACGAGCTGGAGGAAGGTGAGCTTGCCGAAAGCGAGGACCAAGCCAGAGTGGTGAGGGTCTTCCGAAGAGAGGAGTTTCTGGCTCTAATCGCAGAGGCATTGAAGGTGTTAAACATACCGGTTCAAGGATCACCAGAGGATGAAACCCTGGAGGACCCTTTGTTGCAGGTCTTCAGGAAAAGTCGGAGTGTTTTTCCGGTCCACCGGGTGTTTCGCGAGATGATCCAGGAGGAATGGAATACTCCAGAGGCTCCGTTGACAGGTTCGCGAGTCATGGGCCGCCTGTATCCTCTGGCGGAACAGGACAAGGAGGTGTTTCAATCACCGAAAGTGGACGCGGCTGTCTCCGCAGTAACTAAGAAGACTACCATCCCGGTTGAGGGTAGTGCAGCCCTTAAGGACTCTCAAGACAAAGTTGGATGTGCTGTTAAGACAGGTGTTCGATATCAATGCACTGTCGCTTCAGGCAGCTATCTGCGGGGCCTGGGTGGCCAGAGCCTGCCTGCGTTGGTCCCAACGGGTGCATGCTGGTCAGGGAAGTGAATTGTCAGAGGAGGCGTCCAGGTTAGAGTCAGGGGCGGCTTATCTGGCTGATATCCATTATGACCTCATGCGCGGATTGTCCAAGAGTATGGCGTCGGCAGTAGCAGCGCGGTGCTCCCTGTGGCTTCCAAAACTCGGTTAAGTAAACTTCCCTTTTAAGGGCCGCCTGCTCTTTGGGGAAGATCTAGAGAAGTTGGTCAAGGATCTCGGGGAGTCCAAAGGGGGCAGGTTGCCGGAGGACAAGCCCAGGGCAGGGCGGACCATCCCGACAGGCAGAGGTCAGCAGCGGGATTTCCGCCGGTTCCGTTCCCAGCGGTTCAGTTCTTTCCCTTGTGGACTTTTCCCTAGCAGGACTCAAGGCTTCCGGGGGTTTCGAGGAGCGGGACGGGGTTTTGGGGCTTCCTCCTCGTCCTTCTTTCCTCCCAAAAAGTCACAATGAGAAGGGGGGCCCAGTCGCCCTCACTTGCTGTAGGGGGGCGATTTGCAGGAGTTATCCTGCCTGGGCCTAAATCACGTCAGATCAGTGGGTGCTGGAGGTCATCCGAGAGGGCTATACGTTGGAGTTCCTGCGCCCAGTGAGTGTTTTGTGCGGTCCCCCGGCAGGTCGCCCGCCAAGCACGGGGTCTTACAGGAGACCATACAAAAGCTACTGGCCCTCCGGGCCATAGTTCCGGTTCCACCAGACCAATGCGGCGGCGGTCGGTACTCCATCTACTTCGTCGTCCCGAAAAAAGACGGTGGGGTACGGCCTATCCTAGATCTCAAGGGCGTGAATCGCTGCCTCCAGGTGTCCCCATTTTCACATGGAAACGCTGTGATCCGTTATCGTGGCGGTACAGAAGGGAGAGTTTCTCACCTTGCTAGATTTGTCCGAGGCCTACCTTCACATTCCCATACGTCTGGGCCACCACAGGTTCCTCCGTTTCACGCTTCCCTTTGGCCACTTCCAGTTCCGGGCGCTACCCTTTGGCCTGGCGACGGCCCTGAGAATCTTCACGAAGTTCATGGTAGTGGTAGCGGCGGCCTTACGAAAGGAAGGCGTCCTGGTGCATCCCTATCTAGACGATTGGTTGATCAGGGCGAAGTCTCGTGCAGAGCGTGACGGCTATGGCCTGCGTTGTGACCTTCCTCGAAGGACTGGGGTGGATAGTCAATGTTTCAAAGAGTCACTTAGTGCCATCGCAGAATCTGGACTACCTGGGGGCCCGGTTCGACACGCGGGTAGGAAGAGTTTTCCTCACGGAGCAGCAGGCTCAGAACCTGCGGTTGCTTATCGAAAAGTTCTTGACGTACAAGGCGCCTACGGCCTGGCTTTACTTGCAGCTGCTGGGCACCATGGCGGCGACCATAGAAACAGTGCTGTGGGCGAGGGCGCACATGAGACCCTTGTAGGGAGCACTTCTTCAGCGCTGGTCGCATCAGCAGGACTCGCTGTCCCGGAGGCTTCCATGTCCAGAGGAGGTTCGACAGGCTCTGCGGTGGTGGCTAGTTCCCGACTCGCTGGAGTGCGGGAAGGCTCTGGAGTCCCCAGCCTGGGTTCCTCTGACGACCGATGCCAGTCTGCTCGGCTGGGGAGCCCACGGCCAGGGCAGTTTCACGCAAGGACAGTGGAGTGCTCAGGAGCAGTTGTGGCCGATCAACAGATTGGAGCTCAGAGTGGTGACTCTGGCGTTGTGGGATTTTCGCTCGGTCCTCGACGGGAAAGCAGTCTGGGTGTTTTCCGACAATGTGACGGCAGTAGCCTATATCAACAAACAAGGGGGAACCAGCAGCGTGGCTCTCGAAGAGGAAGCAAGGGAGCTATGCTGTTGGGCAGAAATGCACCTGCTGGATCTCTCGGCGGCGCACATGGCCGGGGTCGACAACGTTCAGGCCGACTTCCTCAGCCGAGTGAGGGTGGACCCGGGATAGTGGGTCCTGCATCCCAAAGTCTTCCAGATGGTGATCCGCAGGTGGGGCGAGCCGGTCATGGATCTCATGGCGACTTTTGACTCCGCAAAGGCAAGTCGTTTTTTCAGCAGACGGCGAGAGAGAATGTCGGAAGGCCTGGACGCTCTTATTCAGGTCTGGCCGGTGGGTTAATTGCTCTACGTATTCCCGCCATGGGTCCTGATCGGCCGCGTGCTGCAGCGCATAGAAAGGTTCCGGGGGCAGGTCATTCTGATAGCCCCGGACTGGCCTCGCAGACCCTGGTATGGGGACTTTAGTGAGGTGGCTGGTGGCAAAACCGTGGCGCCTGCCGGCCAGGGTGGATCTTCTGTCTCAGGGTCCTCTGTTCATGCCGCACGTGGATCGGTTCTCGCTTACGGCCTGGCTCTTGAGCAGGCGTGGCTGAGTTCCCGCGGTCACTCGCCGGCTGTCATTGCGACCTTGTTGAAGGCCCGTAGGAGGTTTACTTCGTTGGCGTACGTTCGTATCTGGAGGATCTTTGAGGCTTGGTGCGGAGCTAGGGGGTGCACGCCTCTAAAGGCCTCTGTCCCTCAGATATTGGAGTTCTTGCAAGATGGCTTTGATAATGGTTTGGCAGCCGCGTCCCTGCGTGTGCAGGTAGCTGCCGTGTCGTGTTACAGGGGCAGAGTAGGAGGCCAATCAATTGGTTCTCAGAGGGACGTCAAGCGTTTCTTACGGGCGGTGTCCGTCTCGCCAGATCGTACCCAAGTGGCACCTCCCGTTCGTGTTGGGAGCGTGAGCCTTTTGAGCCCTTTGTCTCGGGCAACCCTCAAGGACCTCACGCTGAAGGTGATCTTTTTGGTGGCGGTGTGTTCAGCTAGAAGAATCTGAGCTACAGGCGTTGTCGTGTAGGGAGCCCTACCTTTCCTTCTTTGCGTCCAAGGTGGTGCTGCGGACGGTCCCGGCTTTTCTTCCGAAGGTCGTCTCGCCTTTCCATGTGAGTCAGTACATCTCATTGCTGGCCTTCTCGGAGTGCCCACGGGGCGGCGGCGGAGAGGCTGCATTTGTTGTACATTGGTCGGGCTTTAAAGAAATACGTTCGGCGAACGGAGTCTCTTCGGAAGTCGGACAGACTCTTTGTGCTTTTCGCAGGTCGGAGATAGGGCGAGGCGGCGTCCAAAGCGTCTATTGCTCGGTGGCTTAAAGAAGCCATTGCATCGGCGTATGTCTTGAAGGGGAAGCCGGTGCCGGCAGGGCTGCGAGCCCACTCTACTAGGGCGCAGGCGGCTACCTGGGCAGAGCACCGGTCGGTGTCTCCCAGTGATATTTGTAAAGCAGCGACCTGGTCGTCTTTGAATTCATTTGTGCAGCATTATCGGTTGGACCTACAACGGGGGGAGGAAGTCTGTTTCGGAACGGCTGTGCTTCAGGCTCGTTTCCAGGCCCCTCCCCGTTCTTGAAGAGGTTCTTCACTGCTCTGGTACTAACCCAGAGGTTTCGGGACTAGACTGTGGCCACGCTCAGGAAGACGAAATTAGACTTACCTGCTAATTGTAGTTCCTGGAGTGGACACAGTCTAGTCCCGTATCCCTCCCAAGTGTATCGCGCTCCGAGGAGCCTGAAGCGTTGGATGTGAATTACCGGTAAGTTCTACGGGTACTTGCAGGGCTTCCGGGTCTACAGGATCATTTAGAGGCAGCATGCTTCTACTTTTCGGGTGCACTTTCCTTCCTTTGGGACGAGGGAGTGGTCTGATCAGGCTAAAGTCAGTTTCTTTAAGGGGTTGGAGCAGTTATAGTTAGTGTATTCCTGTTATTAATTCTTACTTGTTGCTCCGGTGAGTCTGCTTTGTCAGTAGGTAACTGGTGACATGAGGCGGATCCAGAGAGGATATACCAGTGATGTCACAAAAAGGAGGAGTTTCTCAATCTCCAAGCTGCTATATGAGATGGGGAACCCAGAGGTTTCGGGACTAGCACCTACCCTCCGCTACCTTGGTGTGACCCTAGATTCTGCACTGTCTTTTCACCAACACATCTCTGGGGTAGTACGTAGCTCTCTTTTTCAGCTTCGGAAAATTCGTGCCATCCGCTCCCTTCTTCCCATCACATCTCTTACCACATTAGTTATCTCTCTGGTAATTAGCCGTCTTGACTATTGTAACTCTATATTATACGAACACCCCCCAATACTTAGCCAATCTCATCTTTCTTCAACCTACCCCCCGCCTACTACGTTCCGCTCACGGCAACCGCCTCTTTCTCCCCTCCCCGACACAGGCACATCTTGAATCTACCCATCATGCTGCTTTCTTCTTCGCTGGTCCCGCTCTATGGAATTCCCTTCCACATGCCATCCGTACTGAGCTGTCCTTTCCCCACTTTAAGACTATGCTTAAAACTTTCCTTTTTTGCCAGGCCTTCGATCTCCCTTCCCCTTCATTCACCACCACCCAGTCGAATATACCTACCCATTCACCACTCCTCTCAGGGCTATAACATCTCCATTCCCCTGATTCATTTTCACGACCCCCTGGGCCGCCTCCCCTGCCGCCCCTCCGCCCCGACTTACCCTTATGTGGTTTGTTACACGTTTGTTAACTAACATACAGACGGGTAGATTACGTATCTCACTTCTCCTCTTTGTCACCCCTGTCTAATACTTGTTATGTTAGTCCGCTACCACGTCTTGTCTCATCTGACTTGTTGGCTCTACAGCCTGTCTCCTATCTATACTGCCCCTTCCTCTCTGTCCACTTTCCTATCTATAAATGGCGTTCCTTTCCATTCTTCTCTTTGCAGCAAAGATTGTTTGTATTGTGCACCGCCTTAATACTTTTGTAAAGGCGGTATATCAAATTTGCCAAATAAAGATAAAGACTGTCCACTCCAGGAACTACAATTAGCAGGTAAGCCTAATTTCATCTTTTCTTTAGGTGGGAATCTAACAAGAAGCAGAGCATCAAATGCATCGGCATTGAGCCTTGTCAGTGCAGTTTCAAGAGTACCAATGTACTGGCAGCAACCATAACCTTGAATTGCCCTCAGACAGAGGTCTACTCAACCTCTTCAGCTAGGCTACTGATCTCTTTGGTGATTCACAAGAACATGGCCTTATCTACTTCTTCCTCTTTGAAGTCTGCCAATACCAACACCAGGGAGGAGCTCAAAGGAGGCCAGTGAGATTTGCTTGGATTCTTGCTTGGTGCAATGTCTTGACTTGGACATTGGCCCATAATCTTCTGCAACTAATCCTTAAGGTCCATGCTTTTCCTGAAGGTGATTAATCGATGCTAAGGTCTCAAAGGGCATGGAGTTAATGTCAGTCATACCACTCTCTATTTCCAGTGCATTGGGGAAGAAACATCTCCCAGGATCTCACAGGTATGCACTAATGTCTAGCTGCCCTTGATCAAGCCCACCAAGGCATTGAGGTCTAGGCAGGCTCTAATCTGGCTATCTTCATCTTTTTCTGGGTCTAAATCTGTATGTTCTGATAGCTTGGTAGGCTCATAGTCAAAATCCCCAGAAGAGGGCTCCACTGGCTTATCCTTGGTTCTCACTCTCTCCCCATGAAATGAGAGAATCTTCCCAGAGGGCTGCGACTTCACTCATTTTATCAGGAAAATAGCTAATGCCTTCCCATTAAGGTTAGAGATGCAAGAGGAACCCAGGGGTTCCTGACATGACAGTAGGCTTTGCCATAATATATATATAAAATATCTATCTCTCGAAAGTTCATTGCCACCAAAACAGTTTTGTTTTTATGGATGTTTGCCTGTTAGCCTGTTAGCCATGCATTTCAGTTTACTTATTTACCTATTTTAGCTATATAACGTCTTTATTTCGACAATTTCCAGTCGCCATCTATTTTTTTTTTTTAATTTGTCAATTGTTTACATCTATCTTTTTGAGTTTTTAAATAACTTATATGCTACAAGATGTTCACTTTTTTTTGGGCCACCATGTATGTATGTGTGTGTATGTATGTATTGTTTGTCCCGTATGTCCTGTATGAAGGTTGCCTGTAGCTAGGGAGATCCCAATTATGAGGGGATCACCTGCTACAAGTAACTTGCAATGCTTGTCGGACCAGCAGGATATCAAATTCTCGTATACCTGTCCATGTCCTCTAGGAATAGTCCCCAGATGAAGCTTTTTATCAAAGACTGAAGCAGTGTTCTCCCCAGGAATTTTTGCCAGCAAGTTGGCAGGAAGGAGTATCTGGGTGGGCTATGCTATAAGATGAAAGGCAGCAGGCAAAGTAACTAGCTGTCTTTCAGGAAATTCCATATGTGGTGTTTGTCACTGTGTCTAATTCATTCATATTATATTTACATATGCTGTTAGATTTAAGTGTTAGAAAATTAGTTAAATCATCTTTTTCAATTCCTGCTCGTTGTTTTTGCCATGTCAGTTCATTGGATTTGTTAGCCAGGTGGTCAGTAGAATCAGCCAGGTAGCATGCACATTCAAAAGGACCCGGGGAAAATATCGTTGAAGAGATTTTCTGCAGTGATATGCAGCAGGAAGCTACATGTATGTACAGTTATGCATCTCAGAGTCTTCCAGTATTTTAGCTAATCTGAAGAGGCTTATTCACCTGGACTCTGTTGGATGACATCACTCAATTGTGAGGACTTATCTTCTGTCCACAGAATAGCTTGGTTATACCAAGATATAGTAGTGAATGTGCATAATTTATATCTGTGTGATTTATATGCAGATTAGGAAGAATTCAGATAAGAAAAATACCCAGCACTGGTTTGCTTGGTTGTTGTGTGATTTCATTTTATCTTGTACCAAGTAAAACAAAATCACTTAAGGCCAAGCTCTTCAGAGAGGAGACAACCTTTGTGTCAATACCCACTTTCACAAGTGCACAGTTTGCATGAATGATCACTTTTTGAAAATTCCTTCCATGATTATAGCTAATGCCACCCCACCCCCTCCCAAAAAAACAGCAAGCATTTTCAGTCTGGTTAAATTAGTCTGCAGATTATTGAAGGCTGTAAATAGAGGACATTTATTAACTTCTGGTGCATTAATATCTTGGTACTTGAATTTGCACATATTAAAGTTAGGGTATGGAGACAACATTAAGCTTCATTTTAAAAAATTTCAGAGCTGTCTAAATAGCATAATGCTGCATCTTTTTCTCAGTATTTAAAATTATTTAAGCTGCATGTTATGGCTGATGGAGATGTACTTGTGCTTCAGGTTTTAATGTGTGCAGGGTGTGATTGAGAGATGAATCCTTGGATCAAGGAGTATGAGACATTGCATACAGCTGATGTTGAAACCTTGAAGGAATGTGTGTGAGCGGCTTTAAGGTCTACTGTACTTCACTGCATAAGTAAATGTACACTATTTTTACCATTTTATATTTTTCTTAAGTGACCACTGTACCAAAGTGCATTAATTAAGGCTGTCACAAATATTAATACAGGCTAGTAGTGCCAATATGTGTAAACTAGCTTGTGGATAATGAGATTCAAAACCATGCCAGATAGCTTATTAATGTAGTGACAAAGCACATATGCAGAATGTTTCAGATACACTTCCCCAAGATGCAGTTAAGGTGTTTTATGCTAATGTATGTAGTTTATACCATCTGCATCTATGAGTGTACTTTAAGAACTGGACTTTATTTGTATCTTGTTAGTACTGACAATAAATATGTACTTTAGTATATAAACCCCTAAATCTTTAACATGGAATTAAATAAACCATTAATGAGGGGGTTGTGGGTTAAGGGGCCATAAGGTTTTGTGTTTTTTTTTTTTTTCTTTCCCCCTCCCTTCATCTTTGCTGTCTTTCAGTTTTATAGAGAATCTCTTAAACTCTGAATTTCTTTTGATGTTCTGCTCTGTGCTTCATCTAGAAATCTTGAAAATTCATTGTGTTCTACTTGAAATATGGACGGTTGCTTTTTAACTTCAAACCCTTATTGCATAGTGACAGCATCTATCTGTCCCTTTTTCCAGGCTTATGTTAAATTCTTAGGTAAACTCAAATGAATGCATTGTTTTGATGTAGGAAGAATAATCTTGGCTGACATGCAGTAGTCTCACATTATTTTAGTTTGTCGCTACCACACTACAGGGTTTTCATCTTCACTGTCTTCTGCTGTGCAAGGATCAGATGTGATAGTTGAAAAAAGATCAGCCTGCTCATCTAGTCTACCGACTTCTTTTATCCAGGATAAATCCCAGCTGCCAGCCAGCGTGTGACCACCTGCAAGATTTCTCCTTTTTCAAGACTATATTTTTTTGTTGGCTTCCTCCTTTGTACTGACGTATCTTGGGTAGACTTGCGTACATTTAGTTTCCTCCAGCGCTCACCCCTCTGATGCCTGACCAGAAAGCTCTGTAAGATAAAAATAGCCATCAATATTAGTGTGGCTGCTGCCCGAACATCCAGCTTCCTAGTTCTAACCCCCGCCCCCCTCCCAGCTTGCCAGATAACACAAGCGCTCATGTAGCATGGTCTAATACATAGTTATTACCATCTATGCAGCTTGCTGCGGCCCTTCTCTCCTTTTGGCTTTGAATGCTGCTCATCTCTAGCTCTTGGAACTGAGCATGTAGTCTGACAGAGCAAAGGAGCAGCTTGAGAGCAGCTTCTAGTTCAGCAGACTTATTTATTTAGCCATATTTATATACCACTGTTCTCCCATCAATTTGTTTGCCTTCATTTTTGCTTGGGGATTTTTTTTCCCTTATTTTGTATCCCCTCTCAACTTGCTCTGCCCAGTTATTACCATGAACAGCTTAGAAGTGTGGGAGACTTGAACCTGGCTATTAACACAGTGCCACTCAGCCACCAGGGCCTGGCCTATTTCTTTTTTCTGCACTGCTTGACCTTGTATAGTACCATTGTAATGTTTTTAGTGTATAAGTGTTAGAGATGTTACCATTATAGGACCAGGAATATGAAGGGGTTTTCCTTACCTTCTCTATTAAAATCTTTATCAGCCTGGTTCAAATTTCCATTATGTGATTCTTTCTGGTCATAAATTTTATGAAAATTTTAAGCAGTACCTTAGACAAGGGGTTAAACTCAGGAGTAACATTAGAAAATTATTTTGTTACAGAAAGGTTGTTAAGAATCGCCCAGGGAAGAAGTTAAAGCCAAAACAGTATTGGAATTCAAGAGAGCCTGTGGCAATCACAGAAAATCTTTAGATTGACTACACTATAACTTCACAGGAAGTGAGTTAGTACTGACATAGGGATGCTCTAGCCTCCTTTGCCATCTTGTATGGTTTAAGAGTCGCAAGACTGGATGATTCAGAGAAGGGCATGGAGTATAGTAAGAAGAGTTGAAATATTTTGAGTTTGAAGATTAGGATATTTATAAATATGGAAAAAAGTAGTACTCTACATGCAGCACTACAGTATGTTTTTCAATATACTTATTTAGCTAGTGAAATTGTAATATTGTGGAAAAATTTGGGGTGCGAGACACTTGTGTGATTGGGTGTGGTGGTTTTTTTGTGTTTTTTTCCCTTCAGGAATTAAACTATTCAGGGCACGTTGAAATTTTCAATTTGCTTTTCTCAAGTTCCCCTAGTGAGGTTATGCATTAGAAAGTTTACTGCAGTCTTGGCAAAAATCTGATGGATTTATCTTGTGATACATGTCAGTACTTCCAGCTGTGCTGAATGTGGAATGGGGGGGGGGGGGGGGCAATAACACTTGCAAATAAAAACCTTCTGGTTTTGCTAGTAACGTATACTCTTGACACTGAATTTGGTTGCAAAATGCAGTTGATTCCCATAAATTGTTGGGCTTAATCTTTGAGAGCTGGAAGAGTAGTGTGTTGGTGATGTGATGCCTGTTTGGCGATACACTAAACTGTGAACATTTTTATGGGTCCTAATTGAGTCAGCTTGTGTAGCACCAGGACTGGGGCTGTCTGAACTGATCGTGTCTTAGATCGCAGAGACTTCAGTTTGGTCCCCCCCCCCCACCTTTTATCTATGAAAATCTCAGATTATAGAGGGTACTGCAGCTGCTGTTTGTGAATAGAAACATGCACATGATGCAGTTAGATCTGTCAGCCTCTGTGCTTCCTGTACTTTGGGGCCAAAGTCCACCTTGGTAATTTACAGCTTACAGATGTTCTGTACTATTTAGTCAGGCCATGGCATGTGGGGAGATTCACCTGCTTGGTCTCCTTTGTTATTGATTGATTCATTTTATAAACTGCTAGTGTATATGAAAACATGTAATACAAAACCTTTTGCTGATACTCTGAGGAGATCTGTCAGAAGTCTGCTTCAACAGATTTTTACTTCTGGAAAAAAAAACCCCACACAGATGTGCAAGAACCCTTCCTTCCCTTTTTCTGCCTCAGCCTTCCTCTTCTCAGACAGCTGCTGCATCACCAGACTGTGAATTGGCGCTCTCTGCAAAGAACATTAGGCAAGAGCCTACTCCACTGTGGCACAAATAGTAAGGCAGAGGTGGTATGAGGGTAATTCCTTAAGCTGCCCCCTCTATTCAAAGCCATTCAGCTTCATCGGAGCTGCTATGTGCCCCATTCTCCCTGCATTAGGACTGTGGAAAGAGAATCATAAATGGACACTAATGGTTGCATAAAACAGTCATTTGTATCTTCTAACTGCTATTTTTAACTATTTTTTCCCATAAAAAATCACTGTCTATTTGTGCATGCTATCTTCTGAATCATTCAGCCTACAGTAAGCAAATAGTATAGCGTGTCATGCATATATGCTGAAACGCAACATTTCTTTTTGTGCTGGATCTATAAATGCAAATTTATGTGTTATATATATATACGAGGGGGTACCCAGAAAAAACAGGAAGAATTTTTTAAAAGCTATTTATTTCAAATTCTTTACAAAACAACCTTATCCCCTTCAAAATACTCTCCATTACAACTGATACATTTGTCCCACCAGTGCTTCCACTGTTCGAAACATTTTTTGTAGTCATCTTTAGAAACGGCTGACAGCTCCTCCCTCTTTTTTTTTCTTGACTTCTTCAATGTTGTCAAATCGGTGTCCTTTCATGCCCCTTTTCATGTGTGGAAATAAAGTCGCACGGAGCCAGGTCAGGCGAGTAAGGAGTGTGGGGCAGCGGAACCATGCCATTTTTAGCCAAAAACTGTCTAACAGAGATGGCTGTGTGTGCAGGTGCGTTGTCGTGGTGGAAGAACCAGTCTCCTGTCTGCCACAAATCGGGTCTTTTTTGACGAACACTGTTGCGCAATCTTCTTAAAACTTCCAAATAAAAGGTTTGATTGACGGTCTGACCTGGGGGAACAAACTCTGAATGAACTACCCCCTTGGCATCAAAAAAGCAAGTCAGCATTGTTTTGATGTTTGATTTGACTTGACAACATTTTTTTGGACGGGGTGACGATGACGTCTTCCATTGGCTTGACTGTTGCTTTGTTTCTGGGTCGTAACCATAGCACCATGACTCATCACCTGTAATGACCTTTGACAGAAAATCTGGATCAGTTTCAAGCTGTTTCAAAACACGACATGTTTCAACTCGATGTTCCCTTTGATTGTCAGTCAGAACCCGAGGAACAAACTTGGCAGCAACCCTTTTCATTCCCAAATCTTCCGTTTAAAATTCGCTGAACCGAGCTCCAAGATAACCCACTAATCTCTGACAGTTGATCAATTGTCTGTCGATGGTCTGTGAGCACAAGCTCTCTAATTTTTTCAATATTTTCGTCGATTCGGGCAGTTGATGGATGCCCAGAATGAGGTTTGTCATCAATCGATATGTTGCCATTTTTAAACCGAGCAAACCACTGGTACACTTGACTTTTTCCCATAGCGTCATCTTGATAGCTGTTTTCAACATTAAAACAGTTTCAGCAGCATTTTTACCGAGTAAAAAACAAAATTTCACAGCTGCATGTTCATTTAAACTTGTCATGATAAAAAAAAGAAACAAGAACAAAACAGCGCTAGCAAAAACAATCACTGCAGATGAACAGAACAAGCCAGGTCGACAGCACAGGCGGCACTGAACTGACAATGAGTTGCACTATACACGCCTAGCGGCAGAAGTGCATACTACACAAGCTCCTCCCACGGCAATGTTGTTCCTGTTTTTTTTGGGTACCCCCTCGTATATATGTATATATATGTGTGTGTGTGTGTGTGTGTGTGTGAAACATATATTCTAACTTACAGTGATTTTATAACAGCAACACCCCAACCTCAATGGGCAATTGTGCAAGGAGCATACCAAAAATATAGCATGTGGCTCACTCTAACATTATACCCATATCTACCCCACTACTTAATCCAATAGCTGTCCCCTCCTTCTTCCTCTCCCTTTGTTTCCTTTCCACCTTACATTTTTTTACACATCACTACGCTTCATCCCTAGGTGCATGTGAACCTGTTGCACTTTCTTACACATTTAGCAATGCACTGCGCTCCTGTGGGGTCATTGTGTTCAGAACAGGCATCTATAGCTCTGTGAAGAGTTCCCAATGCTTCCCCCCCCCCCAAGTTGTTTTGCTGTTAGCCATTCATCTGTGTTAACTCTAAGAAAGCCAACTCCCATTGGCCCACCACTGGGGGAACCCCCTCAATCCAATGGCCCAACGGCACCTTTTTTACCACTAAAAAAACTATTTCCATAAAGGACCTTTGCTGTGGGTCTACCATTGCCCTGTCACTTCCCAACTATGGAAGAGACAAATTTCCAACCGTTGGGGGGCCTGCCTTGCCAGCATACCAGCCATCCTAGAACAGGCCTGTGACCACAAGAACTGCACATTGGGACATTTCCAAAATTTATGTAGCAGTGTACCCACCTCCAACCTACACCACCTATATTTATCATCATCCTTTAATCCTTCTTTAAAAGCCCACCTATTGGTTATGGATGCTCTCCATAGGAACTTGTATTGCATTTTCTGCAGGTAGACTCATTTTACACCGAGGGGAATCCTTGTAAAAGCATTCTGCAGTTGTTCCAAGGTGATCCCCTCTGTACCATCCCCCACTCACTTCTCCAACAGAAGGGACAGATAGCGCTGATCGCCTATAGGGCATACAATGCGTCTGCCGCCTTCTGTAGGAACCTCCCTCCTCATTTCCACAAATAAATCTTTCGGGCTGCGAGATTTGACAGGAGTGGGAGTCCTTTTCAATATTTCACCTATGTAATGTCGTGTCTGTAAATAACAATAAAACTCATGTTTTAGGCAGTATTTCAGATTTAGGTTTTGAAAGCTGTCAATACCCACTCCTCCCTCTCTGCACATATCTCTAATACACAA
The DNA here is from genome assembly GCA_033557465.1 of Ichthyophis bannanicus. Lineage (NCBI taxonomy): Eukaryota > Metazoa > Chordata > Amphibia > Gymnophiona > Ichthyophiidae > Ichthyophis > Ichthyophis bannanicus. The sequence goes on from CM066040.1 coordinate 91,291,515, forward strand.
TAGACCTTTCTGAGCCCACCCCATGAAGGTCTTGGAGACAAAACCCAGTTGGAACTCTGGATTCCTCACTAATGGGAGCAACTGGGAGCGATTCCAATCCCACCTATATCTCATACATAGGGCATGCCATGCCTCTCTCAATGCCCCCATATAAGTCCTACCATGTAGGCACTCTGGTAGATCTCGACTATGGGTATGTAGGATGTACAAACAATGATATGGGGCATATATCCAATTTAGTTGTCATGTTGGAGCACAACCTGCCTCCACCGACCAGAGCCCCGAGAGGTGTCGTGCCATATATCAGAGGTTGTAATTACATACTGAAGGAGGACCTAAACTCCCTTTTTCTCGTTGGCCCATTAGAGAAGTCAGAGGGATACGAGCTCGTCTTCCCCTCCATAGAAAATAGCCCAGATGTTCAAAGCACTTACAATCTTTACCTAAGACCCAAATGGGCAGAATGCAGAGCACATAGAGCCATCTTGGAAGCTCCACCATTGTGAATAACACTATTTGACCCCTCAGGGATAATGGCAAGGTGACCCATCTATGAAATGTTATCTGAGCTCTCCAACATTCCTGGTATATTACTTATACAGTCGCTCAAGGACATCTGGTAGTTAAATACCTAAGTATTGGATTGAGCTAGTTGCCCAGGTCAGAGGGAAAGCACCCTTCCACTGTTTTCTAACTCGTCCACCCATGTCCAGTGCCATGGATTTGACATTGATTTTAAGCCCAGAGAAATCACCAAAGTGGGCAATCAGCTGAAGTGCCCGTGACAATGATGCCTGTGGGTTTCTCAGGCAGAGAAGCAAGTCGTCAGCAAATGCACTTAGCTTCAACTCCTTCTCCTTACCCATTCGCACTCCCACTACTTGTGCATCACTTTGGATTGCATGTAGAAGAGGTTCCAACAAGAGTACAAACTGGAGGGGGGACAGGGGGCATCCCTGCCTCATACCTCTTCCCAGTGTAAAGGGATCAGAGAACTCCATTCACCCCCACTTTTGCCTGTGGGATGGTGTATAAGATCTGAACCCATTGCAGAAAGGCACCTACAAATCCAAAACTTTGCAGAACATCCCAAAAGTACTGGCAAACCACTCTGTCAAATGCTTTTTCAGCGTCTAAGCTGACTAATAACAATGGTGCCTCCTCCTTTTACACACCACTCCATCCCCAGGATCAGTTTTGCAATGTTCCTAGTGGCATCCTGCCCTTGCACAAAACCCATCTGCCATGGGTCAATTAATGAGGGTAGGAGAGGGTTCAGTCTACCCGCCAGGATCGAAGCCAGAATTTGTATGTTGAAATTTATCAATGATATAGGCCTATAAGAAGCTGGGTCCTGCAAATCCTTCCCCTCTTTCAGTATTACAGTAATGTCTGCACATCTCATATCTCTGGGGAAGCGTCCCTCCTGGAATACTGTTTCTTACATTGCCAGCAAGGTGGGGTAATTTTGAGTTCAAGTATCTTATAGTACTCCAACCCAAATCCATCTGGACCCGGGGTCTTATGAAGCTTACCTGCCCGAATTGCTTTCTGTATCTCCCCTCCCGAGATAGGGGCATTCAACACCCGTAGATCTTCCTCTCTTAACTTAGGGAGACCCAGCTTATCTAAAAACCTCCGACTCTTCTCATAGTTCCTTTCCTCTTCTGTGTACAGTTTTGCATAGAAATGTCTAAATATGGCTGCTATCTGATATGGTTGGTGTAGGGCTCCTTCCTCACTCCGTAGGACCGGAACAAAGTGTGTACCCCCAGAGTCTCTAACCACTCTGGCCAACAATCTCCCGGATCTGTTACCAAATTTGTACAGCTGATGTTTATAGTATTGCAGAGACATATAGGCCCTCCTCTGAAGTAGCTCATAAGAGCCGCTTGAACTCTAGTACACTCTTGTTGAATGGCGCTATCCCTTGTTCTGCTTTGTCGCCGCTGTAGCGCACGTAGGGTGTGCTCCATTACTAGTAGACTGCGGTCTAAGTGTTTAAGCCTTTGAGTAGTATAATTCAGAGGTACTCAAATCCAGTCCTGGAGGGCTGCAAACCAGTCAGATTTTTGGGATATCCCTAATGAATATGCATGAGAGAGATTCAAATACAATGGAGACAGTGCATGCAAATATATCTCATGCATATTCATTAGGGATATCCCAAAAACCTGACTGGTTTGCGGCCCTCCAGGACTGGATTTGAGTACTTCTGGTATAAGTTATAATAGCCCCCCTCATTACTGCTTTACTTGCTTCCCAGAACAAGAGTGGTGAGCAGTTAGGAGTATTATTGAACGCTGTATATTCCTCCCACTGTTTTTTGAGGTATGTCCTAAAGTCTTTATCATCCCACAAGTATGTGGGGAAACGCCAACCGGTCTTTACCAGGCCTCGGGTATCCCAATTCACCCAAACCATCCCGTGGTCTGAGACCACTACTGACTCAATTCCTGCCTGGGAAATTTGTGCAAATCCTCCTTCGCTCACCAAAATGTAGTTTGTGCGACCAAGTCAAATATGCTCTAGATTGGTGGGTATATTGCCGCGACCCAGGGTGCAAGGCATGCCACACATCAACCAAGGCACCCATCCTGCACAGGTACCCAATCCCTTTTTTGGACCAGGCCCCTTTTTCGCATCCCCCTGACTTATCGAGCCTTGGGTCATGTGGGCAGTTAGTCACCTGCCATGATCAGCTTTTTCCCCTCTGATTTCATAATAAGCTTCAACAAATCCTTAAAAAAAACCATGATCGTATACATTTGGGGCATAGACGTTACCTATTCAAAGTTCCTCTGTGTATAACTTTGCTTGCAAAAAGATCTTCCATTTGGGTCAACGTCACAGTTACTCACGTCCAATGGCAAGCCTTTCTTTATTAACACCACCACCACCCCTGCCTTTCTGGTTCCCGATGATGCCCCATATGTTTTCACCACCCACTCTCTCGCTAGCTTTTCATGCTCCACAGTACTCAAATGGGTCTCCTGCAGCAAAGCGATTTGTGCTCCTTTCCCCTTGAGTGCCTGGAGTACTTTGGTACGTTGAACTGGCGATCCAATCCCCCCTACATTCTTTATATTATGCATCATATCTTGTCATTAGTTTAACATTACTCATTCAATTTTGTTCTTTAAGCTCTAGGAGCTGCCCAGCCCCGGCCCCGAATGTGCGCTCTAGTATCTCTAGGGTACACTTCATCCTACTTTGTTGTCTCTCTTTTCCCAAACGCCACCCCCACCCTCCCACTGCTACACCTTCCCTCCCCCTCCCCATCCTACCCACCCTTTCTCTCTTGCCTCCCCTCCCAGAACAATACACACAGTAAGCCCCACAACTCAACTGGAACACACTTCTCCCTCCCAAACTCCCAACATGCCCAGACCTTCCTCCCCCTACTCCCCTCTCCCTCCCAACAGTCTAGCTAGCCATAGCTAATATCCCCAAGGGGATGGATCACAGTTCACACTTCCGGGCTGCCCCCTTCTTGGCAATGAAGGGAAAGGGGGGAACCCCCCTGTGACTGCCACTCTAACATGTCACTCTCGAATAGGTCCATCCAGTAATTCCTGTTTCCAACTTCTGCCACTTCAGCTTACTCCAACGAATATCCTCTAAGTCTATTCTGTCATAATGTGTGACATCTGTCCATACCAATCACTAGTTCTTTGTCTGTATCCTGTATCTTCTCCTGCTGCAGAGTGGCAATGAACTTCTGTGCTGCTGAGGTTTGCTCAGATGTGTGCGCTGCCCCCTTATGAAATATTCTCAGGATAACTGGGTAACTCAAAGCAAAGCGTATGCCACATTTTGCCAGCTCAGTACATAGTGGCAAAAATTATTTCCTTTTTTGCAGCTAGAGCTGCCGAATAATCCTGAAACATGAGTATGGTTTTGTCTAGCTTTAGGGCTCGCTGCTTCTGGTAGGCCTGCAGGAGCGCTGCTTTGTGCTGAAAATTTAGTATCTGTGCCAGCACCGGTCTTGGCCTCTCTTTTCCCTCCATTCTCTGGCCCAGCCTGTGTGCTCTTTCCACCCTAATTTTCCCTTGCATGTCCGCCAGGCACAGTTCTTTCGGTAGCCATACCTCAAACAGGCTGGGTAGCTGCTGCTCTGTCCATGTCTCTGGTACTCCCACCAGGCGTAGATTATTTCTTCTGGACCTGTTCTCGAGGTCATCCACCTTTTGTAAGTGGTGCATTAATTTGTTTTTGATGCTTCTGGCTATCCCGCTCCAACCAAAGTTCGCTGTCTTCCAGCGTTGTTACTCTTTGTTCAACCTCTTCCACTCTGCGAGTTATTTCAGTAAAAGTCTCTCCCATCTCCTCTAGTTTTTTCAACACAATATAGAATTTAGGCTCCAGCAGCTTAACTACTTCTTGCGCTAATTCCTCGGAGCCCGATTCCACACTTCCCCTGAAAATCCGGCAGGTCACAGACTCGTGGCGCGGCTGCCATTTTGGTCTCTCGGTCCATGCGGTTTTTCTCTTTTTGCCTCTGACCATATGCCGCTTTTCCACTTTCCAAATTATCAAACGCCACACTAGGTTTCCTGTTACCTTAGCCTCTACTCTCCCTCACTCTAAGGGGCTTGTTTACAAAGCCATGGTAGCAGTTTCCCATCGTTATTGGAGCTGCGGCCCCATTGAAATCAGTGGGGCTGTGACTGTAACAATCGGAAACTGCTACCGTGGCTTTGTAAACAAGCCCTTAAGAGATTTTCCATTTGAATTATAAGCAAGCTCAGGGATGTGGCTCAGGAGCACGATAAGGAACGTCCTCACCCGCTCATGTGATCACATGATCTAGATTCAAATTTAAAAGAACAAGCACTTTGTATAAAGTGCTCTGTAGTGTGTGTGTGGTGTGTTTTTTTTTTTTTTTAAGATTTATACTGTCCAGCAGACTTCATCGAAGGATGTGCAGTAAATGGGATAACCATTTGACATATATGGTTTAGTAATCCAATATGGAAATAGAACCTTTTAAAGACATGAATGAGGTGTTTTGGGGCTAGTAGACTTTGTGCTAACTCCTGCCTGGAACATGGGTTGGGAATGTAGAGTCCCAGACCTTCTGGTGTAAGGATGTATGCTTTGGAAAATGTTAATGCTGTTGTACAGGGGTGGTTTCCTGTTCTTTGGGGGTGTGAACTATGTGGTGCAGATAGAAAAAAATTGGGATGTGCAGGAGGCAGAGATCCTTCTTGTATGCCCTCAGATCTGTCGCCACCCTGCCTGGCGCAGCAGGTGATGTTTATATACCTTCTTACATAGTCCACTAGCCTGAATCTGTTTTGTTCAGGGTAGCAGCAACTCTTCAGATCTCTTTCTAGGATTCCTGTTTTCAGTGGGAGGGGAAATGCTGTGTGTTTTCTTTTTCATCATTCTGGTCCATCGAGTGCAGAGATTCAAAAGTGCCCCTGTGAACTTTTTTTTTTGTTTGTTTAAAAAGAGGAATTTGAAAAAAAGTTGTGTACAGAATGTCTTTGGAACTTTTATTTACTACATGTAGCACACACTGTTCCATCCTCAAGGGGATGGACTGTTTGTGTGTACTCCACTGTGAAAGGATTTGACTTTCTTGGATCCATCTTTTATGTAACTACCATTCTAATATAGTATCTATATGTGTGTGTGTGTCTAAACATAGCTGGCCTGGTTTGGTTCCTGGTTTGAGGTCCTTAAGTCTTGTTAACCAATAGACTTTGAACAAATTGACAAGCAGCCAATCAACCATGAGGCCAAGCGGTTACTCAAATGGTTTCCTTTTGCTCAAAGTTGCTGAAAGAAGCTTCCCACCTCCGAGCTATAAAATTATCTGGTGTAACATTTTCTAAAATATGAAGTGTGATCAAAAAGTATCGAGACTTGTTGTGTAGCTATATAACAATATGTAGCACCACAGTGCTTTTTAGGCATGCAGTAACTTAGTTATGTGCTCTGCATGTGCAGAGTGTATTGTGGTTGCAGCACACCTATACGTTTTTAAATCACGTGATGTTTGGTATTATGTAAAAGCAGATCATCAGATTTGAGTGAAAAAAAATCGAACATCAAAGTTTTTAAGTGTATGACGATGAATGCATGAGTTGTGCTAGAGTTTGGTACAAATGTTTCCAAGAGGGCTGCCAAAGTGACAATAACGAAGGCTCTAGAAGGCCACGCATGAGCAGGAATGAAGACAAAAATTGAAGCAGTGCGTGCTGCAGTATGCTCAAACTGCTTGAGTACTGGGGAGCTTGCTGAGGACATATTCATCAGTTTCAGGTCAGTACTGTCCATTCTTACTGTCTATTTGGGGATGAGACTCCTGTCCCCTGACCAAAAAGATTAACTATCTGCAGCCAGGGGTGGTTGGAATGTATTGAAAGTGACTGATTTCATCAAAAGATTCATTGGTGATGACTCATGGGTTTATGGTTATGAACTGGAAACTAAGGCTTGATCTTCACAATGGAAGACTCCAAACTCTACTAGACCCAAGAAAACATGTCAGGTGAGGAGCAATATTAGTCATGCTTTTCTTTGATTCCCTGGGACTTATTCATCATGAGTATGCTCCAAAAAGGCCAGACTATCAATAAGGAGTACTACGTCCAAGTTCTGACTTGTTTGAGACATACAGTTCGTTGTAAGAAGCCAGAGTTGCACAGGAATGGTGAATGGTTGCTTCATCACAAAAATTCTCCAGCTCACGCATCGCATCTTGTCCAGCAGTTCTTGGCCAAACACCAAATTCAGCAAGTCTTTCAGCCTCTGTACTCGCCTGACCTCACACCCTGTGACTTTTTATTTCCAAAACTGAAATTACCACTGAAAGGAAGGAGATTTGATGACTTCGAGACCATTGAGCAAAATTTGACACAGCAGCTTCACAGCATAATGAGACATTTCCAGATTGTTTCCAGCAGTGGCAGAAATACTGGAGAAAGGGCCTCCAGACACAAGGCAGCTGATCCCAGATGAAAATCAATCTGCTGAATCATCTGGGTGATATTTCTGGCTCGCTGAACCTTCCGCCACCGGCTGCAGCACCAGTCTGTGCTGGTCCAGACTGACAACCAAGTCACAATGTTCTACATGAACAAACAAGGGGGCACAGGGTCGTACTCCCTTTGCCAGGAGGCGGTAGCCCTCTGCTTCTGTGTGACAAGCAGAAGGATGCTCCCAAAATGGCTTCCCAGTTGTTTCGACTCTGGGGTGTCCCCCTAGTGTGGTGCGGAAGAATTGAAGGAAATATCGATACATCAAGAAGGTGTATTACAACTATTAGATAAACTGAAGAGTAGCAAATCACCTGGGCCGGATGGTATACATCCAAGGGTGTTGGAAGAACTGAAATATGAGATTGCAGACCTGCTATTAGTAATCTGTGAACTATCATTAAAATCATCTCTAATACCTGAAGATTGGAGGATGGCCAATGTAACACCATTTTTTTAAAAGGGTTCCAGGGGTGATCTGGGAACTACAGACTGGTGAGCCTGACGTCAGTACCGGGGAAAAATGGTAGAAACCATCATAAAAAATAAAATTACTCAGCATGTAGATAGTCATGGCCTAATGGAAGACAGCCAAAATGGCTTTAGACAAGGAAGATCTTGTCTTACTAATCTGTTATGTTTTTTGAAGGTGTGAATAAACAGGTGGACAAAGGTGAGTCGGTTGATATAGTGTATCTGGACTTTCAGAAAGTCTTTGACAAGGTCCCCTCATCAGAGACTTTTGGGAAAACTAAAGCATCATGGGATAGGAGTCAGTGTACTACTGTGGATCAGGAACTGGTTAAGACAAAAAGCAGAGGGTAGGTCTAAATGGCCAATTTTCCCAATGGAGAAAGGTGAATAGTGGTGTACCCCAGGGATCTGTGCTGGGTCCGCTACTTTATGACATATTCATAAATGACCTGGAAAGTGGAATAACGAGTGAGGTTATCAAATTTGCAGATGACACAACTATTTAAAGTTGTTAAAACCCAAGAGGATTGTGGAAAATTGCAAGAGGATCTTGATAAATTGGAAGACTGGGCATCAAAATGGCAGATGAAATTTAATGTGGACAAGTGCAAAGTTATGCACCTAGGGAAGAAGAACCCAAACTATGGTTACACGATGCAAGGTTCCACACTAGGAACCACCACCCAGGAAAAAGATTTAGGCGTCATTGTGGATAACATATTAAAACCCTCGGCCCAGTGTGCAGCGGCGGCCAAGAGAGCAAATAGAATACTAGGTATCATAAGGAAAGGAATGGAAAATAAAACAAAAGGTATTATAATGCCTCATATCGTTCCATGGTGAGACCGCACCTTGAATATTGTGTGCAATTCTGGTCACTGTATCCTTAAAAAAGGATATAGCGTTATTAGAAAAGGTTCAGAGAAGAGGCACCAAAATGGTAAAGGGGATGGAAGGATACTCCTATGAAGAGAGGCTAAAAAGGTTAGGGCTCTTTACCCTGGAAAAGAGACAGCTGAGGGGAGATATGATAGAAGTCTATAAATTAATGAATGGAGTGGAACAGGTAAACGTAGATCGATTGTTTACGTTATCAGAATATAGAAAGACTAGGGGACATGCAATGAAGCTACAGGGTAAACTATTTAAGACTAATAAAAGAAAATATTTTTTCACTCAACGTGTAATCAAACTCTGGAATTTGTTACCGGAGGATGTAGTAAAGGCTGTTAGTGTAGCTGGGTTTAAAAAAGGTTTGGACAAGCTCCTGGAAGAAAGGTCCATAAATCATTATTAAGAAGGGACCCAGGATATCAATGCTTGACCCCAGTACAAGCATTGCGGAACCTGTGTCTTTTGGGGAACTGCTAGGTACGTATGACCTAGACTGGCCACTGTTGGAAACCGGATACTGGGCTTGATGGACCTTGGTCTGACCCAGTATGGCATATCTTATGTTCTTATGTAAAGTGTTTTATTGGAAGGCGACTACTTTGAAGGAGACTGAGTGCAATAACTGTCAGTATTATACTACTTGTGTCATTGTATAAGTCTCAATACTTTTTGATTGCATCTTCTATGCCCCTACAGAGAATGGGGGGGGGGGGGGGTGGTTCTCTTCTCTTCTCTCTAGTTTGTGACTATTTATAATACATATATAGCTTTCTGGATTCTACTATCCAGAAAATTCTGGGTGAGAACTCTTCTGCATCTCAATCCAGCTACTGACCCTTCTCCCTCCTCCCATATTTCATAGTTTTAGGTCAGCTGTGTAGTGCTCTATAGATGCTCTGCTGATCGGAAACTTGGCTGGCTTGAGAGTAGAGAGGCATTGGTGGTAGCTTGAGTGGGTTAGGTCTGTACTCCTCCATTTTATTTATTTAGATTGGAAAGGGTTGTGTTTTTCTTTTTTTAAGTTAAACAAACAAAAAAAAAAACCACCCCCAAAAACTTAGGAACCAACCAACAGTTAGAACACAGCACACAAACCTATTTTCTTTGTAAACTTTTTTATTTTGGCTTACTGTCTTGTCTGTTTTAGATCAGTTTTGTTTTTTTGTTTGCATCTATCTGTTTTTTGGCTTGTGGGGTTTTTTTTTTTTTTTTGCCCTTTTAAATCCCTTTTTTCACCCTTTTCTCAGTTTCTGCTAGCCTTTTTAACAGCTCCTCTTTCCCTTAGTCTTCTCTAATGTGCAGGCAGGAGCAGTTGAAGCCAGAGTCTCTTTTTAAGGCCTGGTCTTCCAGAGTAGTTTTGTCTGCCTTGGCTGGCTGTAGTAGTAGCAGCTCCTTCATGACTTGAGGGGGCTGCAGGTACCAGAGGTAGTCATTTCTTTTGACATCCGCGTAACCAGGTATCCATGATTTCCTTTCCCCTCCCCCTTCCACACAGGGTGTAATACCTTTTTGTGTTCTTAATGAGGTCACGTGGCAAGGTACTAAGCCCTCTTTCCTTATCGTCACTCCAGTCCAGTCCCTTTACTTCTGGGTTGCGTAACCCTTCCAGCAGCTTGGAGGCTGAGTCAAACCCTTTTGAGGCTGGTTGGGTATAAATACCCCTGGCACCACCCCTAAGCCCCAGTAATCTCAGCCTCCAAGCAGCTGGAGGGTTCCGTAAGCCAAGGGCTTACTGGAGTCTCCCATTTAGTCCCTTTGTTTGAAGTTCTATAATTAATTTAAAGGATTTTTTTGTACCTCTTTTATTTCTTTAATTTTCTAAGTTGCTTTAGTCCTATTTTGGTAGTGCCCCTTTAAGTTTTTGCTGCTTCTCTCTCCCCTCTCCTCCCCCCCCCTCCTCTCTTCTCCGGCGATCGGGCTTTCTTCTTGCAAGGCCTCTTTACCAGTGGGAGAGGTTCTACTCACCAAAGAGGTTTGCCGGCGGCAGGGGGTGATCCATGGGATATCTCCATTCCCTCCAGCTCTCTGGCCTCAGCAACGGACCCTTCCGCCTCGCGCCGAAGCCCTCAGGCGGCTGAGCGCTTGAGGCTCCAAAGCGCCGTCCCTCCTCACTCCCTGCTTGGCGAAGCAGCTCGGGAGTGGTCGGGGGTTGCAGTCGGCTGCAGAAGCTCGCCTCTCAACTGATTGCAGGTACGGCGGTGCAAGCCGACCCGCCGGGTCCCGGCCTGCTCTCCATGTGGCTGAGGCCCAGCCACGTGTAGTACTCCAGAGGGCGTTTTGCGTTCCCGGAGCTCAGCGCGGATCGTGGAAGGCTATAAAAACCGCAAATACAGGGTTTTTTCTCCCCATATACATATATATATATATTGGAGCAGCCTTCAATTTAACTTAATTTTACTTATTTCTTTAATTTTCTAATGTTTTCATAGGATTTCTTCGGAGAGTGTGGGGGGAAGAAGTTTGGGATCTATTGCAGTCCAGGGTTATAACCCAGTAGGTAGCCTAGGGTTGATCCCCATAAATTTGTCCCTTTTTTATTTCTTTAGTTTGGTCCTTTTCTAGTTTTAGTGCCTTTATTTGGAGCAATGTCCAAGCTACGGTGCCCGTCTTGTGGCATCCGCAGGGGCACGGCCTCAGAGGCAGGGATCTGCAGGGGTTGCACTGCAGAGGCTGCCTCTGTGGAGCAGGGCATACAATTGTCCATTTCACAAATTAATGAGGGTCCAGTGGAGCATCTGGAAGGAGAAAGAGCCCTGCATCCCTCCGCCCTCGACCTCTGAGTTTCCCCCTCCATCCCTGCCCCCCCCCCTGTCCTTGGGGAAGAGGGCCCCTGTGACCTGTTTTCACCCGAATTCGTCCTTTTGCTGCACAAAGCCTACTGCATGTGCAAACGGGCTAGGGGCCGGAGTCCAGAGCTCAGGGAAAGAAGGCTTGGGGGTTAACCCAGGGAAGCCCATTCCCCAGGATTCCGGCATCCCATCTAAGCGCGTGAGGCTAGCGAGCGAAGAGCCGCCCGCTTCCCCTCCTCACGACACTCAGGAGGAGGAGCTCTCCGATAAGGAGAGAGGGGATGAAGAGGAGGAAGGAGAGATCCCGGAGGAAGATCAATCCCGCATAGTGCGAGTCTTTTGTCGGGAGGAGCTTCCGGGCCTCATCAATGAGTCCCTAAAGGTCCTCAAGGTGGCTTCTGACACCCCAACAGATGAAGCGCTGGAGGATCCCCTGATCCAAGCAGTCAGAAGGTCTCAAAATGTATTCCCTATACACAGGGTCGTCCGCCAGATGATTCAGGAAGAGTGGGACCAACCTGAATCCTCCCTGAGGGGTGTGCGGTCTATGACACGCCTTTATCCAGTACCGGAATCGGACAGAGATTTGCTGAAGTCGCCCAAGGTGGATGCGGCGGTATCTGCAGTTACTAAGAAGACGACTATCCCAGTAGAAGGTAGCGTGGCTCTGAGGGATGCACAGGATAGAAAATTGGACACATTGCTAAAGCAGGCCTTTGATGTTAGTGCTCTCGCCTTGCAGGCTTTGGTTTCGGGGGCCTGGGTGGCACGGGCTTGCCTGAGGTGGTCCCAACAGCTTCAGCTGTCAGAGGGTACCGCAGGAGACGTACAACCAATTGCAGCTAAGTTGGAGTCAGGAGCAGCCTATCTGGCGGATAGTCAGTACAATCTCATCAGGAGCCTAGCGAAGAGCATGGCATCCGTAGTCGCAGCTAGGCGCTATTTGTGGCTCCGCAATTGGGCAGTCGACTCTTCCTCAAAGGCGCGACTGGGTTGCCTTCCCTTTAAGGGGAGATTGTTATTCGGTGAGGACCTGGAAAAGTTAGTAAAGGACCTGGGCGAATCCAAGGGAGGCAGGCTTCCGGGAGGACTGACCGAAGCAGGCTCGCCTCCCAACACCATCCCGGAGCCAGCCAAGAGACTTCCGGAGGTTTCGGCCTTCCAGGATGAATTCCTTTCCTAGGGGTCGCTTTCCGGCCAGGGGGTCAAGCTTTAAGGGGTTCCGAGGAGCAGGGAGAGGTTTTGGGGCCTCTACCTCCTTCTCGGGACCTAGAAAATCGCAATGAGATAGAAGGGGTCCGGGCGGGCGATTTACCCTTGGGGGGCCGCCTAAGGCTATTTCTTCCCGCCTGGACCCGGGTCACGTCCGATCAGTGGGTCCTGGAAGTGATCAGAGAAGGTTATGCCCTCGAATTTGGGAAGCAGATACTTCCAGCCTTTATTCAATCCCCCTGCGACTCTCCGACAAAAAGGAGGGCTATAGAAGCCACACTGTGAAGACTTGTAGCGCTCGGGGCAGTGACTCCGGTTCCTCCAGATCAATACGGTTCCGGTCGGTACTCCATTTATTTTGTAGTCCCAAAAAAGGAAGGCTCCTTTCGTCCTATCCTGGACTTAAAGCAGGTCAATCGCTGTCTCAAGGTAACCCATTTCCGGATGGAAACCCTGAAGTCAGTCATTGTGGCCGTAAGGGCCGGGGAGTTTCTCACATCCCTGGACCTGACGGAGGCCTACTTACACATTCCGGTCCGAAGGTCTCATCAACAGTTCCTGAGGTTCGCGGTGCCAAGAGGTCATTTCCAATTTCAGGCGCTGCCCTTCAGTTTAGTTACGGCTCCCCGGACTTTTACCAAAGTAATGGTGGTCGTTGCTGCCTTTCTGCGAAAGGAAGGAATCCTGGTACACCCATACCTCGACGATTGGCTGATCCGGGCGAAATCAGAGGAGGAAAGTCGCTCGGTGACAACCCGAGTAGTAGAGGTCCTAGAGGAGTTAGGGTGGATCATCAATCGGTCAAAAAGCAAGTTGATTCCCACTCAGGAACTCGAGTATCTCGGGGCAAGATTCGACACCAGAGAAGGAAAGGTGTTCCTCCCTCGGAAGCGGGCAAAGGACCTAAGGACTCTCGTATCGCAGTTCCTGGGAAGAAGAAACCCCTCAGCGTGGCTTTACCTCCAATTACTGGGCACCATGGCTGCGACAATAGAGGTAGTTCCGTGGGCCAGGGCCCACATGCGGCCTCTACAACGCTCCTTGTTACGTCGTTGGTCTCCTCAGAATCATCCCTTGTCCGCTCCACTACCCTGCACGCCTCGAACCAGAAAAGCCCTCCAGTGGTGGAGATGTCCGAAGAACCTAGAATGCGGGACGCCTCTCGAAACTCTGCAGTGGATCCTGCTAACAACGGACGCCAGCCTGTCGGGCTGGGGAGCTCATTGCCAAGGCCAGTTTGCTCAGGGCCTTTGGTCCCCGGTGGAGTCACAGTGGTCCATCAACAGGCTGGAGTTACGAGCAGTTGCCCTGGCACTCAAGACGCTTGAGCCACTAGTGAGGACAAACACAATCCGCGTCCTCTCAGACAATGTCACCACGGTGGCCTACATCAACTGCCAGGGGGGAACAAGCAGCCCCGCCCTAGAGAAGGAGGCGGCCAGCCTGTTCCAATGGGCCGAGACCCGGTTATCGGCCCTCTCAGCTCAACACGTGGCCGGCTCAGACAACGTCACAGCAGATTACCTCAGCAGGTTCAAGGTCAACCAGGGAGAGTGGGAGCTGGAGCAGGGAGTCTTCAACCAGATTGTCTCCCTCTGGGGCCCCCCAATCATGGATCTCATGGCCCGCTACTCGTTGGCCAAAGCACATCGTTTCTTCAGCCGAAGAAAGGAAAGAATGTCCAAAGGCCTGGATGCTCTGGCCCAGAGGTGGCCCTTCGGGGGGGGGATTCTGTACGTGTTCCCTCCTTGGGCCTTGATCGGAAGGGTTCTTCAGAGGGTGGAATCCCACCAAGGCTTGGTCATCTTCATTGCTGCAGATTGGCCTCGCCGTCTTTGGTATGCGGATCTAGTGAGGTTGGCGGCCGACCAGCCGTGGCGGCTTCCCTGCAAGAAGGATCTTCTGAGGCAGGGCCCTCTCCTGATGCCTCACGTGGATCGATTCTCGCTTACGGCCTGGCTATTGAAAGGGCGCGGCTCCGGAAGCGGGGATATTCGGGTCCAGTGATTTCAACCTTGTTGAGCACGCGAAAGCGTTCCACTTGTCTTTCCTATGTGAGAGTGGCGCATCTTCGAAGCCTGGTGTGCAGAACGCCAGAAGAAACCCCTTTCAGCCTCCATCCCAGAGATCCTAGAGTTCTTGCAAGCGGGTTTTGAGAAGGGTCTTGCTCCCAGCTCTCTAAGAGTCCAACTGGCAGCCATCTTTTGCTATAGAGGCAAGGTCTGTGGGAAGTCCTTAGGGGTCCACCCGGATGTGACCAGGTTCCTGAGAGCGGTTAGCCGCCTGCGCCCACAGAAAAGATCAGTCATCCCTCCCTGGGACCTCAACTTGGTGTTAAATGCCTTGGCCAGAGAACCCTTCGAGCCAATAAAGGAAGCCTCACTTAAAGATTTAACATTGAAGACGGTCTTCTTGGTAGCCATCTGCTTGGCAAGGCGCGTCTCCGAGATCCAGGCGCTGTCCTCCCAGCCCCCCTTCCTCTCCTTTAAGGACAAGGTGGTCTTACGAACAGTTCCTTCCTTCCTCCCCAAGGTAATTTCGCCTTTCCATCTGAACCAGCCAGTTTTGCTGCCTGCGTTCCCAGCCGTCGGGCGGGGAGGGAAGGATGGCAGTCTACATCGCCTAGATGTACAGAGAGCGTTGAAGCACTACTTCTCCTCCATGGCCTCCTTTAGAAGGTCTGAATGTTTGTTCATTCAGTTTGGGGGTCCCCACAAGGGGGAGGCCGCGGCTAAGGCTTCCATCTCTAGATGGATCAGGGAAGCGATTGCTTCTGCCTATATCCTGAAGGGGAAACAGGTTCCGGCAGGTCTGCGGGCCCACTCCACGCGGGCGCAGGCCACTTCCTGGGCTGAGTACAGCCTGGTTTCTCCGATTGATATTTGCAGGGCGGCGACTTGGTCCTCGCTGCATACCTTCACCAAGCACTACAGGCTGAATGTGCAGAGGTCTGCAGACGCTAGCTTTGGGGACGCGGTAATTCGTTCCGGGATAGCGAACCCCACCCAAGTTTGAACTGCTCGGTTACATCCCAGAAGTAAAGGGACTGGACTGACGATAAGGAAGAGATAATTAGGCCTTACCTGCTAATTAGTGTTCCTGAAGGAACGACAGTCCAGTCCCTGATCCCAACCGGGCTACGAAGAATATAGCGGAATGATTCCGAGTCCGAGGCAGCGGCGAAAAGTGTGTTTGTTTGCATGGGGCAAGGGAGCCGGAGGTTGGAGAAGGCTACGGCAACCTCAGGTAATCCTTCCCCCCCCTCCTACGTCTTCTGGCCCCTGCAGGTTTCTGTTCCTACATTATAATAAAATAAAATAAAATAAATGTGTGTGTGTATATGTCAGGTTTCTACAGTTAATGGTTATGTTCGTTAAGTCTGCTTTTTCAATATATTACTGGGGCTTAGGGGTGGTGCCAGGGGTATTTATACCCAACCAGCCTCAAAAGGGTTTGACTAAGCCTCCAAGCTGCTGGAAGGGTTACGCAACCCAGAAGTAAAGGGACTGGACTGTCGTTCCTTCAGGAACACTAATTAGCAGGTAAGGCCTAATTATCTCTTCCCTATATACTGTAGCTGCTCAGTCTAGGCCTGAGGCCTACCGAATTTGCCTTTAAGCCAGAGCCTATGTTCTAGTTTTGGTGAACTTAAGGGTGGCATCAGGTTGTATCTGTCTTTGGAAATACTAGGCATGGGTGAGCTACATCGTGTTGGCCAATGTTCCCGTGAAGCTGCTTGGGAGTCTTCCACCAGTGGGGGTGGGAGAGAGGGGGTGGATGCAGTCCTGACTAAAACATTGCAGCATTCCTACTCTTCCCCCCCCCCCCCCCGCAGCATTCAAAATTTTAAAAAAACGTCCAAGGTGCATGCCATCTTATTGTCCCTACAATGCTGCACAGAAGTGTGGGGTTTTTTTTTTGGTTTTTTTTGTATTTGTTTGAATAGCAGTTAAGTGAATTACTGTAAAAAGGAAATATGAGTGAGGTCCTGAGTTGCAGGACATTGTTCTTCTGCTGATTCTACTTAAGTGCTATTACTAGTGTTCGTGTCTGTGCTTATTATTTTTGTATTTTGTTACTTTTAATAAAAATGTAAATCTATAAAATGTAGAAAATCACTCCCTGCCCCATGGTTCCTATTGCTGAAAAGTACAGTGGGGCTATAGGTTTCAATTCAGTCTTGCATAAAACAAATCCTATATGTTCCTGGTTTAAAAATATTTCTACCTTTACAACCATGAGTGTTTGCTACACTACTCATTTAGTTTTACTGGTTTAACATGTCATTCAACCTGGTGAAAATCTCTGGCCAAGGGAAAAGAAAAGAACATTGCGCAGCAAGAATCTGAAAAAAAAACACCAAAATCTTGAAAGGCATAAATCTGTCTCAATCTGCCCAACACTTTGTGTTTTTCTTCCACAGTCCAGCCCTGTGGAACTCCCTGCCCACCTCACTCCGTCTTGAAACAAATTATTTCACTTTTAAGTTACAGCTGAAAACACCTCTCTTCACCACGGCTTATAATCTCCCAGTCTCTAAAACAGTGGTTCCCAACCTTTTCTTGTTTGAGGCACCCTTGGAAAGCCTTTCAAAAGTTCCCGGCACCCTTATAAGGAAATAGATATTTAAAATCTCCGTAGCTTTTTTATTATTATTTATTTATTTGTTTCATTTCGAGAGTTTGCATGCAACAACACCTTATACCTAGTCCTAGATGATATGAGAATACTGTTTACACTGATTCTGCCTTAATAAAAAAAATAGTATTACGATACAAATATGTAATTGTGACAAGTTTTACTGTAGTTGCACAATGTATTCAAGTAGTTACAGTGTTACACTATGATACAAGACAAACACACAAATAGACCACAGTGCACCATGCATGTATACTCAGTGTGAAACTTGTGATTGATGCTTGGAACACAAACTCTTGATATCAGGTCTTATTGTTGACAATGCCACCCGCATATCGTCCTCAAGTGAAAGAAGCCTATTTCTTTGTTTCGATTTTATTGTAGCCATGGCAGAAAATGCCTGCTCGCACAGATACGATGTGGAGAAGGGCAAAAGTAGAGAAATAGCTTTCTGACCCAAATTAGGGTATTCCCCCAATGTTGCATGCCAAAAAGCTGCCAGTGTCACGTCACTCTTCTCAAATTTGACTTTCAGTGTTGAATCAGAAGACATATCAAGAAATTCGTCACGTTCTATTGCCGTGAAGTCCAGCTCTTCAGCCATGTCAGCCAGTTCGAAGGGTGATACAATCCATTCTAGTTTTTCTGTAGACAGCGATGGAAAATACTTATCAACTGCTTCTCTCAGCTGTTCCAAGTGATTAACAATCAGATTTTTTACAGTTCCAAAGCCGTTATATCCTGCTTGTTGAAGAGAAGGGAAGTTTGACACATCGTCTCTCTGAACAGCCGACTTCCATGATTTCAGCTTTCTCTGGAAACCTTTCATCTTGTTAACTGATGTTACAATTCCCTCAAGTCTTCCTTGCATTGAGAGATTTAGTTCATTCAGCTTCATGAAAATGTCTGCCAAATATGACAGCTTCAAACACCAAGTATGATTTTCAAGCAGCTTTATGAATATATCATGTCTCTCCTCTCGGAAAAACGCTTTTAATTCTTCTTTGAGTTCAAGAACGCGGTTCAGTACACGACCTCTTGATAACCACCTTATGTCAGTATGCAAAATCAGTGAAATATGATTCGCACCCATTTCTTGACACATCTTTTGAAAAACTCTATTTTGCAGTGGCCTGGATTTGATTAAATTAACCATCTTGACAGCCTGGTTTAAAACCTCAGTTAACTCTTCTCCACACGTCTTGGCTACTAAAGCCTCTCTGTGTAGGAAGCAGTGAGTTGTAGTTATAGATGGATTTTCTTTCAATGCCCTGGTGATGAAGCCTTTGTACTTCCCTATCATCGACGGTGCACCATCAGTACATATGCCACAACAGTAATTCCATGAAAGACCATGTTCAGTGAGGTACGAATTTACAGATGCAAAGATATCCTCTCCAGTAGTTGTAGTCTGTAACTCTTTGCAAAACATAAACTGTTCCACAATATCCTTGTCAATGAATTTGCAAAACCCAAGCAGTTGGCATTTTCCAGCTATGTCAGTACTCTCATCTACCTGCAATGCGAATTTTCTTTTCAATTTTATCTGCTTCACAACTTCTTCATTAATATCTGTTGACATTTCAGATATCCTACGGCTGATTGTGTTGTTGGAAAGAGGTACTTTCGAAATCTGTTCCTGAGCTTCTTTGCCAAGCATTGTTTCTACAATTATGTTGCATGCAGGGCCAATGATTTCTTCACCAGTTGTATGAGGCTTCATTTTCTTTGCTATCAGCTCTGCTACTCTGAAGGAAGCTTCAAGAGCAGTGTCAGCTACTGTTACCTTCTTGACCATTTTAGTAGCCGCCTTACTTTGCCCTTCTAACATACGAGAAAAATATGCTATGTCCTTCTGTGACACAAAAGGGTGTTTGCTATTGAGGTGCCGCTTGAGCTTACTAGGTACCATGGCCTCATTGCTGAGTGTAGCTCCACAAACGAAACACACAGGACGCGGATTATCTTCATCATTGTTTGAAGTAAAACCATATGCTAAATAGGCATCAATATATGTCCTTTTCTTCGAGAGAGATGCGTGTTTCCCCTTTTCGCAATTTGATTCAGATGGAGCAGGAACACCTTCAGTGTTTGACTTCGAAGCAGTACCAATACTGGAAGCCACCATTTGGTCTGGAGATTCATCCGCCTGTACTTTTCGCTTCCTCACTACGAACTTATCCATCCTTCTTTTTCGACGCTGTCAGATAAGATGTATTCTGAAAAAAAGGAAAACATCACAGAGGCTTAAATTAGTTTCTGATAGTTAAGTAGAGAGCGACAAACACAGTTTTAGCTTATCACAAGAATTGCACTTGATCACAAATTTACGTGCACTCGTGCATGTGCTGCTTAATACAATACCTTCTGCCTCCTTTGAGTCACCAATCAGTACTGAGGCATGCTGGCGAGTGGCGACTGGCGACTCGCTGTGCGCCCTGTCCTGTACGTGTGTTATACGCGTCAATCCACAACCCTCACTGAGGAACGGGTGGGGTGAGGTGGGGTGGAGAAGGACTCTCCGCTATCTCGGTAGTCCCCTCCCTCCCTCCCCCTCTCCCGCCAAGAGAGAATGACGTTAGTGCAATTTTTTCCCCGAAATTTTGGCGGCACCCTCAAAAGATCTCACGGCACCCCTTAGTGCCGCGGCACACCGGTTGGGAAACACTGCTCTAAAACCTGACCTGGTTTATCTTTGTTTTGTCTAAATTTCTTCTTTGTCTTCTCTATACTCTTTTATTTTTCCTCTTTTCTGTCAAAAGATTGTAATTCTTTTCCTTTTCTTGGCCCTGTGCCTCTCAACAAATTGTGTACCGCCCTGATGTAACATAGGGTGGTATATCAAATGCAAATAAAACTAAACTAGGTGGCAGGATCCCTTTTCTCCTAGCATGCATGTCTCTAAGAACACTGCATTTTCCCTGGCTTTGGATTTACTTCCTGTGGCAGCTGTAGCATGATGGGTTTACCTGTGATAATACTGGAGAGCACAACTTTTCAGCAACCACTATAGAAACAGATTTTTCCTGTGGTGACAACAGAATAGTGTTCTGTGGCCTAATTCTTCCTCATGTATTCTGTTCATTGGTCTTGCATAGTTTTTATAATAGTTTAATTGCTTGATGCTCTCTTCTTCTCTAATACAATGCATGCAGTTCTTATATTTACTGTGTTAAAATAAACTGGTTAATCTGAATAATGCAGCATGTTTGTGCTTAAATGCAATGGGTAGACTAGTGCTTTAAGACCAGCATGCCAATATGTTGAAACTTAAGGTGAACATTATCATAGTGTCAGATTTAGCAATTTTTCTGGGACTACCAGTTTTTAATCCTGGCTAATGACTTTATTGGCTCTGTTGCCTAAACCTTTTATGGGGTGCAGGGCAAAGGTTGAACAATAACATTGGGTCTGAGCTAGCAAGACATACAGTATGTTTATCAAGCCCAGCATCCTGTTTTGGACAGTGGCTACTCTGTGTCCCTAGGAAGTAGCTGACTGATCTCAGTGACTAGATCATTTATCTTGGTTCTCTCCCAAGGATGCGTGATAGCTTTTAAGTCATCTTGGCTAACAGTTGTTTATGGACTTATCCTCTAGGAAGTTTTTCCAAACCACTTTTAAAAGCAGATATGCTAGATGCCCTGACAACACCCTCTGGCAACAAATTCCACAGCTTGACTAATGAAGGGAAAAATGCTTTCTCCAATTTTGTTTTAAACTTGCTACTTTTAGTTTGTGTCCTCTAGTCCTGGTGCATTTTGACGGGGTGAATAACTGTTCCTTATTGACCTTTCCCACCCCACAAAGAGACCTGAGGTGGTGGAGGAAAGCGACCAAGAACTAATTAGTAGGCTTGTGTTTGACTCACTGGAAATGGTTTAGGCTGTCATCTTGATTCACACTTGACCTATGATTAGTATATATTCTTTCTATAGCATATCAAATCAATTAGACTTAAGCATATCAAATCAATTAGACTTAAGCATATCAAATCAATTAGACTTTTTTAAAATAAGGAGGCATTAACAATATTGATCCCCCCTCTTGTTAGCAAATTAGATTATTGCAGTTCATTACACAGTGGGCTTACATATACAATATGAAACATCTCCAAATTGTGCAGGATATAGCTGTTTAAGCTTATTTCACATGCCTGAGGCTCTGATCACATGACCCTTCTCATTAATCAACACTGGCTGCCCATTGCTTGTAGGGTTAAGTTTTTCAAATTTTATCAATTTTAAAAACCTCGTGCACTGGCTTTCCTATCTATCGCTGATGTACTGCTTCTGTGCATTCCTACCCATGGATCCCAAACTGAAAATCTTCTTGCTCTTCCTGTACTTATATGTACAGGGTTGGAGACAATGTGCCACTGCATGTTTTTACTTTCTGGTGTCCCACTTATGGAACCTTCTACCTAAACACATTTGCCTTGAGGCCTTGTTAATATTGAGTCTTTCCTAGCAATTAAAGCTGGCAGAATGACACCAGATTGGTGCTGCTTTTCCCTCTTGCTCTCCTGCCTAGGTATTGATTTTGCGTGTTGGTTCCTGTCTGCTTCTTTAAATTTAAGCTGCTCTCTCACCGATTAACTTCTATTTTTTTCTGCTATTTAGATTTTGATGTAAATCACGTTGATGCTCTGCAAAGGGTGGTATAGAAAGTGAGCATAGGACTCTGCTTCTTGCGTCAGCCAGACCTGGTGGTGATGTGGAGCTGATGGATGGGAGGTCTAGTCGTGCAACGGTCATACCTAGTGACTGGATTTACAACCTATGGATCACAGCACTTTGGAAGCAGCCTGGTCTGTCCCCTAGATGGGGATTGCCTCTGTAGTGACTAGATTTAGGAGTGCTTCTGCATGAAGGCTGATAGGAGTTATTCTCCGTGGATTACCACACTATTGAGGTGGACCCCCCAAAAGAAGCAGCGGCAAACTGCTGGGCTAAAACAGAGTTAACACTGACAGACCAATGGCAGAAATGCCTGTATGTACTAGTGCAGATCACAACACAACTTTAATGCACAATTTTCTGCTTAACTGTGAACATCAAAGTAGTAAAGAGTAACACAAGCCTATCGTATCTGCAGAAAACAGAGTCCATGCCAGTGCATGGCAATACATTTCTGTGTAGTCCAAGCGCATATAAATGAGATCATTGCTGGATGCAGAGGAGTGTGCAGGAAATTACAGTGCAAGGCTGAAAGTGGAGAAAACTGCTGTGTGTTTCTGCACTTAGGCTGTGCCCGAGACGAAAAAAATGTTTAGTGGGAGTGTAAATTATGTGCTGCTTCTCCTATTCAAAAGAGTGAAGAACAGGCACCCTGGAGCTGAGGAAGATCAAAGACTGACAACAAAATCGAAGAGAGCAGGGTACCCAAGCTGAAGAAACGAAGGCGAGAAGAGCAGGCTTTAGAACATCCTGAGACTCCACAGACTGACATGACAACCCTTATATTGAAGTAGAGCAATACTGAAACGGCTACTAGAGAGACGTGCTGTGTACCTACTGTTTATGTAGAAGGGCAATCTTGTCCTTCTTTGAAGAAATCAAGTGATTATAGATCCTTTCACAGCTTGTGGGCATGCCTTACTCGGCACCTTGCATTTCAAGGCAATGGATCAGTCCAGAATGCTGTTGGGGTAGCCATTGGAAATCGGCCAGTCATCCTTCTTGAGACATTTCAGCCACATATTGTAAGCCTTGAAAACCATGCCTGAAACTATGTACAGTACCCAGAGCAACAGGCACAATGGTGGGCATTCAAGGCAGAATTTCTCAGTAGCATTGGGATGTCAAGCATGATGGGTATAATAGATTGCACCCAGGTTGCTTTTAGACCTCCATCTCATAGAGAACAGGTGTTCCTGCGACAGGAAACACTTATAGTCTTGGAATATGCAGGTGCTGTATGATGCTGCTGCTTCTATTACTACTTATTTATATAGTTCTATAAGGCATACACAGCTCTATACATGTACAAGTAAGAGACATTCCCTGCCCATCAGAACTTAGATTCTAATCAAGACCGGCCACACAACTGGAGACTAAAGGAAATGGCAAGATATAGGTAGGTGTGATGAGGGGATCGGCATCCAAAATCAGCCTTGACAAGATGAGTTTTTAGCTTGGGTTTTAATAGGGCCATAGTTTTATTCTATGCATATGGAACGGCAAGGTGGAATGAATGGAGTCTGGAGTCGGCAGTGGCAGAGAAGGGCATAGATAAGAGATCAGCCAGAGGAGTGGAGTGTGGGGGTGGGGGGAGGAAGGTGGTGTAGTTAGTGATAAGAGAGGAAAGGTAGTGAGGACCTGCAGAATGAATGCACTTTATAGGTCAGAAGGAGAAGTTTTGAACAGAATGCAGAAGCGGATAGGGAGCCAGTGAAGTGACTTGAGGAGGGGTTATGTGAGCATAGCGAGGCTCCCCTCCCCCCCCCCCCCCCCATATACTATGCACAACTGCTGAGAGGTGGTATGTGGAGAGACACAGCTTAGTGAGGTCAGCTATTGAGTGAACGTTTGGGGTACTAAAATGTTGTTTACACTGTGTGGATCACTGGAGAAGTATTGTGGTATGCACCTGAAAGAACTGCAGGCATAATCATCATGTACTGTATGCTTCACAACATCGCCCTAAGCCATGGAATGTCAGATGACCTAGATCAAGACCAGCTGCCTAAACCTGCAGTCTGTCCCCCAGCTACTGCTCAAAACACTGTGAGGGGGATGAGGTCTGATGGAAGGTTAAGGACTACTTTTTATGTGCGCAATATAGACCAGCACAGTATGGTTCCGTTACTTTTTAAAGTAGCTTTTCTAAATGTACCTTGGTGTTTGGTACAAGACATGTATAGCGCTGCCTTGCATTTGTGCCATTCGCTGTGGCTCCAGCACAAACAACCTTTGCTCATGGGTGCAATAACAAAAGACTGGCAAATGTGTTGTGTTCAAAAACTAGCACAAAAACATACAGGTGCAACTCCACGGTTTGATGCTACTGTTGCCATGAGAAAAATAGTCTTATCAGAAGACCCAGTTGGGCCCACATTCTCTGTTCCCTTGCTGACCTCGATCCCCCTTATAGTGCATCCTGGGATGCTTCCAGGGTCAGCGGGCCTGTTAACCCCTTTTGCCTTATGATCTGTTTGCTTCCCATCTTTATGGCTATTCAAAGTAGGCATAAAGATGCAGCATTAAGAGATGTCTTTTTTGCATTGAGAGCAATTAAATATTTGCTGATCTCTATTTAACAGTCACTGATTTCCAGGTGATTAACATGCCCAGACTGTGCTTATGCTTTAATTGCCATGGTTTTGCCCAGAGTTTTCCTGCACAACTTAATGCTGCATCAGTGAGGAAGACTGGTATGTGAAAGCGAGCAAATGCTGTACTAGATCATATGTAGATTACACTACGTGGTGCTTGTTCTGTTAAAGGGGCATGAAGGGTTAGATAGAAACATGATGGTAGATAAAGACCATCTGGCCTATCCAGATCTTATAGTCTCACTAATATCAATTTTTCTGTTTGTCTTTACATCTTCTACAGGATGTACAAGGGGAGGTGTCTGTCCTCTGTGGTTGGCAGTGGCATAGTTTCTCTTAGGATGCCTGGTTTCTTTTTGTTTTTCATGAGGTGCGATAAACCCAGTAGCTGCCAACGTTCTTGCTGTTTTTATTCTTCAATGCACTGGGACAAGGCTTGGTGGTGATAGAGCTGTTGGTTCCCAATGGGGAGTTAGGGTGAGGTGAATTCCTGTGTTTTCTGCTGCCTAAGGAAGTGGACAACATTAATTCCAGAAAATTACATCCAACTAGTTTTTAAACACTATCTCATCAGTTCTTAAGGGGCTCAAAGCCCCAACCCCCTCCTGCTCATTAACCTCCCCACCCATCCCATACCCATCCCCACCTTTCCCAAGAAAAGCAGACCACAGGTGTACTAATAAATATTTTTTGGGAGGAGGGGGTGGTGGTGGTTGTAATAAGGTAAATATATACTAAGGTGGTAGCCAATTAATAAATGACCCCAAACCACCAAAATAGGGGTGGAGAGGGTGAGAAGGAAAAGGGGTGCTAAGAGGGGTGGAGAAGAGCATTAGTCTGGTAAAGAGGAGGGTGGTGTGGCTCTCAACCATTTCATTGGTTTGCTTTCCTGCTTCATTCAAGTGGCTGAGGGTATTGTGTACCATTTGTAGCTGCTCCACCACACCCTTAATCTTTCCCAGGATGCTTTTCTGCATGCTCCGAACCTGGATAGCATCCAGTGCACCCGCTGCCTCTGGAGTGGCCACCTCTATCCAAAGAGGTATGTTACTCTTTGGGGGGAGTAGGGGTGTGTGTGTGGAGGGGGGGGGGGGTGGTGGAACAGATGACAGGGGCTCATACTAGATAATGCCTGGGTGTGGCATGGGGTGGGGGTGAGGGTTCCTGCTGTGTATCTGCAGCTGGTGGTGGTGGTGGTACACCTGGGATACTGCTGACAGCTGGTGGTTCCTGCTGAGTGGCTGGAGTTTGTGGCTTTTCATCTTCAGATGTCCCTGTGAAAATAGAGAAAAGTTCATGTGGAATCCCTACTGTGGTAAGCGATGTGCACAGGTGTGACAAAAGCCATAGGCATTTTTTCTGCTCCTACAACTTGGTGTTTGTGTACAAGGTATATGCAGCCCTGCTGCTAGTTCCTGCTTAACAGAGCTTACACTATATTCAACACAGAGAAACAACAAACTGGATTAGTGTAAAACTGAGGACAAATGGATATGACACGAAGGGGGTAAACAAAGTGAGCGATAAAGGGATTAACAGTGAGGCCTGGAGGATAGCCGATTTAGCAGCTGGCAATCTGGAGTATTAGACTGTATTAACTCCCCCTCCCCCTCCCCTCCCCCAATCATTCACAGAATACTTTAACTCATGATAGCTCTTGTCATGAGTATCAGACGAGAGGTCCATGCCTGCATGCA
The DNA here is from genome assembly GCA_033557465.1 of Ichthyophis bannanicus. Lineage (NCBI taxonomy): Eukaryota > Metazoa > Chordata > Amphibia > Gymnophiona > Ichthyophiidae > Ichthyophis > Ichthyophis bannanicus. The sequence goes on from CM066040.1 coordinate 91,317,484, forward strand.
CCTCATCTAACCAGGACTGCTTGTGAAGATGGAGGTGCAGTGCCTTTATTTTGAGGTTCTCAGTCTGAAAGAAATGTTTAGTAAAAACAGTTATGCAGAAATAAAAATATTTCTCTCCAATCCATACCTTTTTCTGTGGCACCCTAATAAAATGCAGTAACAGCAACTAAAGTGCTATAACCTTTGCCAATCACCAATCCATCCAGTCTATTCCCCCATCCTGACTTCAGCTTAACCTCACTAGGGAAACTTGTGCTGGTGTTAAACTGCTCAAGTTTGTGCCATTTCCCAAGGCCTCCTGTTTCATCCATCTGATGGGGAATAGCTTGCGTTCATTTTTTTAGGATGAGTTCGGTGAGGAGCTGGACCTTGGGGCAGCTGAAGTAGGCCTTTTGAATCTGTGAAGCCATGTTTTATGTAAGCATGCAAATGAAAAATACCCCCACTGAGCATGTGCGTGAAAATAGAAACATGATGGAAGAAAAAGACCATATGTCTAGTCTGCCCTTCTATATTAACTACTATAGACCCTTTTTTTTCATTTAGAGATCTTTTAAGTTTGTCCCTGTGTGGTTTATTAAAAACACCACTGACCATTTTGGGAGCACATACTCCATCCTGTTTATATCCTTTTGAAGGTGTGGTCTCCAGACTTGCACTCAATACTCCGAATGAGGTCTCACCAAAGGTTTATACAGAGGCACTATCGCCTCCTTTTTCCATTTCTCTTTGCCGTTGCTTTTCATACCTATTTAGCCACCTAATAATCTTCAGAAACAATTGCACCCAAGTTCCATTCTTTCATGGACAGAATTACTTCAATCCATATACTATTCTGCTCCCTTGTTTTTTTATAGCCCAAATGCATGAGTCTGCATTTCTTAGCATTAAATATCAGCTGTCTAATTCTCGACCATATCTCCAGTTTAGTTAGACCAGTTAGATCTGTCCTCATGTTATCTACTTCTTCCTGGGTGTCTATTGTAGGTTTTGGTATCTTCAGCAAAGAAGCAAGCCTTACGTGGCAGCCCTTCTGCAATATCACTAGCAGAAATGTTAAAAAGAATCAGATCAAAGACAGATCCCTGCAGCACACCACTGGTAACATCCTTCTCAGAGTAAGCTCCATTTACCTGTACCTTTTGTTGCCTCCCACTCAACCAATTTCTAACCCAGTCACTATAGGGTCCATACCTAGGGCACTCAATTTATAAGTCATCTGTGCGGAACAGTGTCAAAGGCTTTACTGAAATCTAAGTCTACCTCATCTAGGTTTCTCCCTGTGTATAACTCTCTGGTCACCCAAAGAAATCAATCAGATTTGTCGGACAAGACCTGCCTCTAGTAAATCCATGCTGCCTCGGATCCTGCGATCCATTGGATTCCAGAAACCTCACCAGCTTCTGTTTTAGCAGCGTTTCCATTAATTTATTCACCATAGAAGTCAAATTAACTGGCCTGTAGTTCTCAATCTCATCCTTACTTCTACTTTTGTGTAAAGGGACCACATACACCTTTCTCCAGTCCTCTGGGACCCCTCCTGACTCTAAAGAAGCATTGAAAAGGTCTGACAGTGGAACTGCTAGAACTTCACCAAGTTCCTTCAGTATTCTGAGATGTATCTCATCTGGCCCCATCGCTTTGTCTACTTTTAGTTAGATGAACACAGTCTTCTGAAAATCGTTCAAGAACTCTTTGCTTCTATTCCTATTTGATGTTTTCTGATGTCCTTCTCCTGCCCCTTCATCTGTAAACATAGAACAAAAATATTTGTTAAGCAAGTCCGCTTTATCCTCCTCAGCTTCTGTGTATACTGTATCTCCTGTTCACTCTTAAGTCTGACAATACCACTGTTGCACTTCTTCCTCTCGCTAACATAATCTGAAAAATGTCTTGGTCCCCCTGCCCCCCCTTCCCTCCCATTTTATTGCCTTGGCCATTTCTTCTTTTTAGCCTTTGCTTTCCTGATTACTTTCCTAGCTTCTCAAGTTTTTCAAATATGGATGCTTGTTTTCTTTCTGTGAAAAGCAGACAAGAACAGAGCATCACAGTATGTACTAGTTTGGCATTGAGGGTGATAGCCTCTGCAGTACCAGATGGAGTAGGCCCAGGGAGTCATTGTAGGGGATCGTAGTGCTTGGGTCCCTGTTTTGCTCTAGCCAACCGATCAATAGTTCTGATGTGCATTTCCCACTGCTTCTTACACTGCAGCTGAAATCGCCTCAGCTCTCTGAGGGTCGTCTCCTGGACTGAGCAGATGGCCTTCAGTTCCCCCAGTACAAAAGCCCTAGCCTCTTCCTGCCTCCACCATCTTGATAAGAGACTCAGGAGGCGGTACCACCTACATCTTTTGTGATTCTGCCACTGTGCCAGGCTCCAGGCTGTCCTCTGTTTCAGCCATGAATGGCAGCAGCGTCAATGCAGCTTGAGTGGAGTCTGTTGCAATAGGGTCCAGCACAATGTGCTCACAATCGCTGATTCAGGGCCGGTGCGGTTGAGGCTGAGATTCCCCCCCCCCCCGCTCTTCTATGCACTTCCTCCAATGGATTAGAATTAGAAAACAAGAATAGATTTATTGGTCCCACCCCACAACCATACAATTCCTCCCTATCCTCATATAACCATAGGCCTAAAGGGCAAGGCTGGTGGAGTACTTACTTGGTCCAGGGTTGGCAGACATCTGAGTCGTGACTGCTGGAAAAAATGGAGACAGATTTACAGTATTTATTTTGTCTCCAACATCCTTATGCATTCCTCCCCAGTACCCACATAACCACAGAGCCAAAAGGCAAGACTTGTGGTATACTCACCTGGTCCAGGTGTAGCAGATATCTGAGCTGTGGCTGCTGGGGCAAAAATGGAGAGAGAGAGTTATTTATTTTTATCTTCCACACTTCTGTGTTTCTCACCAATATCCCCATGGTGATAAGCACACGAGAGATTACATTACACTTGAGGTATACTCACCTGATCAGTGATGGCAGACATTGCAGCCATGGTGACAGGGAAAAAAATTGGAAAGAGGGATTTATCTGACTCCCACACTCTTATGAATTTCTCTAAATTTCCCCATGAGCATAGTAATTCTAGTAATGTTTCAGAGGTACTTGCCATCTTCAGTGCCAGGAAAGCTCTCGCTTGTGTCAAATGTGCCTGATGAGCACCATACAGCCAAATGCAACTGGTGGCCTAACTAACACTAGCTCTTCAAGGGTGCCAGCTTTACTGCACACCCAGGTTCTCTCCCCTGTCTGCCACTTTGATCTCCCTATTTCTGCTGTTTTGCTCTTTACGGCCTGACATATATTGTGCCACTGGTGTTCTACCAGTTTGACAGTGCACTTCTTCACATCTAGTGCACTCTGCCACAGTTTTTGGTTCCATATTACATTTTTCTGGCCTCACAAGGGCCTCTTCAAAAATGTTCTCTGATACTCCATGTACACATGGTGATACAGCATGTCCTTCTCCTTATCTGTGAAGCATGCAAACAGAAGTGCTTCACCTTCTGACTGGACCCCACTGCCTCCTTCTGAAAAATTGCTTCTGGTGCAGACATTTCCTGCTTTTCTATCCATGTGTGCAAAAAAAAAAAAAGCACAAAAGACAGAACAGCTGAAAACAGCAAAAAAAAAAAGCACAGGACAAGAGATAAAACAAGTGTAGAATATGGATGCACGCAGATAAAACCAATGTGTGTGTAGCTAATCACGATGAAGGAGAAATGGCCTCCAGTCTTACGGGTTGTCTCTTTATACTGCCTCACCCCCCCACAACCATAGTACTTTCACAATACTTCCTCGCTTTCTGGCACACATTACTTAACTATTATATTCTGAGTTTATAAATTTGTTACTGTAGCAATCTGAATCGGGCTGTTAATTTTAACAATTTGATTTTCACTCCCCTATAATAGAACATTTGTTAGGCTTGTCTATTAAACACATATGTACTGCTCCCCCCCCCCCCCCCCACTCTCCCCAAGGCACAGTGTGCCTAATCTAGTCAGCATTGGACAAAAATATTTTCCATGCAATGTGTGCCTTCGAGTCAGTCCTGACTCCTAGCAAACCCAGAAGCTCCTGGGTTTTCTTGGCAGTGTCACCGGAAGTAGATTGCCAGGCCTTTCCATATGTGGAGAATTAATTTTTTAAATTCCTTAAGAACATTTATGTGCAAATTGCTTCATATGGCTAGCTTTTGTGTTAGTGACTGTTTGCACAGATTGACATTACTATGTTTGGCCTGAAAATTCTGCACATAACTTATTTGCATGAAATTTGCTTATTGCTGTTTCTACATTAGATATTGTTGTGCTAAGCTTTAGTGCAGAATTCTAACACAACTTATCTGCATTACCTGTGAGTCAAGATAATTTGCAAATGAGGGAAGACCACAGCCAGTGATGACAGGGAGAATGGTGAGATTATAATTGGCGTTCTGAGTGTGAAATGGGGGCAAATACATTTTTCATCACTATGAATGCTTGAGCAGCATTTGGATATAGACAAAATGAACACCTTTTTTTAAAATATTAATTTTGTGCAAATCTTAATTTGTTCTTGATGACCAACCAAAAAAAAAAAGAGGAGACCCAAACTATCGTATTTAATTATTTAATTAATGGGTTTTATATACCGCCATATCATAGATTCAAGGTGGTTTACATTATAACTCAAAATTTACATTGAACAAGGTCAAATAACTTAGAGGCAGACAATCTAACAAGGGAAGAAGAACTTTGAGCAATAAGGGTTGTTATCCAACACATGATGTCTCCCCGATATGCCCATCTGGTTGGGGTCATTAATGAGTCCATAATGTTCTTTAAAAAGGAGTGTTTTTAGTGTCGTCCTAAAGTCCCAAAGGTCCTTAGTGGCTCTCATGCTTTCTGGAAGAGCATTCCACAGAGGTGGTATATAGAGAATGCTCTGTTGCAGGTCAAGAGGTTGAGTTTTTTCCTTACACTTGGGATAGTGAGGAGATTTCTGTAGATTGTTCTTTTTGTTCTGTTCTCTGGCTCTTTGTGTTGGAGGTTGCAAGATGTGTGGAGATAGGTTGTGTAGTATTTTTGATCTAGACCATCTGGAATGGGAGTCCTTGAGATATTAAATTACAATAGTCCAAGATGGGTGTTATTGCTTGGCGGACTGTTCTAAAGTCGCTTTCCTTGAGAGGTTTGAGCTTCTGTCATTTTATGATATGCTGATTTGGTCGTGTTGTTAATATGAGCTTGGAAACTTAGTTTCTGGTCCAGTGTTACACCCAGATATTTAACCTCTGATTTTACTGTGATGACTTTCACGTTGATCTTCATGATGGTGGGTGGGGTAAATGTGGTGCTTCTGGTTACGTGTAGGGCTTCTATGTTGTAGTTTATGGCTAGGTTTTGTTTTCCTAGTCATTGTATCATTGTTTCCAGGCAGGTTGCTATCCTTGTGTATTCTGGGTGTTTTGTGTTAAAGGGGGCATAGATCATGATATCATCTGCATAGATATTGTAATTTATATCACATAGCGGTTGTATGTATATATGAACAGTATTGCTGAAAGTGATGAGCCCTGGGGTATACCTTGGGTCTGTTCAATTGTTTCTGAAATTTGTGTTCCACGTTTGATTTGTTTCCTGTTTGTCAAGTATGAAGTGACCCATTTTAGCATGGTGCCACATAGCCTATTTCTTGTAGTCTTTTTAGTAAAATGTTGTGATTGACTGTGTCAAAGGCTGGTGTGATATCCAGGAAGATTAATATGAGTCCTCGCCTTATGTTGTCTATGCCTGTGATCAGTCTTTCAAGGAGTGAAATGAGCAGTGGAACTGGTCTAGCGGGGCATGTTGGTCTAGATGGTCTTGTAGCTGCTGTTGCACATATTTTTCGATTACTTTGGCGATGAAAGATAAGCTTGATATATGGGTCTATATGCATTTGAGTCCTTAGGATCAAGTTTTGGGTTCTTTAATACTGGTCTTATAGTGGCTTGTTTTTAGGTTGGGGGCAGATGTCCCTATGTGATTGACAGCTGTGTGATTTCCAGTAAGGTGGATCCAGTTCTTTTCTTGCAAACTTTATGCATGAAACTGGGTATGGATCTAGGGGGGATGTGGTTGTATTTATGTAGATGGTGATGATCTCTAGCTGGGTTTCAGTAGGTATAATACATGAATCCCATTTTACATAACTCTGGTGCTTTGAGTGCGTTGGCTATTTGATTAGTAGGTTATATTTGTTTTTCTTTCATGACATTAGCCATATCTTGTGGGTTTAGTGAATTGAGGCTTTTCTCTTGGGTTGGTTCTTTTATAAAAGTCCAAACTATATCAAAAATTTCCCTGGCTCTGTTAAGGGATTCATTATGAGATTTGTGTGATACTTTCTCTTGCTTGACTGTATTAGTTGATAATGGTTGTGTAGCATGGTGGTGTGTTATTTTTGTAGGTTTCTTGATTTTTATGTTTCCAGGTACCTTCAAGTTTCCTTAAATGCTCTGAGTCATTGATTTCCTTAGAGTACCAGGGCGCAATATGATTCCTGTGATTGGGTGTCATTTTGCGTGGTGCCACTGAGGCTATTTGTATGGTGGTGGTCCAGTTTTCGATGATATATTCAAGATCTGTGTTAATTTGAGGCATCACTTGTTGGAGGAATGTTTCATTGTCAAGTTGTTTGTATCTACTGCTTTCATTTCTTGTTTCCTCCTGTGTAGGTGTTAGTGTGGGGATGGTTACTTTGAATGTTGTGTTTCAGCATATTAGGTAGGAAAATGAGATCTGGGGTACTCCCTTTATTTTGAGTTGGGGATAGTAATATTTGGGTATAATATAGGGCCTCCATAACATTCAAGAATGTGCTTGCCTGTTTCTGAGGTGCAGATGCAAGACTGAAATCCCCTAGGAGTATGAAGGTTTTCCGTGTGTTAGAGTGAAGGCATACTTTTTCCAGTATGTCTGCTAGGTCATTCTCTGTAAATTAAACAAAACCATGTCTATCTGCTTGACATATCACGCTCCAAATGTTAATTATAATGTTGGTTTTATCTGTATTCTGAGTGGATATTGTGGAGAAGTTGAGTTGTTTCTTTGCAATGATGAGAATTTCTCCCCCCCCCAGATGATCTGTAGCAGTTGTGCAGCATGTGTGTATGCACCTGTATTTGGTTCAGGATAACATTGTCAGTATTATCGAGCCATGTTTGTCATACACATTATGTCAATCTGTCCTTTATGTAGTCTGTGAGCGTGTGTATTTTATTGCGAATGGATCGTGCATTTGTAAACGCACATTTCCGTGAGTTGTGTAGCTTGGAAGGATCTGAACCTTGGGGATGTGTTTGAAAGGTGTATTTGTAGGAGTCTGAGGTTTTCTTTGTTCTGTTTGGAATGTATGGAATCGTTTTGTTCTAAATCTGATTCCCTGGATGATTGGGATTGGCTGAAATGTGAGTTGCTGGGTAGTGTCTATAGCGTTTGTAAAATAAGGAGTGTTGATGTTACTATGAGTATGATGTAAGCAGCAGTTTGAGGATCCATGGTTAAGTACGTGGTATGTGTAATAAGATATATTGTTTGTATTCTTAATCTGCAGTGAAGAGATGCTTTAGTCTCTGCTATATAGGCATTGGATGTTTAGGAGGGCTTACTTTGGGTAAGGTGCATCCAGCTTAGCTGTTACAATTCACTCCTATAGTCCACTCTAAGGGCCTTTTTGGCATGAACCATAGACACATGCATGTAGCGCTTTACTTTTAAAGGTCAAGGCTTGGCACTGGGAGATTGCGTGCTTTGCAGAGTGGAGCTTACCACCACAATAGAGAGCGCTATAGATCCGGGGTGATGTAGAGGATATTCATTAACAATCTCCATGCAGAAATACAGTTATGGTCAACATTATTGGGCCCCTTGCAGTTCAACCTCTTAATGTCCAATATCTCATCATGTTGGTGTGGGGAGGGGGGGCTACCCTTCAGTTGCAGGACTCAGGGTTGAGCAGAGGCTGCTAAAAGATTGGAAAAAAACAAAACAAAACCCGGTAGGCACCAGGATGGCGACTGTGTGGACGCACATTTTAATGGTAGAGCCCACTCTGTCTGTAGAGGACTGTTTGTCTTTCTGAGAGTAAAGCTGTAGCTCGTTGGCTCCCGTGGCTCGAGATGCACCTCAGACAACAATCCTGGAAGGCTACAAATCTGATTTTAAGGATGTTCCTGATGAATATGTATATACTGTATCCATCGTATGCTGTTATATTGCATGCATATTCATTAGGGATGTCCTGAAATCCAGATCCAGAAAAAAGACACACTTCCTCTTCGTCTCTCTGGGCCAGTCCAGGAACTGTAGGGTAGGCAACCTCCTCCAGCAGCTGAGGACTGTATTTCAAAGTCTTGCTGCCAGCCTATCCGGCTCCCTCTGTCAGAGACTCAGTCTTACAGTCCTCAGCAGCTGGATAGGATGTGGCTGACAGGCTCCGGAGTGAATAGGAGCATAAGTGGCTAAAGTGTTGGTTTTTCTGGCTGGGTGGCCCTAGCTGTAGGCTGCTAGGGTCAGAACAGAGGGGTATTGACTAAAGTTAAAAACAAAACAAAACAAAAAAAACCCCAGTACTTGGCGCTAGAGGCAGAGCCTGCCTCAGGTACAGCTCCAACAGTCATACCCGGTGGGAGAGTGAGAGGATCTGGGAGCCCCAGATTGCAGCCCTCTGCCCTCGACTTCTATTATTCAGCCGCGAGCAGCGGTTGTGAAGGGAGTCTGTGCATTGCAAATTTCTATTCAAGGTAGGCAGCGGAGGTCTTAGTTCGCCGTCACGGTTTGGGGCCGGCTGTGCAGAAACGCTGCGGTTTGATTTTCTTTCTCTTCAGGTGCCTGCTGGACGCTTCGGCGGCTTGTGCACAGTGTGGGAGTCGGTGGGGGCTGTCGGATCCTGGCATCTGTAGGATCTGCTTTTGCACGGGCAGCTGTGTAGAACGGCTCTTCGGGGGCACGATGGACTTTAAATCGGTGTCGGGTGATGGATCTGAGGTGATTCCTGACACGGAGGAGAAGGCGGGAACGGCAGCCATTTTAGCTAGGGTTGCGGTCGCTCCCGCGCTTTCATGCAAGCCTGCCAAACGTAAAGCTAAGTCCAAGAGGCCTTCCCCGGAGGTAGTCACAGTGCAGGGTTCCTCTCCCGATTTGCAGGGTGACTTAGCATCTGTGTTTTCAGCGGAATTTATCCTCTCCTTTCACAAAGCTTATGTTTTAAAGCTAGAGCAGAACCTGGGCAAGTCTGCTTCACCAAGCATGGTGAGTGTGTCTAAGGTGGAAGCCTTATTGCAGGATCCGGGAGAAGGTCCCTCTGCTAAGATTATGAGAATAGACTTGGGCTCCGAAGCTTTCGGGGGCAGAGCGCTGTGCCTCAGGAAACGGAAGAGGGAGAAGTTCTCTCCGAAGGAGCCTTGGATTCCTGGGCACTCGGACTTAGAGGAAGGTGAACTGGTACCGGGTGAGGGCCCTAATGTGTTTAGGGTTTTTCGCAAGGAAGAGCTCGGGGCTCTTATTGCACAGTCCCTAGGGGCTCTAAACATTTCTTTACCAGTGGTACAGGAGGAACCATTAGAGGATCCCTTACTCCAAGGCTTTAAACCAGAGCAGCGTTTCTTCCCGATTCATAGGGTTATTAGACAGATGATAGATTCAGAATGGGAGTGTCCGGAGGCTTCTCTGAGGGGTGGCCGGGCTATTGTGCGGCTTTACCCAGTTCCTCAGGAAGACAAGGACTTACTGTGTATGTCCAAAGTCGATGCGCTGGTGGCAGCAGTGACAAAGAAGACTACCATTCCAGTGGAAGGCGGTGCTGCCCTGAAAGATCTGCAAGATCGTAAGTTGGAGGCACTGCTTAAGCAAGCGTTCAATTCGAGTGCACTGTCGCTCCAGGCCTCCATTTGTGGAGCTTATGTCTCGAGCATCTATTCGGTGGCTGCAGAGTGACTTAGTTGCTGACAAGGAGGTTGGCATGTGCTCGGAAGGAGCAAGGCTAGAATCAGCAGTGGCGTATTTAGCAGATGCTTTTTATGACTTGGTTAGGATTTCGGCAAAGTCCATGGTGTCAGTGATTGTGGCGAGGAGGTTCCTCTGGCTGCGCAATTGGGCAGCGGACGCATCCTCTAAGGCTCGATTCAGTAAGCTCCCCTACAAGGATAAGTTGCTCTTTGGGGAGGCCCTCGAAGATAAGGATTTTGGGGATTCCAAGGGGGACCTCAACCCAGGCCTCTAACAAGAGGGCAAGGTAGAGACCCTACGCAGGTTCCGGGGTTCTCGGTTTGCGCCTTATCAGAGAGCCCGCTTTGTAGTTCGGGGGCAGTCCTTTTGCGGAGCACGGGGGTTCGGCAGGGGATATTTTAGTTCCCAGCAGAACGCCCCCAAGAAACCTCAATGAAGGGCGGCCGGCTCAGGCAGAGGCCCCTGTGGGGGGACGGTTGCAGAAGTTTCTTTCCGCCTGGGCCGACATTACGACGGACCAATGGGTTCTGGAAATCATCCGTGAGGGCTATGCACTAGAACAGGGGTCTCAAACTCCAGTCCTGGAGGGCCGCAAACCAGTCAGGTTTTCAGGGTATCCCTAATGAATATGCATGAATATATTTGCATACAATGGGGCAGTGCATGCAAATATATCTCATGCATATTAATTAGGGATACCCTGAAAACCTGACTGGTTTGCGGCCCTCCAGGACTGGAGTTTGAGACCCCTGCACTAGAATTTGCTCAGCCTCTAGCGGAGGCCTTTCTAAGGTCTCCTTGTGGATCCCTAGGGAAAAAGAAGGCAGTAAACGATACGCTGCAACACTTGCTTCGGCTACAGGCGGTGATACCTGTACCCAAAGACCAATATGGCTTAGGTCGATACTTGATTTATTTTGTAGTCCCCAAGAAGGAGGGGTCTTTTTGCCCCATTCTGGTTCTCAAGCACGTAAACCGATGTTTGCGAGTACCACATTTCCATATGGAAAACCTAAGGTCCGTTATTCAGGTGGTGAAACCCGGGGAATTTCTGTCCTCCATCGTTCACCAAGGTGATGGTGGTTGCAGCAGCCTTGAGAAAGGAGGTGATTCAGGTACATCTCTACCTGGACGATTGGTTGATACGGGCAGGGTCTCAGTCTGAGTCGGTCTCGGCGACCAACCGGGTGGTTCAGTTTTTGAAACAGCTCGGTTGGGTAATAAACCAGTCCAAGAGTCAGCTAAGTCCTATGAGGCGGCTGACTTATCTCGGCGCATTGTTCGATACCGAACATGATTCGGTTTTCCTGCCCGATGACAGGATACAGAAGCTTTGGAAACAGGTGAAGGCTTTTTTGTGCCTCCGGACACCTGCAGCTGCTGGGAACTATGGCAGTGGCCTTAGATTTGGTGCTGTGGGCCAGAGCTCATATGTGCCCACTTCAGCAGGCGCTGCTGTCCAGGTGGTCCCCGCAGCATCACTCCCTGGCCCAGAGACTAGACTGCCCAGAGGATGTGAGGGTCAGTCTGCATTGGTGTTTGGATCCCCGTCGGGTTCGCGCGGAAGTTTCACTTTTAGAGCCGGAGTGGTTGTTAGTAACTATGGACACCAGTCTGTCAGGCTGGGGGGCGCATTGTTTGTTGCACGTGATGCAGGGGATCTGGTCCAAGGAGGAGAGCGGTTGGTCAATCAATCGCCTAGAAATGAGAGCGGTCAGCTTGGCGCTTCAGGAGTTCGTCAGTCTGGTCTGAAGGAGAGCGGTTTGCATTTTCCCCGACAATGCGGTGACTGTCTCATATCAACAGACAAGGAGGCACGGGCTGTGCGGCCCTGTTGGAAGAGAGTCAGAGTTTGATGCATTGGGCGGAAGCCCATCTTCTGGCCATCTCGGCGGCACATGTTGCTGGAAGGGACAACGTGCAAGTCAATTATCTCAGTCAGAATGTCCTAGATCCCGGAGAGTGGGAACTAAACGCAGCGGTTTTTCATGACATCACGCTTCATTGGGGGCAGCCAGTCATGGACCTCATGGTTACCCTCTAACACCAAAGCGGCTCGCTTTTACAGCAGGTACAGAGTACATATGTCGGAAGGACTTGACGGTCTAGCTCAGCCATGGCCGAGAGGAGAGCCGCTGTATGTGTTCCCCCCCCCCCCCCCCGTGGCCTTTGATCGGCCGGGTGAAACGGAGAATTGCGAGACACAAGGGGGACGTGATTCTCATTGCTCTGGATTGGCCCAGATGGCTGTGGTATGCAGATCTGGTCAAGCTGCTTGTCAGTCAACCGTGGATACTCCCCAGTCGAGTCAGTCTATTGAATCAGGGTCCGATGTTGATGCCACAGGTGGATCGGTTCTTGCTTACGGCTTGGCTGTTGAGAGGGAGCGGCTCTGGCACTGGGGGTACTCGCCGGCGGTAATTGCGACCTTGTTGAAGTCTAGGAAGCAGTCCACTTCGCAGGCGTATATCTAGGCTGGTGTGGAGAACGTAATGTTTGTTTTTCTCATCCTTACTGGTTATTTTGGCTTTCCTGCAAAGGGGGCTAGAAAAGGGCTTGGCACTCAGCACGCTAAAGGTTCATTTGGCTGCCTTGGCGTGTTATAGAGGAAAAGTGTTGGGGAGCGGTTTGTCAGCTCACCCAGATATTCAACGTTTTCTTAGCGCTACTAATCTTATTCGACCTCCTCTAAGATCGGTGGTCCCAGTGTGGGATTTAAATTTAGTGTTAGATGCCTTAACGCAACCGCCCTTTGAGCCGGTGTCAGCGGTGAATCTGAGAGAGCTTTCTTGGATGACAGCCTTCCTCGTCACCTTGCGTTTGGCTAGGAGATTCTCGGATCTTCAGGCACTCTCGTGTCGGGCTCCTTATCTTCAGTTTACTAAGGAAAAGGTAGTGCTTCGACCGGTACCGTCGTTTCTACCTAAGGTGGTATCCAGTTTTCATTTGAATCGGTCCGTTTCGCTTCTAACCTTTCCGCATGGCGAGGGCAGTGATGTGGGTCAAGCTCTTAGAAAGTTGGATCTGGGTAGAGTGCTGCACATATACCTTCGTAGAACCGAGATTTTTAGAAAGTCGGACAGGTTATTTGTGATTTTTTTGGGGGGCCTCGGAAGGGGGAGGCTGCTGCAAAAGCATCTATTGCCCGGTGGGTAAAGCGAGCGGTCAGTGCAGCTTATGAGGCAAAGGGCAAATTGCCTCTGCAAGGGCTCAGGGCCCATTCCACTAGAGCACAAGCGACTGTCTGCTCTCTCTCAACTGGCTTCCCGTTAAGGCTCGCTATGTTTACAAGCTTCTTATTACTACCCACAAAGTTCTTTATACTAACACCCCCCAATACTTAGCCGATCTCATTTTTCTTCAACCTACCCCCCGCTTATTACATTCCACTCACGGCAATCGCCTGTTTCTTCCCTCCCCGACACAGGCTCATCTTGAATCCACCGTCACGCTGCCGCCTTCTTTGCTAGCCCCACCCTATGGAATTCCCTTCCACATGCTATTCGTACCGAGTTGTCCTTCCCCCCCATTTCAAGACTATGCTTAAAACTTTTCTTTTCTGCCAGGCCTTTGACCTCCCTTCCCCTTCGTTCACCACCACCCAGTCGATTATACCTACCCACTCATCACTCCTTTCAGGGCTATAACATCTCCACTCCCCTGATTTACACTCACGGCCCTCTGGGCCGCCTTCCCTGCCACCCCTCCGCCTCGGCCCTCCCTTATGTGGTTTGTTGTACACCTGTTACATAATCTATCCGTCTGTATGTTAGTTATTTCACTACTTGTCTTTGTCACCCCTGTCTACTATTCGTTATGTTAGTCCGTCTACCACGTCTTGTCTCATCTGGTTTGTTGGTTCTACAGCTTGTCTCCTCCTATCTATGCTGCCCCTTTCTCTCTGTCCACTTTCCTATCTATTCAATGGCGTTCCTTTCTGTTCCTCTCTTTGCAGCCAAGACTGTTTGTATTGTACACCGCCTTAATACTTTTTGTAAAGGCGGTATATCAAATCTGCCGAATAAAGATAGAGTTCGCGTTGGTGCCTCCGGTGGATATGTGTCGGGCTGCAACCTGGTCGTCTCGGCATACCTTTATTAGGCACTATCGTTTGGATGTGCAGGCACGGGGAAACGTGATTATTGGGGCCTCGGCCTTATTAGGGGGGCTCGCAGGTCCCTCCCATCTTTAGGAACTGCTTTGGTACTTCTCTATGGTTCCTGGACTGGCCTAGAGAGACGAAGAGGAAGGAGAAATTAGGCCTTACCTGCTAATTGTCTTTCCTTGAGTTCTCTCCGGGCCAGTCCAGGTCCCACCCACTGGATTTGCGAGAGTTTTTCTTCATTAACAAGAAGTCATACTTTTCAGTTGAAGGGCCCTGGGGGGTCTAGGGGTACAGAGAGGGGAGATTTGTGGTAGGTGGTTCCTTTCAGAGTGGCTGCAGTTGGAGTTCCCTTTCCAGAGATCAGGGAGGGGGGTGGGGCTACTAGCTGCTAGAGGAAAAAAAAGAAAAGGGAGAACCAAATTACGATAAGTGGTTATGAAAATCCAACACTGCGTACAGGGGGCAAGAAGAGACCCATAGGCGGCTGTAGGTGTTTTGCTGTTTTTGGTTATTTCGGAAAATCTTCATTCGAAGCTGCTTGGACAATAGGGGACTGAGTCTCTGACATCAGAGGGAGCAGGATAGGCTGTCAGCAAGACTTTGAAATACAGTCCTCAGCTGCTGGAGGCGGTTCCTGGACTGGCCCGGAGAGAACTCAAGGAAAGACAATTAGCAGGTAAGGCCTAATTTCTCCTTCTTCCAAGTCACTCCATAAATTATATTTCAGACAAGCTGATAAACTAGTGTTCAAGTATAAAAGGGACCTCAGTAGGGCAGTTCACTCACAGCAACTGATAATGCTGCAAAGCTTGCTCCTCAGTCAATCACTGGTCCCTATTATATATCTTTGAATTTAAGTTTTTGTTGCACATAAGGTCAAAATGTAACTTGATCATTGCAGTTTTCCAGATAATGCCATGTTCCGGTAAGTGGAACCGCAGCATTACCTGGAAAACTGCAGTGATCATGCTAGATTTTGTTCTCTTAAGCTTCCTCGGCTAGTAACTTATCTGAGGCAGCATTCTTTCAGCATCTTTCCAACAGAATTCACTCTCCAATCTGTTGTACTCACAAGTCCAAAATAAGTGCAACTGCTCCCAACTTGAGTTTTTTGTTGATCGTTATTGACTGCATAAAGAAACTGCAGCACTTCCTCAAAATTGCAGCACCAGCAGAAGGCATTTGAAACTTCCCACAAAAATACCCTTCTCACAGATACTTAGGTCCTACTGAGGTCCTTTTATACTTAAACATTAATTTATTGGTTTGTCTGAAATATAATTCAATAATTTGTCAAGTGTGCTTGGAAGAAGTGTGTGTTTTCTTGGTTTGGACTACTGGCTTTGCACCATCTGGAAGTGAGATTTATAGCTGATTACTGAACTCTGGATGAACTTGTGGTCCTCTCTAATTGCAGTTTGACACCCCTAGTTGGTACCATTTAAAATGTGACATCATGTAAACATTTGGAGACCGGTTGTATTCAGGACCAGTGCAAGGATTTTGGGCATTCTAGACAACCTTCAGCCCCCCCCCCCTTCAGATAAACGTATGGGCTGATGATTCCTTTGTGTTTGTGTGGCTGTCAGGATCTATTGCTTTGATTTGAGTGTTGCTGCTCTTTGATGTGTTGCCTAGTTTAACCCACAGGTTTGACCCACCTGGTTGTCTTTAACCACTAGCAAAGAGTATGAATTAGTAGTAGCAGTAGTAATGATGTCAAATTTCACTGTGGGAGGCACTGTTTTTCCATATTCCAATGAATTTAGCTGAAATCTAT
Organism: Ichthyophis bannanicus; assembly: GCA_033557465.1. NCBI lineage: Eukaryota > Metazoa > Chordata > Amphibia > Gymnophiona > Ichthyophiidae > Ichthyophis > Ichthyophis bannanicus. The sequence continues at coordinate 91,333,345 of CM066040.1, forward strand.
TAAATTAGACATAGTCTATTTAGAAGCCCCATTTGCTCATTTGTCCCTTTTTCTTAAGTACAGCTCCTTACTCTGTTTTACATTTTGGTAGCTGGATTCTAACTAGCACTTTGCATCCATAGGCATCCAGATTGTTTTCTCTGGCATTTTGCCCTGTGCCTAGAGTCCTGATTCTCCCTGCTTCACGTATACTTATGTTTCCCACTTCGCAACTAGTATCCAGGAGGCAACTGAAAGTGTGCAGCAGGACTAGTGGAACTCGTGAGACAAGATTTCCTTGCCTATTGCTGAGGATGCAGGTAGTATCCAAGATCAAATAGCAAATACTTCCTTATTCTTCTAAAAGCTCCTCACCAGAATAGGTGAAATATAAAAATCTTCAGTGACACAAATTCCTCCTAAGCAGCCCCCACGGGGAGGGGGGGGGGGGGGTGGCAGCATTTGAGAATGAGGCCCAGTGACCTCATTCTCATATCTTCACACTGTGGGGATGGAGATAGTGTGGGAACTGCTACTTTTAACAAAAACCTGAAGTCAAATACCTGGGAGTCACATTGGACCAATGAATAAACTTCCAACCCCACATCAGAAGAACTACCTCGACAGTATACCACAAAATCAGGACCCTCCACAAACTACACCTTCTGTTACTGTCCTGAAGTGGTCGGCAGCTATGTCAAGCACTAATAACTCCACACTTTGACTATTGTAACTCTATTCTCCACAGACTCCCAGAACATACATTACAACCACTACAACTAACCCAAAACACAGCAGCTCACCTAGTCACTGGAACACAAAGACAAGACCACCTCACACTCACCTGTAAGACACTACATTGGCTCCCAATCCAAGCACAGATCAAATACAAAACAATTAACACGTTCAAGGCTTTTCACAATCAGCCATCAGAATACTTACAATCTCTCCTCCAGAAGAATCCGGATAACAGAACAAGAAGACAGATGCACCAAAACCTAATCAACATACCAGTCTGCAAAACTAAAAGCTCACAGACTGCCTGCAACAGAACCTTCTCAATATATGGACCCACCAACTGAAATGCTATCCCAAGCAGGCTAAGAGCCATCAGTGACATAACCGAATTCTGAAAGAAGCTAAAAACACTTGTCTTTCAAGAATCTTTTGGAACTGACACCTAAACATCCCACCTGTAAACCACCAGTTCCTCTATCCCCCTACCCACATCCACCCTAACCAATCCCAACTCAAACCCTATTCACCAAAAAACCTGTATATAAATTGACTGTTTAAAGTTATTTTGTATGTATTTATTTTGTAAGAATTTGATGTTAAATGTAAATCTCATATACCCAGAACCATTGAAAAATAACATTATAAATGGATACACAAAGAAATATCATTTCACAAAATATAGCCCACATTTTGGGGAAAAAAGGTGCCTTGGAGCGGAGACCAAACAAAATACTGTATTGAATACAGCATAGATATCCGACACATAATGAACAATATAAAGAGAGAGGAAAAAGAAAACAAAATTACTGGGCGTTCGAGTCCTGTCTACCATCCAAAAAACTAGTAAGCTGCAAGGGGTCTGTGAACACACATCTCACATTATCAATGGAAATAAAATATTTGCATGGGAAGCGCAAGAAGAAGATCCACCTGCAGCCAAAACACGAGGCTTCAGCTGCAGAAAGGATCTCCTCCGCAGCTGTGTCTGGCAAGAGACATCAGGAAATATCGTTATCTTTTGGCCATAGGAGAATCCTTCATCTCCAGGAACAAGCAGGAATGAGTCTTCACATATGGGTACGTCGGTACCGACGGAGTCCGCGCGGGAACGCTTCCCAGCGTCCAATCAGAAAGCTTTTGGAAGCATGCCTGCACGCTGCCTTCCCGCCTTCCCGCCTTCCCAACTGCCTCTCCTCAGTTTTCGTTTTTCTGCGGAGCCGGCAGGATGTCCTCCTGTCACCGCAGAAAATTCTTCTTTTTTATTATTTTAGTTTTCTTGTGGTCGCGGCTGCCTTCCCCGACGCCACCGGTACCGCCGGTGTTTCTTTTTTCTTTTCTTGTAAAATATTTTCCCTTAAGGAATATATATTTTTCTTTTTAGTGTCTCACGGTTCTCAGGCCTTCTAGGCCTCTCCATTTTTCCTCATGGAACTGCCAGCCACTTTCCCCAAGAAATGTACAAACTGTGGCGGTACAACTTTATTTTTAGACACTCACAATTGGTGTCTAGCCTGCTTGGGTCCTGACCATTTTCCTCCGGAGCCCTCGGGCACCAGTATGGTGAGAAGAAGTTTTCAACATAGAGTTCCCCTCGACACGCGGTTCCCCTCCAACTTCAGGGCACTGACCATATCTTCTACACAGGATCAGGTAACCCAAAAACAGTTTGTTAAGACTAGCCAGTCCTCGAGCGGCACTTCTCATGCACAGCATAGAGATGCCTATGGCCTTGTCCTCGAGAATCCACTGGCTTCATAACCCCGGTGGGAGTCTTCGGCCTCCAAAGCCTGTGTGGGGTTTCAGGTTGTTCCTGAGGTTCACCCCTTACAGAACATACCTGAGCCATGCCCAGTGGTGGCATCCGCTTCGAGTGATACCGATACCCCGGCATCGGCACTGGTGTTGGATGAAACATTCCTCACCAAGAATCGTCTGGCATCCTCGGTACCTACGGGCCCAATGGATACGCTTCAGACCGACTTTCCAGTATCGGTACAGACACCGATACTAGTACCGACGTCAGTACCCTCCAGACGTGCATCATTAGACTCGCTTCCTTCGATGACGAGTCTGGAATCGATCTCCAGTCTGGAGGACTGGGTACCGACTCGCCTTGGTACCGACTTCAGTCGGTACCAAAGGCTTGGTTCCGATACTTCGGATCCGCAACTCTCGGTTCCTCTGATACCGTTAGAGTTGCCACCGGCTGGTATTCTTCCACCGGTATCAGATACGGTACCGAGATCGGTACTGATATCCACAGTACCATTACTGTCGGTACCTTCCATGCTTCTCTCGTCAGGCTCGCTTCCCTCGATGCTGAGTCTGGAATCGATCCCTAGCATGGACGATCTGTTACCGACTGTCGCTGGTTCTGACCTGCAGTACCAGCGACCACCATCTAAGGATCCCATACTGCACCATTCAGGATCTTCTATTCCTATATACTGGAATAGATCCCTCGGTGCCAACGCTAGTTCTTCATCAGATCTAGCCTATCCAAGGGAAGTTCCCTCTAGGGATCCTTCTTTCCAGACTTTCCTCCTGGATATGGCAAAATCACTTGCCATTCCTATTCCTGGACAAGATCCTACACAAGGGAATACAGAATACCTCTCTGTTCCTAGCAAAGCAAAGGAGAATATAATGCTTCCTTTGCATCATTCTTTGCAGGATCTCCTTCTACGAATGTGGGAAGAACATAAGAACATAAGATATGCCATACTGGGTCAGACCAAGGTCCATCGAGCCCAGTATTCTGTTTCCAACAGTGGCCAATCTAGGTCATATATACCTAGCAGTTTCCCCAAGGGACACAGGTTCTACAATGCTTGTATTGGTTCAAGCATTGATATTCTGGGTCCCTTCTTAATAATGGTTTATGGACCTTTCCTCCAGGAACTTGTCCAAACCCTTTTTAAACCCAGCTACACTAACAGCCTTTACTACATCCTCCAGCAACAAATTCCAGAGGTTGATTACACGTTGAGTGAAAAAATATTTTCTTTTATTAGTCTTAAATAGTTTACCCTGTAGCTTCATTGCATGTCCCCTAGTCTTTCTATATTCTGATAAGGTAAACAATCGATCTACGTTTACCCGTTCCACTCCGTTCATTAATTTATAGACTTCTATCATATCTCCCCTCAGCCGTCTCTTTTCCAGGTTAAAGAGCCCTAACCTTTTTAGCCTTTCTTCATAGGAGTATCCTTCCATCCCCTTTACCATTTTGGTGGCTCTTCTCTGAACCTTTTCTAAAATCGCTATATCCTTTTTAAGATACGGCGACCAGAATTGCACACAATATTCAAGGTGCGGTCTCACCATGGAACGATATAGAGGCATTATAATATCTTTTGTTTTATTTTCCATTCCTTTCCTTATCATACCTAGCATTCTATTTGCTCTCTTGGCCGCCACTGCACACTGGGCCAAGGGTTTTAACATGGTATCCACAATGACGCCTAAATCTTTTTCCTGGGTGGTGGTTCCTAATGTGGAACCTTGCATCGTGTAACCATAGTTTGGGTTGTTCTTCCCTAGGTGCATAACCTTGCACTTGTCCACATTAAATTTCATCTGCCATTTTGATGCCCAGTCTTCCAATTTATCAAGCTCCTTTAAGGGTATCCCCACTTTCCAGAGCAACTGATCTCCTATATCAGGTGCCCCCCTCTCCAGGGTTTCAAAGGACTCAACTTCCTCATCATTCCATTGTAGTGGAATCAGCATTGAGGCGAGTGAAGAGTAATAAAAAGCACTCTTCTTGTCCGCCAGGTCGTGAGTCTAAGACTTTAGATGCCTTTGGACGTCAAACCTTCCAGACATCCATGCTTTCAGCAAGAATTCTCTCATATATTTCTTATATGGGTCTATCTCTTGAGGAGGTCACAAGGAAATTACATCTTTTGACTCCTTTTCTTCAAGAGCCCACACAAGCAGACTATTCCTTACTGGTTAGTCATGCTCATAATATCTCTAGGTTTCTTACTCGTGCTTCACTAGACTCATTTGAGTCTGTTAGCAGGACTTCTGCTATAGCTATAGGGGCACGACGTAGAGCCTGGCTCCAAGCTTCAGACTTAGACAAATGGGCACAAGAAATACTGGGAAATACTCCTTGCACTGGAGAAAATCTCTTCAACAAGGAGTCTTTACTCCAGTTTACTCAGTTATCCACTGACCTTCCTGTTTCCAGGGGCTATTCTACGCCGCCGCCTTTCCCAGTAGGTAGGAAATGTCCTACCAAGCTTTCTTCCCCTAGGGGGAGAAGGTTTTGTCCATCATCTGCCCTTCATACAGATGTTCCCAAACAGGGGAAACATCACCCTGGTCTGAAGAATCTGCAAACTCAACAGGGTCAACAAACCCAGCAGTCGCAGGGTTTCAAATAGATCATTGTCCCTCTTGGTTGCTGGTTAGGGTAGCAGTCTGCTTCTTTTCACTTGCAGTATCCGCACTAAATTTATCCTAACCTACCTAGATATCTTTTCATGAGATTTTTTCTCTAAGTCTTTTTATGATGATCATGCCCATACTTAACAGATTTCCTCTTCCTCTTGGAGGAAAGAGAGGTAACAACTATCAATAGACAGTTGTTTTCCCTGTATTGGCATGTATCATCTCATCTGTCGGAGACTTTCTCCATAGTTGGTCTCTTGCAACTCTCTTACCTCCCTCTTACTACAACATTTAGTTTGTAAGAGTGATTTTGTACACGGGTAAGCCCCTATGGTCCTCTACCTGTTCTACCGGGGGATTCTCCCTTCTGGAGTTGTCTTCCCCCTTGTTACCTTAGGGCAGCTCCTCAGACAATAGGAAGTCCTACCATGTCTGTTTCTTTTTCCCAATCTAAAAAAAGAGGAGGGGAAAAGAAATTCTCCATGCTGCCCTGATAGTTGCTGCAGATGCAAAAATTCCTAGTGGTTAAGCCACTGGTTTTGTTCACTACACAACCAGGGCTTCCCCTCCACTAGCAATCCTCCTAGCCTCAGTGCTAAGCCCCAAACAGGTTATCAACCTCGTTTGGGAAACCCTATTATCACAGTTTGGTTGGTTAACTTCTATTCTTGCCTCCTTGCTCTTGCCAGAATAGTTGGTTACCTGCTGGCTTTCGACATTCCTCACCAAGGATTGTCCACAGCCAGTTTTTTCTTCTAACCAACCTGCAGCATGCTCTCTGCAGCTCTACAGGGTAGCTTTGCACTATGGGCCCTTGCTAGAGAGCATTAGTATCTTGCTAGCAGATAACCCCAGATGGTTAAAAGGGGTTCCCCCAGTCATGTTTCATGCCTGGCAGGTATTTTCTACCCTTTCCATCTTATCTTAAAATCTTTTGAGGTATAAGCCTCAGGCCTTTCATTATGTGAAAGCCTAAAGAAGGGCCAATTCTCTGGCTTGGCCCATATCTTCTGGGGTCTCCCGTCGGAGATAAATTCTTCACTGGCAGCTAGAGGATACCTAATACCCATCTTGCCCTCATAGAGGCGGATCACTAGGGTATCTTCCTCCAGAGGCCGCCTCTATCCAATCTCCATACTACAATTCTGGAGATATCTGGACTTCCTGTCTGCAGACTGCCGTTATCCTCTGCCATTTTCACGTAGGCCATCCTAGTTACTCAAGAGCTCAAATTCTGCAAAGAATTAAGCCACCTTGTCAGGGACACCTTTCCTCTGACTATGCCAGTCATAACCAGGAGAAGAGGATTTTTTCTATTTTATCTATTCAAGCAGGTATCAACCTTCTTGCTATTAGATAAATCTTTCTCTCTCCCTATAAGGGGGGGATGGGGTTCTCTGGACATCCATATACCTGGAGACATGTCTCCATATGTCTGCCTATTCATCTAGGTGTGTATATATATATATATATAAATCAGTATATCTATATAAATCAGTATATCTATATATCTGTGTCTTCTGCCCATACATATCTCTTATAGATATATGCATATATACCCTATATGTGTATATATTTAAATCTATAGATGGATACAGATCTATCTAAAAATATCTATATCTATCTACTTATCTGTCTGTTAGGATCAGATATCCTGACATTCCTTATGATACTGACAGATGGGCACTACCCCTATCAATGCTGTACCAGCATATCTAGGGGACTACACCTAGAACCACTTCTGTGGTAATTAACCTTTTCAGGTTAGGTACTCCAGAAGCTCTCCATGTACCTTCTTTCCTAATTGACCCCATTTAGGAAAGACATTGCAGAGCTTCAGTTACTCTAAAGCTTAGCGCTCCTGAGTCTGTTCTTACCTTTTTATCAGATACAAGGGTTTCCATACCCTTTCTCCCCTACATGGACTGATTCCAACCCCAGTCCAGTTGGGTCAGACTAAATTTTTTCTCTTGGTCCTAAATTTGTACTTTTTTGGACCAAACCAGCTTAAGCTTTCCTTAATAGTACCTTCTGCGTCTCCCCTGAAGCTCTACCTCTTATACTACCCCAGTTTTTCCCCCTAAAGGGTTCTGACCTCCACTTGTTTTTTATTCTACTTTATTACCTCTACTTCTCAGTGAGGTACCCCTTGAGCACATTCACTGGCTCTTCTATCAGATCCATATGTAGCTCAGTGCACTTGTGCAATGCCAACAAGGGAGGCCCAGATTACTAAATGCCCTCGATACAGGGTCTTCCCCTTTTGAAGCCCTGTTCTAGCCAGCTGTTCCACAGCTCTTTTTCTGTATTCAACTCCTACCCTCCATCCCCAGGATGCCTGAGGTCCTGAGGAATAGCATGGCTTGTTCTAGACTTGCAACATGCTAGGACTCCCTCCGGGCATCTGAGCTTGGGAGTCCCCATATGTGAAGACTCATTCCTGCTTGTTCCTGGAGATAGCACAGTTACTTACCTGTAACAGGTGATCTCTGGGAACAGCAGGAATAAGTCTTCACAACCCACCCACCTCCCCTAGGAGTTGCATTTCTCTATCTCTGTCTTTCCCTTCCTTGCTCTCTCTCTTCTTTGTCTCAGCTTTAAAACTTAACTGAGGAGAGGCAGTTGGGAAGGCGGGAAGGCAGCGCGCAGGCGTGTTGGGATGCTTCCAAAAGCTTTCTGATTGGACGCTGGGAAGCGTTCCCGCGCGGACTCCGTTGGTACCGACGTACCCATATGTGAAGACTTATTCCTGCTGATCTCCAGGAACAAGCAGGAATGAGTCTTTACATATGGGTACGTCGGTACCGACGGAGTCTGCGCGGGAACGCTTCCCAGCGTCCAGTCAAGAGCTTTTGGAAGCATCCCAGCACGCCTGCGTGCTGCCTTCCCGCCTTTCCCAACTGCCTCTCCTCAGTTTTCGTTTTTCCGCGGAGCCGGCAGGACGTCCTCCTGTCACCGCAGAAAATTCTTGTTTTTATTTTTTAGTTTTCTTGTGGTCGCGGCTGTCTTCCCGACGCCACCAGTACCGCCGGTGTTTTCTTTTCTTTTCTTGAAAATTTTTTCCTTTTCCACGGGATATTTTTTCTTCATAGTGTCCCACGGTCTCTTAGGCCTTTTAGGCCTTCTCTTTTTCTTTCATGGAACCGCCAGGCACTTCCTCCAAGAAATGTTCACGCTGTGGCAGTACAACTTTATTTTTAGACCCTCAAAGTCTGTGTCTAACCTGCTTGGGTCCTGACAACAGTTTGGTGAGAAGAGGTTTTCAACATCGAGGTTCCCTTGATACACGGTTGCCCTCCAACTTCGGGGCACCGTCCCCTTCTTATTCCACACAAGATCAGGTAACCCACAAACAGTCTGTTAAGACTAGCCAGTCCTCGAGTGGTAGGTCTCATGCACAGCATGAAGACGGCTCCGGCCTTGCCCTCGAGGGCACACTGGCTTCAAAATCCCCACGAGAGTCTTCGGTCTCCAAAGCAAATAAGGGGTTTCAGGTTGTTCCTGGGGTTCACCCCTCACAGAACATATACCTCAGCCCTGTCCGGTGGTGGCATCCGCTTCTAGCGGTACCGGTACCCTGGCATCGGCACTGGTGTTGGATGAAACACTCCTCACCAGGGATCGTCATCTGGCGTCCTCGGTACCTTTGGGACCGGTGAATACAACCCAGACTGACTTTCCTTTATCGGTACCGGCACCGATACTACCACTGCCGTCGATACCCTCCAGACGTGCATCGATAGACTCGCTTCCTTCGATGCCGAGTCTGGAATCTATCTTCAGTCTGGAGGACTGGGTACCGACTCGCCTTGGTACCGGCTCTCGGCGGTACCGAAGGCTCGGTTCCGATGATTCGGATCCACAACTCTCGGTTCCTTTGACGCCGATTGAGTTGCCACTGGTTGACCTTCCTTCACCGGTGTCAGACACGGTACCGAACTCGGTACTGACGACCTCATTACCTTTGTGGTCGGTGCATTCCATGCTTTGCCTGTCAGGCTCTCTGCCCTCGATGCCGAGTTTGGAATCGATCTCTAGTCTACAAGACTCGGTACCAATAATGTTTGGTACCGACATCGATCGATACCGGTGCTTCGGTACCGGGGATAGTGGCGGATGGGTTCGGTCACCTTGGTACCGATTGCACTGTCAACGATGACTACTCCGATGTCTTTGTCGGGCTCGACTCCGACATCGGTACCGGTATCCACAATAGCATCGTGGAAAACTCCTACCATGCTTTTTTCAACAGGATCGCTCCATTCTATACCAAGCTTGGAGTCGATACCGGGCATGGACAATGTGGTAAGGACGGTTGCTGCTCATGATACCCAGTATCAGCAACCATCCCACACTGCACTGTGCAGGAGCTTCTATTCCTATATATTTGGATACCTCTGTGGATGTTCAGGCTAGTTCTTTTAAATCTAACCTGTCCAAGAGAGATTCCTGCTAGGGATCCCTCTTTTCAGAGTTTCCTCTGGGATATAGCAAGATCCCCTGCCATTCCTATCCCAGGACATGATCCTGCACAAGGCTCGCTTTCTACCAAAGCAAAGGAGAACGTAATGCTTCCTTTGCATCATTCCTTGCAGAATCTCCTTCTAGGAATGTGGGAAACACCTTTCCGTGTACCCCCACCTCCCAGGGCAAATGATCTGTTATATCAGGTGCCCCCCTCTCCAGGGTTTCAAAAGACTCAACTTCCTCATCATTCCCTAGTAGTGGAATCAGCAATGAGGTGGGTAAAGAGTAAGAAAAAGCACTCTTCCTATCCGCCAGGTCGTGAGTCTAAAATACTAGATGACTTTGGACGTCAAACCTTCCAGACATCTATGCTTTCTGCAAGAATTCTCTCATATATATTTTATATGAGTCATTCTCTTGAGGAGGTCACAAAGCAATTACATCTTTTGTCTCCTTTCCTTTCAGATTCCAGGAGTACAGAATATTCTTCACTGCTTAAGCATATCCAGAATATCTCTTGGTTTCTTTCTCGTGCTTCCCTAGACTTTTGAGTCTGTTAGCAGGACTTCTGCTATGTCTATAGGGGCACGACGTAGAGCCTGGCTCCAAGCTTCAGACTTGGACAAATGGGCACAACAAAGGCTGGGATATACTCCTTGCACTGGAGAAAATCTTTTTAACAAGGAGTCTTTACGTCAGGTTATTCAGTTGTCCAATGATTTTACCTGTTCCTAAGGGTTGTTCTACCCCTTCCTCTGTCCCAGTACGTACGAAATGTCCTCCAAAACTTTCTTCCCACAGGAGAAGAAGGTTTTATTCATCGCTTGCCCATCATACAGATGTTTCCCAACAGGGAAAGCATCGTCCTGGTCTAAAGAATACAACCTCTCACCAGGCTCAGCAAACCCAGCACCTGCAGGGTTTCTGTCATTCATCATCGGATGCTTGTGACTTTTGGGGTTAGAATCTACAGTTGCTTCTTCTCAATGGAGGCAATCCACCGCTTTATTCTAACCGCTACACAAGGATCTCTTTCCAAAAGATATCCATTTCTTCTATATTTTATGAGCTGTCAGGATGTTCATGCCTATAAGTCACAGGTTTCTCCTCTTTTTCCTGCTAGGGAAAGAGGTCTAACCACTATCAGATGATAGTTCCTGTGCCAGCATGTACTTTTCCTTTCTATAGACTTACTACTTCGTAAGTCGTCTTCAGCTCCATTCTCTTCACCCTCTTACCAAGTTTTTCCTCTGTAAGAGCGGAATTACTTACTGGGAGGCTTACTCTTCAGCCTCTCTAATTTTCTCACTTTCCAGTGCGGAGTTTTTCTCTCTGAGTTACCTCTTCTGTTTCAATCTTGCTTTGGGGCAGCTTATCAGACATGTCCAGAGTTTCTACTCCTGTTCTCTCCTTTCTGTTTTTGAACAGTAAGATTCTTCTGCTGTCTTGCTAACAGCTGCCCATGCAGGAGCTTTAATGTTTGGACCTCTGGTTCTTGTCCACAAACAACCAGATTGTCCTCCACTAACATTCTGTCTAGTCTTAGTAGTGGCTCCAAGTCAGTACTTCATCTCTCTTGGACATCATCTCACTACAAATTTTCTAGATTGTCTTCTATTCTGCCATCTTCATTTCCTGAGTTTGGCAGCATAGTTGACAGAGATACTGACTCTCTAACAGCCTGTTCTATCCCCTCATTCTCCTGCAACATGCTCTCTGCAATCTACAGAGAAGCTTTTCACTTTGGGCCCTTGCTGGAGAGCATGGGTTTTTTTTTTCTCCAACAGCTATTCTAGCTATTCCATGACTAGAAGGTTCCCCCTTCTTTTCTATCTCCTTTTTTGATATAAAGGACATAGGCCTTCTCTTACGTGAAGACTCGGATTTGCCAGTTCCCTGCTTTGGTCCATAGTATTCCCAATCGGGGATATGCTCGTCCTCATGGTAAGAACGCATGATACCTTTGCCCTTAAGCAGGTCAACATGGTATCTCATCACTAGGCATCTTCTGTCTACTTACCATGCCAGAGTCCTGGAGGACTCGGGACTTGCTGGCTGCACATTGACATTGTCCTTGGTTTTTCACGTAACAGTCCTGGTTATTTTGCACTAACTAGCATTCTTGCAGATCATGACCAGGAGGACTAGATTCTCTATACGTCTTCTCAAGTAGGTTCCACCTCCTTGTTAGATGAATCTTGCCTCTCCACATAGCCTATGTGATCACTGTACTGTAGGCATATCTCTGTCTGTTTAACTGCAGACACCCATATGTACGCCTACATATCCTTATTATTTTTTGTGTGTATTTTATGCCCTGCCATATCTCACTATAGATATATTCTTAGATGTCTGTCTCTATCTATCTATCTATATGTGTATCTGTTGAGATTTTTCTTATAGATAGATATGTATCCACATACTTATCTATCTTCCTGTCTATTCTCATATACTTATATGATTCTGACAGAGGGTTTTTACCCATACCTATGCTATCTAGCAGGTTTGGGATTCTACACACACTCCCACTCCTGTGGTAGTCAACAATTTTAATGCCATAACCTAACGGTTTAGGTACTTCTGAAGCTCTCCATACTCAATATCTCTCCTAGCTATCCCAGTTAGGAGAGACATTGTGGACCTTCAGTTAATCACAGGCTTTAACGCCTCCAGCATTTGTCCTCTCTTTTTGGGATACAAGGGGTCCCCATACCCTTTCTCCCTTAAGGACTATGCCTGTTTGTCCAAATCGGTTAGCCTTTCTCTTTTTGCTCCTAAGAGTGAGCCACGCTCCTGCCAAAAGTTAGGTTTTTGTCATAAACCCTTCCTCTGAAGGCTCACCGTTTTTGTACTACTCCAGTTTTTCTACTGGGGTTACCTGTTCCTTCAGGTTTCTGACCTCCACTATTTTTTCCTACAGATTTATTGCCTCCACTTCACAGTGAGGTCTTCTTCAAGGTTCCTCTACTGGGTTCCCAGTAGATCCATGAACCTCCATACTTCTGGGAAATCCTGTTAGGGGAGGTCTCTATTGCAATCTTCTTGCAACATCATTGATGACAATCATCATCCACACATGGACTCCTTCTCTGCAGTCCTATGTTAGGTTAGCTGTTCCACGGCATTTTTTCATTTCTTCAACTCCTACCCTCCATCCTCAGGAAGCCTGGTGTTCTGGGAGATAGCATGTTCCAACCTATGACATGCTGGGACTCCAGGCATCTCAGCTTGGGAGTCCCCATATGGGAAGACTCATTCCTGCTTGTTCCTGGAGATAGCACAGTTACTTACCTGTAACAGGTGATCTCTGGGAACAGCAGGAATAAGTCTTCACAACCCACCCACCTCCCCTAGGAGTTGTCTCTCTATCTTTCCTTTCCTTTCTTTCTCTCTTTGTCTCAGCTTTAAAACTTAACTGAGGAGAGGCAATTGGGAAAGGTGGGAAGGCAGCACGCAGGCGTGCTGGGATGCTTCCAAAAGCTCTTTGATTGGACGCTGGGAAGCGTTCCCGCGCAGACTCCGTCGGTGCCGACGTACCCATATGTGAAGACTTATTCCTGCTGTTCCCAGAGATCACCTGTTACAGGTAAGTAACTGTGCTTTATGCAAATATAACCGCAAAATGGATATTTTATCCATATCTGTGCCAAAAGAAACAATTAAAATGGTGTGCATAGAAATCAAATCCTTAGATGCTTCAAGGAAATCAGTTAACTCAGTAGAATCAACTGGGACTTCCAAGCTGACTATTTAAAGTTTATAATATTTTTAACATACCCCTTCCTCAGTGTTCTCTGAATCAAGTTGTTCTCTGTAAACTGTTTTTGATAGCTTGAAAAGCGGTATAGAGAAGTTTTAAATAAATTAATTAATTTGTTGAAATTGATTCCTACCCCCACACCCTTGGCAGCCAGAGAAGCACTTAAACTAAGGATACCAAATGTCCCCGATTTTAGAGCTGTGCCCCTGATTCCCACCTGTTTGGCAGCCGCCTCCCCCTGATTCCAGCAATGGGGACAGAGGGTAGAAAAATAATTATTTTCAATTTAGGTATTTTGAATATGTGCTTTTTTAGAATTTACATCCATTGTCTCTGTATTTTGCACAATACCAGGCAATGCATCACTGTTTTTGTTTCTCAGTGGATTTGCTTGGAAGTGATACTGTAGTTGTCATGTGATGGATGAGAGGGGGCGCAAGGTAATGACTCCAGTCCTTCTTGCCTTGTTGCTCAAACCTGGAGCCCCCCTTCCTCCTCACCATTACACTTCAGATAAGGTTACCAGATTTTTTGCAGACACTTAAACATCTGCCCCAGGTCTTGCATAAGGGCTGCAAAATGACATTAGTATTAGTAGCAGTAATTATCTCGTGCTTTTCCAGGGGGAGATCAAGGTGTGTTACATTCAGGTACAGTATGCATTTCCCTGTCCTCAAAGGAAGGGCTCATGGTCTAAGTTTCTACCTCTCAGATTTTTACTATGTCTGTTATCACGAGACTTTGACCTGGCAGGAAATGATTTAAGTGCTTCTCTAGCGGTGGGGGAGGGGGTGGAATTGAGTAATTTAATTAAAAAAAATGTCAGGAGGTGGTGCAATTTTAATAGTAAGTAGTGTTTTACACAGTGGGTGCCCTCTTAAAAACCTATGGCTGTGTGAGGGGGAGTCTCCCACATTGCGCTATGGAGGCTCTCAACAAAATTTGGTTTGGAGTTCTGCATTTGAATTTACACTACTGGATGTCTTCCTGATCATGCTTTTTGGGAAGAAGAGATTCAAATACGAGTGAGGAGACACTTTTCTCGCTCCCTTTCTAAAGGGAGGGAGACTTGTGCGATCTCTGTCCTTCTAGTAACTTGTCCATTCAATGCCTTATGGATGCAGAAATGTCAGTGCATGTTGTGGGGAGGGGCGAGAAAAAGAGATGGATATAAGTATAGGAATGTACAGGGTGTACATTACAGAATCTAGGCATCTTACCAGCTGCTGAGGGCTTCTAGATGACGTGCAATAGTTTTCTACTATTGAATAGACTTTTTGATGGAACTATATTTTATTAAGTGAGCTTATGTGCATGATTGAAATGTTTTGAAGGGATTTTCCCTTATAGGAATATTGATTTTTTTTTTTTGTTTTGTTTTTTTTTCTCATTACAAGGTAAAGAGTATGTACTAGAAAAGCTTTATAATTTACAGGCATGTTTTTTCATTCACTCCACAGTTAGGGAGGCATTTTTAAAGCTAACGTGATTAGCGCATTTTATGCCTGTGATGTTTAGTGACACCCTTTTAGTATTGCTGAAAAGGCTTGTGAAACATTTCTTTTTTGTGACCAGGCAGCTTCTTTTAGTTAAGTCAAAACTAGGGCTAGAATCTTTCATTTAATGCATTTTTTTAAATTCATACTCTGTCTCTTTCACATTTTTAGACAATGTTGGATAACATTTGCATATACATAAATAAATATATACAAATTGTCTATCTCCCTCTAAGTCCACAAATTGGGGCGGATTCTCTATAAGAAACAGACTAGTATATACATGACCAAACTAAGAAAAAGTATCATATAACCATAATTAGCTGTGACCCATTTGCTAATCGTAGCCTAATACGCTTGATCCTAAATGATCTTTCATGACACATTTGATTCCCCAGTAATAACTAATGGAGACTAACATCTGAGAAACTTCTTAATTATTTAGGGTCATAAACCATATATGGAGTCATTTACTGACAGTGTGTGCTAATGTTAATACGTGGTGTTTGCTGCATGGACAATTTTTAATGCAGTGGGTCCTGTGGCAAATAATATATACTGTTAATAACTTGTTCCCATAGTGAGTATTTTCATACTAAATTAAATTTTTACATGAAACGTGCAAAAAGAAATCTGTCCCAAGAGCTAAAAGCTCCTAATGCGTTGCCAAAAATGGTTTTGTTTTATTTTCAGTGTTACAACAAACATTAGGAACAAAACGTCTGTCTTTTGTCAAACATTTAACCTATTTTTAAGGAATAACGATTAAGAGTGCATTCCCTGTCTTGTTTTAACGCAGGGCTCGACAAATCCCAAGTGCCAGGTTGCACTGCAACCAGAAATTTGCAGCTGGTGTCTGGGATTTACTTGTCATCCCCCCCCCTTTAAGATAAAACAGGTGTGAACATGGGGCGAAAATAGCCGTGAGACTCCTTCTGCTGGCCTGCAGGGGAAGGGATCCCTTTGGGAAGAAGGTGAAGCGACCCAGATGCAAGTTGTGGGCAGACAGCTTGTCCTTCCCTTTCCCTTCTGCCCATGGGAGTCAGATCCCCTGGGGGGAACAGGAGGGGAAGGCCACAATTGCTGCTTAGGATCCATGTGTGCAGCCTTCTGCCCTTCCATCTTCCATGGGCAGAAGAGGAGAGCTGATTGAGGCCTGCAATTTTAAAAAAAAATGTTAGATGGGGGGTGCGAAGTTGCAAAACCTTAAAGGACCAGTAACTTAAAGGAAAGTGGATGGGGGGAATGGATGGATGGCAGGAGGATGGGAGAAGGAGCGAGAGTGGGGAGGGGGAGGGAAAGAGGAGTACAAGGTTTTGGAGATTAAAGGTATGAATGCATGGGGACAACAAGGACACAATCCCTATTTGCCTAAAGGTGCATTCCCCTCCTCCTAGAACATACACACAGGCATGCACCCTCCATACTACAGAAACATATACATACATAGGCACCTCACCTGTGCACTGCACACATACACATGCACTCACATTCAGATATAGACATGGGCACCCCACCTCTAAACATCACACAGAGGTTCCCCAGCTCTGCAGCGCACACACATGCTGCAGCCCTGCACCCCACCCACAAAAAGGCACCTACTGCCACATCCCACACAGACAGGCACAGTACCATTGCAGCACACACCTAGGGCCGTCTTGTCCACTAGGCGGGCCTAGGTGGCAGACCTCCATGGGCGGCACGGCACACAAGGCCTGCCACCCTCTTTCTCCCCCCCCCCCTCCCCCCCCCCGTGCTGAACTGTGCCATCGCTGCTGCTGCTGATTCCGGTAGTGGGGTCGGCTCGGTGGCAGCCATATGCTTCGGCACACATGGCCCTGCTGCTTCTGACCCCCCAAAGTCGTGTCGGAGAGGTCAGAAGTGGCAGGCCATGTGTGCTGAAGTACATGGCCTGCTGCTGCTGAGCCAACTCTGCTGCCAGAATCGGCGGCAGTGGCACAGCTCAGCATGGAGTGGCGGGGAGGATAGTAGCGTGACAGACGGGGAGGGTGGCAGGCCAGGACTTCTGCCTAGAGCAGCAGAATCCCTTGGGCCCAGCCCTGCACACACCCACATAGATACTTGCTATCTAAAGCTATTACTGTTATCTAAAAATGACTGACACGTGGTGTAGGAACTCTGATGCTGGTTTCATGAGACTTGATAACATGAGACCACATGAGAGACTATGGGAGGGGGGAGGGGGAGGACACGAGGAGGTCACAAGCACGGGCTCCTAAGATTTTGGCCTGGCTGATAAATCTGCACAAAATTTGTCAAGGTCTTTTCTAATGCGTAAATCACACTTGGGGTAGGTTAATTGATAACTTGATCTCCAGCAGGTTTTCAAGTACTGCAGTCACGCTGAGATCCATTCGATAAATCTTCTTGAATTGAAGTCTTACCTTCCATGACATTCCGCCTTTTCTGGGGTAAATATCCCCTGCAGGTTATTGGTATCAATTCTAGAGGCATAAATAAAATGTCCACTAGATATTTTTTGAACATTTCCACTGGGGAGACTTTCGAGACCTAGTTTATTTATATCTCCAGGAACAAGCAGGAATAAGTCCTCACATATGGGTACGTCGGTACCGACGGAGCCTGCGCGGGGAAAGCTCCCCAGCTTCCTAGAATGGAAGCTTTTGGGACCTCCCACTGCACATGCGCACTGCCTTCCCGCCTTCCTGAACAGCTCTCCTCAGTTTCTCTTTTTCCGCGGAGCCAGCAGGTCGTGTATCCTGTCACCGCTGAAGAAATTGTAGTTTTTTTGTTTTGTTTCTTTAGACCGCGTACCTGCCTTCCCATACCGATACCGGTATCGCCGGTCTTTTCCTTTTTCTTTCTTGAAAAATTATTTTCTTTTCTTTTATTATTTTTCAGCACTTGGTCACTTCAGTTAGGCCTTCAGGCCTACTTGGATTCTCCACATGGGAGAAAGCCAGCCCCTGGATTTAAGAAGTGTACCAAGTGTACTGCTGTAATATCAGTCACAGACAACCCATGAATGGTGTCCTTAAATGTTTGGGGCCTGACCAACTCCATTCCGGACTGCCCTTCCTGCTCCCAAATGTCTAAGCGTGGGCTGCAGAACCGGGCCAACAAATTCCATGTGCTGTTTTGCTTCAGAGAATCCAACATCACAGTCATCCCGGTCATCATCCCCGGATGGATCTTCAGGTAACCAAACCTTCTGTGGGCAAGTCCTCAAAGAGCAAATCTCCTTCAAAGCATCGAGAGGCTCTTAGTTTTGAGGACCCTGCCCCAGCCAAAACAGCCCCGGCGGGAGGTCCTACCTTCCAAAACGCCAATACAGGGGCTACAGGTTGACATCGATGGCACGGCCTCGACAGATCACCTGTTGGACTGCTCTGGGGTACCGGACCATACCGGTACCGACATCCATTCAGCCGTGGCGTCTATGGGCAATACTGTCCAATCCATGCAGCAGGCCGTCATGGCTTTCATTAAAGCTTGCAACGCCATCGGTACCGCTTCCAGCGGTTCCGGGCCCGGTTCCGGTATCGTCCGCCATGCCGGAACCCCAGGCCTTCCTCTTCTAAACGCAAATCGGTACCGTATGGGCTTTCGCTCCATACCGCTTCCATACCCGGTACGCCCGATGTCGATACCGATCGGTATGCGATCGTGCGTTAGAGGAAACTAGACAATACACCGATTCCTCTGAGGATTTTGTCTCCTCTGATGAGTCTGCAGAGCTCTCCCTTGACCTTCCTGAGGAACCTTCTTCTCCAAAAAGGAGAATGTCTCCTCCAGAGGATTTGGTCCTTTCAGGACTTTATTTTAGAAATGGCTAAAGGCCTTTCTATCACTACTCCTCTGAAAGGGAACCAAGGTCAAAAGATTGGATATTTTAGGATACTCCAAGTCTCCTAAAGAAGCAGTTACTCTGCCTATCCATGAAATCCTTCAAGAACAACTGATGGATTTCTGGGAGAACCCTTTAACTCTGTCTCCTTATTCCCGTAGGTTGGACACCATGTATCGGGTCCCTCCTTCTCCTGGTTTTCAGAAAACTCAATTGCCTCACCACTCCATTGTGGTAAAGTCTGCAATGAAAAAGATCAAGAGTACTAAAAGGCACTCTTCTACACCTCCAGGAAGGGAATGTAAGACACTAGACTCTTTTTGTATGAAAATCTTCCAGGATAGTATTCTTATAGCCAGGATTTATTCCTAAAGCATATATATGGTAATGTTCCTAGGGGATCTTGCCAAGAAAGTACGGAATTTTTCCTCCTGTATCACTGAGGATAAACAGGAGGACTTCCTTTCTGTTCTGAAACAACTTTTAGATGTTTCTAAGTTCTCCAACAGAGCTGCCTTTGATTCCTTCGAAGGAGCCAGCAGAGCTTCTGGCATTGCTATTGCAGCCAGACGTCTGGCTTGGCTCCAGGCTTCTGATCTGGAACCCTGGGTTCTAGATGGCTTACGGAATCTGCCCTGTACAGGTGAGAACTTATTCGGTGCAGAGTGGCAAGTTAAAGCCACTCAAATGGATGCGGAAAATGCCACCTTAGAGAGACTTTCTAAGTCCACTTCTACTCCCACTAAGAAGAAGTCTTTCAAGAGGCCTTATTATAAGAAGGCCAATATGCTTTCCCCAATATACTGGCCAGCAATCTTCTCTAACCTCGTTTTGCGGGCTTAAAACGTCAGCAAACGAAACAAGCAAGAGCAAAAGGCCTGCCAGGCACGCTACTACAGCTCAACAGGCTCCACCCCCTCAGGGGTTTTTGGACTTGCCCCTATGAAGAACTTGCCATTCCGGTTCTGGAACCAACCAAGAACCTCTCACCATACACTGGGAACACCCATACCCTGGGAACAGTGATCCACAAACAGTAGCAATGGAACCCTCTCTATTCATCCGACGAGGGTTTACAAACTTCATTTCTCCACATTCCTCCTCATCACATGGTTAGACCCTCTCAATTCTCCATCTCCTCTCTAGCCCTGTTGGATCAGGAGATCTCTTCTCTGCTTGCCCAAGGGCCAATAGAAAGAGGTTTCCCTCTTCATCAACAGGGTCCAGGATTTCTACTCCCCCTATTTTCTCATTCCAAAGAAAAAAAGTGGGATTCAGACCAATCCTAGATCTGAGAGAATTGAACATTTCTAATTTCTGTACAAGGAGAAATTCAAAATGCTCTCTTTGCGGGCTTCCCTCCTCCTCCCCCTTACCTTCAGAGGTCAGGACTGGCTTTGTTTTCTCTAGACCTACAGGATGCGATATACACCTCTACTCATCCATCCATCCCACAGAAAATATCTTCGCTTTCTGTTCAGGGGACAGTCATTACATCAATACAGAGTACTTCCCTTCGGTCTCAGCCTCTGCCCCGAAGAGTCTTTACCCAAATGTATGGCAGTCGTAGCCGCATTTCGCCAGAAGCATGGGGATTTTCCGTATTCCCATATCTGGACGACTGGCCTCAATGCGAGCTCCAACTCAGTCGCAGGCCCAGATTTACCCTAGACCGCACAAGGAGCCCTATCTGCAGTATTTGGGGAACTGTTCATAAACCTCCCCAAGTCCTCAACCTTCAGCCCTACTCAGTCCTCTAGAATTTCCATAGGGGCCCAGTTGGACACCACCACTGCAAGAGCCTACCTTCCACTGGTTTCGGGGTCAGCCGTCTGCTGAGCTTGGCCTCCCAAGCCCAGTCCAGTACTCACTTGACAGCCAGGGAAAATGCTACGCCTCCTGGGCCATAATTGGCCTCACACAGTTACATGTGGTGCCCTACAGCCTCGTCTTCATATGAGAGCAGCTCAATGGACCCTGGCCACCCAGTGGACTCCAGGCGTCGGGGAGCAAGCGCACTCTCAGCAGACCAAATACAAACCTCAAAACCGTCTGGTCTTGGTTCCCTCGCATTGGTGGATATCCACCAAGAATCTGTTGCTGGGGGCTCCCTTGCCAGCCCTTGCTACCCCAACAACCCTCACAACAGATGGCCTCCCAATTGGGTCGTGGTGGGAGTCTCCCCATCTGCTAACTCTCTCCACTCAGGGCACTTGGTCTCCACAGGAGGGCCACCCTTCCTATCAACCTCCTGGAACTGCGAGGCAATTTACCTTTGCCCCAAGGTCTTCCATACCCTCCTTGCCAACCTGACTGTCCTGTTCGACCAGTACAATCAGGTGGCCCCCCCCATGTTTTACAATAAACAAACAAGGAGGACGGGCTCTCCTGTTCGCTTTGCAAACGAAGCTCTCAGATTATGGGTCCTTCGCCAGAGAGCACCAAATTCATCTGCTAGCAGTGTCCCTTCCAGGAGTTCAAAACTCTCGAGCAGACAGACTCAGTCCGTGTTCTGCTGCCACACGAGTGGTACCTACATGTGGACCAGATAAACCAGAATCTTTCAGGAATGGGGACCCCGGAACATTTAGACCTCTTTGCAAGTCCGTGGGAATGCCAAACTTTTCCCCGGTTCTGTTCCAGGACTTCCGTGTCAGGAAGCTCAAGGCCCCGGACGCCTTTCCTCCTCCCATTGGGGTCAAAGGCGTTCCTATGTTGCCTTTCCACCCCATTCCGCTGATTCCCAAGACTCTGTTCAAACTCCAGAGAGATCACGGCTCTATGATCCTCATAGATACACGCTGGCCACGACAATTGTGGTTCCCTATTCTTCTACAGCTATCCCAGGGATACTCCATGGACTTAGGAGCTGCACAAGACCTTCTGTCTCAGGAGGACGGGACTATGTGGCACCCAAACCCCAAATCACTACATCTCCGAGCTTGGGTTTCTGAAGGCTTAAGTCTTCAAGGACTTTAATCTTTTCGTCAAACCTGTGAAAGATATCCTTCATGCCTCTAGGAAACCTTCTCACGAGGGCGGTCTTATGCTTTCAAATGGAAACGTTTTTCCATGTGGTGTGCTCAGCAGCGTCTTGAACCTCTGGCACTTCCTTTCAATTCCCTCTTAGACTATCTCCTGCATCGTTTCCAATTCAGGCCCTTAAGACGAACTTCTGTAAGAG